>OW679200.1:125279250-125352393 GCA_940337035.1 Agriotes lineatus | reverse complement strand
CACATTAAATTTGAGGTATAGTCAAGGCATTTTTTTAAATTTTGACACTGACAGTGCAGATGTCAAGTAAATGGAGTATATGTATGTTTTTATGTATTTAAATGTTTTAAATGAGTTCAATATCGTCAATGTTGAACAAGTGAACTGAATGCACTTGAAAAAAAATTATTGGATCTTCCCTCAGCAACGCACTGCCGTCTTGATATTTAGGGATTTTTGTACGGTTGGTTTTTCTTGCCTTTGGTAAATAACATCAGGTGTCAGGTGGTTTCTTTATTTTTATTTATGGTTTATTTATTCTAGGAATTAGCGATTATTTATTGAACTGACTGAAGCAGTAAGTAAATTTAAGATTATATTACTTTCTAATTTATTTTTTGAATTTGAGGTTAGGATCTCTGTTATTAGTTATTTTTGCTTAAGACCTTTGCTTAAGATGACAACCAAAATATATGGTATCAGTATGGACGACGTACAAAAACTTCGTCAATTCAAGTTTTTGTTAATGAACAACAAAATGAGTATCTGGCACACGTGCAAGTAAAGAGTGAAACGATTCTAATTCCTCAAATTCTAGCAATTGCAGTGGTAAATACTAGTATTCATATAGATGAAGGAACCGTAACAATAGCGAAATGTAAAATCTTCAAAATAGAAACGAACGATAACAATAACCAAGTAATCATACTAGGGATGTCGTACCCGGTCTAAAATCGAACCCGGGTACCCGAAAGCAGTACCCGGGTACCCTCGAGGTACCCGAAATATATAACAAAAATGTTAGCGTACATCGGAACATCTGAGGTAGCTACAATTTCTTTCTTGACGCCGCGAGTTTTAAACTGAACTAAATTGAAATAGTACCTACTCCCCAATTCAAATTGCAAGTCGTCTGTTATTTGTAAATATTTTTCACACTTCCAAGTGCTATCAAATTCAAGTATGTACGTAACTTTTATTCGAAATTCCTAACAGCATCTAAATCACACAGAGGATGTGTATGTTACTTTATCCCATACTGACGCGATTTAATGGTACTATTGACGGGTTAAATATTTCTGTGAAGGGGATTTATTATATCAAACAAGAAACATTATGCGGTATGGGATGGGGTGATTCTGGTTATTACTGGATGGTTATGCTTTTCTAGAGCGTATTTCTATTGTTTTTAAGTTTTTATCATCTTCTCCGAAAAAAACTGACTCTAGAAATTACATAATTTACTAGTCGGGTACCCGGGTCCTGAAAATCTACCCGGGTTGACTATTACCCGGGTCGACCCGGGTACCCGGGTACCCGCCGACATCCCTAAATCATACAATTCAAAAGACCACTCTTCGGAATTGATTCCTTCATAACTTTTGATTTTGCGGATAGTGCTAAAAACAAGATTTTTTTGGATTCAATAGGAGATATAGAAAATTATAAGAGGTGAGACAACTCAAAACAATTAAATTGGTTTTCTAATTGTTTTGTTGTTACAGTGATGGAAGTGATGAAGCAGAAATGACTCTGCCAAGTTTGGATGAGTAAAATTAACTTTTATTCTACTAGAAAATTATTTTATAAAGTTCGTAGATAATAATAAAAATATTAAACATTCAGATAATTTTTGATATTTACATATTTCTTTCCAATTAATTTTCCCCTATGAAAAACATAGCCAGTTGGAAGGTGTTTTATCTCCCACCTAAAACTCAAGTAAATTAAATATCCAATTAAATGGAGACTCTTGAAAAATTCTATTCAACTGTTGTAGAAGTAGAAAAATTATTATCAAAAAATAATATTGATTATAGAACAGGACATGTAAAATATGATTATATTGATGAATCAAATCATTACTTTAGAATACGTTTTAACATACACAATTTTAAACAGATAATTGGATATGTTTTATACCATGAGATGAAAAAAAATGATTCTGATCAGGCCTTGATATGTGTTATACGTTTGGCAGTACTGAAGTGTATTGTCAGTCTATGTCAAATTCGAGATTAAAAGGTTAGGTTTTGTTTGTTGTTTGACACAGACTGATGTAAAACTTAACCTGCAAATCTCGAATTTGTCATAGACTGACAATACACTTCAGTACTGCCAAACGTATAACACATATCAAGGCCTGCTCAGAATCAGTTTTTTTTATCTCATGGTAGAAGACTTTCGTAAACTAGATACATATGATGGTATTGGTTCAGGTTTTGAATTTGAATCTCATATACTTGATATGTATTTAAACAATTCAAACAGGTCTATACGTTTTGCATTTTGGGATGTAGATGCTTCTGAAACAATTTAAGCAACACTCACTTTGGAATGATTAAACGATTACATCTTTTTGATTTACCCACTGATTATGAGAACTATCAAAGCAAGCCATTTAACGTAAACTTTATTTCTCAAAATTTTCTCAACTAGAAAATGATTTGGATACTTTGTTTTCATTAATTCGTGTTCGTAAAATCTTCCTTCGATTTTTTCTCCGCTTAAATCTTTTAAAGTATAATAATTTGAATCATCTTGGACAACTTGATCGATTTCAAACAACTCTGTACTCCAATTTATAGTACTCGATTTCTCAAATTTTTCTTTTACTTTACTTACTCTTACCATGTCGCCAATTTTAAATTTAGACTTAATTTATTTGATTTTGGATTATAGATTTCGTAAATGATTTTTTCATTTTCTTTGTTAACCTTGATGCGTTTTTTTTTTAATAGTTGTATGATATGAATTATTGTATTCTTCAACTACCAATTCGAGTGCTTTGGATTTTGAAAGTTTAGGATAAATACACTCCCCTCCAAAAAAAAAGCGGATCATTTTTTTAAATTTAATTTTTATACAACAGATAATTTTTAAATGTCTGAATATTTTATAATTTTATACTTATGTAAGTATTGCTTAATGACATAATAATAATAAAAATTTTCAATTTTTTTATTTATTTATTTCGTACTTAGCCAACAGCCGTTAGGCCAATTATAGGCGTCGCTGTACATTTATGGGGACTTCCAACCCCACTAACGACTGTCATGATGTTATTATGACATCCGGGACCAACTATTTCTGTGGCAGCCGTACCACGAGGCAGCCGTGAAACTCCCATCCAAGTTCTGACCAGAAAGAGCGTTGCTTCTCTACTGATCAAACGTGGACGCTTGTTCAAGCTACACCACCCGGGACCTTTATTAAAAAGATCAGGAAAATGAAAAGATATGTAATATAAAAAACAACAATTTGATTTCAAAAAATCAAAAAACAATTCAACTTTGATTAGTACTGTGTATTTCCACCTCTAGCTCTTATTACAGCTTCCATTCGTCGTGACATGCTGCTTATGAGGTCTTGGATAAACTTACACTAAAACAGAAAACTAATAATAAATTGTATTAAGCAAAACAAACACAAATGTTAATTGTTACTAAAAGTGACATAAGGTCCCTATGTTATTAAGTAATACTTAAATATGTTTAAAATGCATATTCAGACATTTAAAAATTATCTGTTGTATAAAAATATATTTAAAAAGAACGATCACGTTTTTTTGGAGGGGAGTGTACGTCCAGCCTTTTCATATTCTGTTTTTATAGTTTTAATGGCTCTTTCAACAAACGCACATTTTATTTTTCAATCATACGAATAATAGAGATTGATTTTATTTTCTTTACAATATTTTTTACTCTCCAGAAAACTCCAAAACTTCGTCAGTTTGAAAATTTTTTGGTTTTCTTTTTGAATGTTTTATTATATTGTCTAGCACATTTGTCATATTTTTAGATAATTTATTTTTTAGTTTTATAGTCCATAAATATTTAGAAAATCCGTCTATAATGATGAATATAATTAAACCTTCTATGAATAATACATCGGCTCGATGTAAATCATCTATTCCAAATAATTTAATTTTTGATCTAGAATAATTTTTTCTGGCTTGGTTGTGTATTTCTTCAATTATGCCTTCTCTTATCGATTTCATTTAAATTCCCAATATTTTTTAATGGGGAGTGATCAATCACTCATAAAATTTTAAATGTAAAAATGTTTAATAAAAATCCATATGTTAAATATTAACAAACATGGCTTATTCACTAATGATGTTTGCTATGAAGAAATCAAAGACAATTTCTATTATGGCTTGTTCAAATTAATCATTGATAAATCAAGGTCGAGGTAAGAGATTTACTAATTGGTTAAGATTAGAGTCGAATAAAGAACTAGTGTATTACTATAAAATTAAGGAAAATGTAGGGGTCTCAGATCTCATCTATGGTTGTTAGATCATGCATGTATAAGTTGAAGAGCACAGGTCCTAAAATACTCTTTGCGGGACTCCAGCTTTAATCGCACTTGTCCTGGATTCACTCTGACAGAAAAAGTTCTATTACTGAGAAAAGAATTGATTTATTTTCTTTAGGCAACATTGGTTCAAACTCAATGGGAATTTCGTTGGTGTAATTATCAATCAATTCCTACACTTGTTTGTTTAACTCCTGATTATCTATTGTTTCGTTTGGAGTAAATGTTCCTTCTAGATGTGATGCAATCGCTTTGGTTTTTTCTTCAATGTTAGGTATTTTACATCATTAACTTATACTGTGTGTATTATGTCCAGTTCAATAATCTTTTGATTGTTTGCCACATAGTTGCATCCTTGGGTGCAAGTTCTTCAACGTATTTGTTATACATGCAGTTCTATTCTGACCCTGTGCGTTAATTGATTGGTGTACGTTTTAAAATATGGTTGTCGTGTGTTTTGCCATCTACGCCTGATTCTATTTTTTAGTTTAATTAGATTTATTATTTCTGCAGGAGATTGTATCTTAAACGATATCTTATTTCCATTCCAAGGTGTAACACCAGCTTGTATGCTGTTTTTGATTGTGTTATTGCTGATCTAAGTGGTCAGTAGTTTCAATTGGTCCTGGATTTTTTATATTATTATCTAGTTATTTCTGGAGGGCTTCCCAATCGATATTTCCATTTAATAATTTAGGTAATGTGAGAACGAATTAGGGGGACCTGTAAAATGTTACAGGCAGATGGTCGGAGTCTAGTTCTGACTGAACTGTTTGATGTATTGCGCTTGTGAAGTTTTTGTGCATAACCACTAGTAGCTTGTTGGGTTGGTAATCTAGCCTATACGGAAAATGTGTATATTCTGTAGTTGTTGATGCATGTACTCCATGGTTAGCTATGATGTCGTGGAGCCTTACCCCATTTGGGTTATTAACTCTACAGCCCCAGCTGGTATGCTTATGGTTTAGGTCCCCGACTACTAGTACTGGGTGGGTGGGAGGGTTGAAATATTTCTTTTATGTCCTCGTAGAGAATTCTTTGCTTGGGATGTTTGTAGGCACAGTACAAATTATTATATGAGTTGTAAGATGCTAAGCTCAGTATTTCCAGACTTTCTTCATAAGGAAGATGTCGCAATTTTGGAATTCTGTAGCTTTTTACCATATTTTTTCCAAGTTGTTTATGTCTTTAGCTAGATAAGGGAACCATATTATGAAGAAGTCGTGGGGATGTACCCTTAAGTGTTTTGCTTATATAAGTATACAGTTGGATTTCTTCATAGTGGAATACTAAGCATATAGGTAGGTTGCCCATTAAAAGTTACATGTTCAACTATTCGATAAGTTTGCCTAAGTTACTTTGCAGGTCCACTAGCAATGGGTCTCCGTAGCATTTAGTGTTATCAGCAAATCAACTATTGTGGGTGTCCATTGTACTGCAGAGGTTAGTTATATAAAGTACAAAAAGAAGGGGCCCCTAGTCTGAGCCCTGCGGTACTCCATTTTATAGATTTAATGGTTCCAACTCTGACCTTAGAAGTACTGTTTTTCAAAAAGGTTTTATTCAATCCACTTTAGTAATTTCCCTCTGATCTCAAGATATCCCAATTTTTGCAGTAGGTAATTATATATGACATTGTCCACTTTCCTAGGCATTCGAATAAGTTTGAGGTTACTAATCTGTCGGGAACAAAGCCATGCTGGTTTGTGGGGAGGATGTTTGTAACATTGCAATAGTTCCGATTTGTTCTGATATGATTCTTTCTATGCATTTTCCTATATGAGAATTAATTATATAGGGCGATGATTTGATGGTTGAAGTGTGCTGCTTTTTCTTCTGATGGGGATTGTTTTAAATCATGCCACTGGTACTGTTGTTTCGTTGAAACAGAGTCTCATAAGTGTTGCGAGAAATGGGTCTAGTGTTGCAGTATATCTTTTCAACAGGTATGGGTATATTCCATTCAGACCCATAGAAGAATTTTTTCCTTCCTGGCAGTTCGATGATGAACAGATTGCTGAATTGTGTGGCGGAAATATCAGGGATAATTAGGAAAAATGCTGTATCGTGGACCACACTAAAACACCTTGACAATGTTCGTGCAGTTCTCTTTGTAACAGCAGCAGCAGCAATTTGAACTACCATTCCTGGAGTTAGTAATATAGGTGGATACTAAGTACACACAAATCTTATCTACGATACTGCATAATTATGCTCATTTCTGTCTGGTGTAACGAGTTTAGTAGGTCATCATGGCTATTTGTATTTTTGACGTTGCAGCTCTGAACAATTCAACTGCAATTATACTACTGTCTCAGGTTATGCAAGTAGGAGATGCATCTTCTTCCTCTATTTCTTCTTCACTATATTTTTCCTTGCATGATATTTTGCAGAATTTCATATCTCTTTTAGTAGGTTGGGATGGTCTTATTATTAAGAGGAGTTTTATGTATTTACAGTGTCTTAGGATTTTTGGCAACAAGGTTTTCTTCATAGTTTTTATGAGCGGTGTGTCTTTTATATTCATTTTAGATGACAAGGCTTTTTGGTCTGAGAAACTTTCTCCCATTTTTATTTCTAGTTCTAATTTGGCGTAGAATCTCAGGTGTCATCATGGTATGAATAATTTTGTTTGTCTGTTGAGTTTTAAAGGAATTAAGTTAGTTAATAGCCTCATTCATAGTCTGCGTATAATTCGGTTTGTTGCTCTTTTGGATTATCAGGTAAAAATTGGCGACTTTCTCTACTTCCATAATTGTCATTTCGGTAACCAATTTTTAAAGTGACTGGGTGGGCCGCCCGCCAGTTGCCAGATGTGGGGATTGAACCCAGTACCTGAGCTCCCTAATCGCTTGGTCACGATGGTGATCTTAGCTACAGGTGCCAGATGTTATATACTAGTGGTCAAGTTATTGGTGTTTGAGAGGATTAAATCCAGAAGAGATTCCGTTTGATTAATCCTGGTGGGTTGTGCAGTCAGTTGGGTACTGTTTATATAATAATTTAAGAATTCTAGTTTTTCGAGTTGTTTGATCTGCAGTTTAGAGTAGTCCAGTTGATATTTGGGTAGTTGAAATCTCCAAAAATGATCGTGTTGAAGTTCTAATTTCTGTATAGTGAGGTGTTTGTTACATTGGAGGTCTATATATTGCTCCCATCAAGACATCAATATTTTGAGTTTTTAACAACATTCGTAGAGACTCATCGTCAGTTGCATTTGCAGTAAGTTTTGTTTCGTCCGGTGTACCTTTTATGATGAAGACTGCTAGACCACCTCCTCTTCTAGTAATGCAGTCTTTCCTTTATACTTCATAGTCTGGAATATTTATTAATGACCTTGGATGTTACGGTGAAGCCAAGTTTCAGTTAGAGGAATAATTAATGGAGAATGTATGGTTACACATACTAATAACTTAGATTGTGTTGTTAGTAGTGAACTTAGGTTTGTGTAGTAGATATTAGGAAGCTCAGTTTTTTGAAGATTTGTTTTCGTGGGTTTGGTTCTGCTTGACGATTTTTGGTTTGCCTTTAAAATATTGGATTGTTAAACCACATTCTTTTTTAGTATCTCTATCAGTGAGCTCCTTCAGAAGAACAAAGCATTTCAGATACGGGATACTTAACCTGTATGGCTTTGAGAAAATTGTTTTTAAATTCCAAATGACCTTGTAAATTTTGAAGTTAAAGTGAAAACTCCACAAGACCTTGGAAAATACTAAAAAAATCTGGTGTGATACACTCACACAACTTCCTTTTACAGTGATCTTATAATTAGTCAAAAATTTCATTTTTAATTTTTAACCATTTGTTAAAAATTTTCAAAAATTACAAATTCTACAAAAACGATACAAAATCGAGTGTTAGTTGAAGAGACAAATTTTCTCTAGAATTTTAAGGTGAATTCAAAAATGTAATAATATACCGGGTGTTTTATTTAAAATAGGAGTTAATAAAAAAAATAGAAAAAAAACAAAAGAAACCCACTTTAGAAGTATTCAACTGGAAAATCACCTATCTCACATCAATACACATTAAAAATGTAAGAAAAATTTAAAATTTAAAAAAAATCGTTAGAGCCGTTTTTGAAAAAATCGAAAAAAACTGAAAAATTGCAAGAGTAAACACCTACTTCCGGTTATGCGATTTTCTTCAAAAGCTTGCTGTCTCATCTACATAGTACACAAAACTTATATATGAAGTTTCAATGCCATACCTCTTTTTGAGATATTCTGTTCACAGACATACACACAGACACACAGACAGACAGACCAATGAAAAAAAATATGTTTTTTGGGATCAGGGGACTCTAAAACGTGAAGATCTGTTGAAAACTCAATTTCGAATTTTTGGGGTGAATCCAATACTTCCTTTATAGTAGTAAAAGGAAGTAACAATCACAAGAATATAAAAAGTACGTGTGAGGACATTTTCCATTTTTATGATCCTACGTCCAATTTGTTGTATTTTCGCAATTCCAAATTTAAAATCCCGCCTGTAAAGAAGCATTTCGAACCATGTGCCTATTTGCAGCTAGTTTAGTAGCACACATTCCGCCTCATCGGTCCGTCTTTGGAGGTAATATTTAGCGCTAGAAGGAATCGATCGCTGTGAGTGCAAGCGAGACAGACGAACAGGTGTTTCAGCTGTTGTTTCGCATAATTTTGGTTGGATCGCTCGATTTAAGTCACGAATTATTTCACTATAGAAAGAGTCGTTGTGTGTGTAATGAGAGAGGGTGAACGTTTTTCTCCCGCTCTGTCCAGCTTCGTGAAGACATGTGTGCGAGCTTTGGGCTGCTCGCAGAAGATTGTTAAGCCAGCAGCCCGATAAGCAACAGTTGCTTTTGGAGCTGTCCGTTCACCCCAGCAGCGGGGCTTACTGGTCTCGCTGGGGATGTTGCAGTTGGTTGTGTTCTAATTAACAGTTGTTATTTGTGTGTGCGTACCGCACTGTTTAAATGTTCTGATATTTGCAGTCCCGTCAAATATAGATCGCAATTATTGGTGTTTCGAGTCAAGGTGACTTTTCCCGCATTTTGTATTTGAGCTTTTGAACTGCACGTCCTGGTTGGCAGACGGTCTTAGGGTTTTATTAACTGTAGTCTGCGGATGTCGTCGTAGCCAAGAGGTCTTGTTTATCACAAAGTGGGCAGCTTCAAACTACACCACGTGATGGATTATTTGTGTGCAAACCTCTTTGGCGACTTATTTGACATCACAAAGTGGTCTTTCTCATTTAGGATCCTTGCCATGTCGTTACGGACTTTGCATTTACCCTCGTTGGGGGGACGTTAGTATCACTCAGACCCCTTTTCCATCGGCAACATCTCGTTGCTATTGTGAAGCCTCTTCAAGCGTTCTTCGGGCAGTTCGTTTGGAAGCGACCACCTGCAGCTCCGTGTATGCAGCCACATAAGCTCCTTAAGGTACCACCCTTATTGTACTAGTTGTATAGTGCCTAGATTACAGTGCATGTAGTGTGCCAGATAATTTTCACGTAACGTTGCTGTCAATGTAGTATCTACTGTTTGAACCATTGTAGTTGTTAATACGTTGAATCAATCAATCACCATCACATTTTGTGTCTTTCCTTAACCTAACGTTGTGGCGAGTAAATTATGTACCGCATTTGGGCCACATTTATTTGTTTACCGTCAAGTATTATTGTTTATGAGTCAGTGCTTTGATAATTTAATGTAGCTACCGTTTGCAAGTCATTCCATTCATGTTGTCAAGTTTACAGCATATAGCTAGTTTAAAACGTTATGTAATATTATTTAACCCCTACTGACATATCCTTTATCTAATAGACTTGTCTGTCCGGGACGCTGTTTCGGCAGCCAAACCGTAAGAGATAGAGAAAAAAGTTATGAAAGTTATATGTTTGGAATGGTCATGTCAGGTCAGGAACCAAATTTCAGTCTCTAACACTAATTATTATCTTAATTATCCTAATCCTAACTTTTTAGGTTAGATTCTAGGCAAATTTTATCAAGGCGAATGCGACTGGTAGTTTGCTACCAACAATGACGTCATATACGTACGTGTGGTGAATACGCGTTCTATTTGCAAAACGGTCTTTTTTGTTTTTTTAAATGAGACATTTGTCTCACTGGACTGCTAGTTATTGTTAATACAGTTCATTTTTCATTTAACTGTGGTTTTCTTGTTTGATGTTTACGATATTTGCATGTGATTTTGTATGCGTTTTCTTTTGTGAAAGTTTAGAAAGCTGCACAAAAGTATTCCTGCAAGGTAAGTTCAACGCTGTTGTTCGTGGCTCGTCGACCAAACGTTGCCAAGGTTGAAGTTAGAAGGTGTGCCCATCTCAAGGTGTCTAGCAGATATGGCACTCAAAATTCCCGTAGATATAATTCCCGTATTTTCCCGGTCATTTTATTAGGATTCCCGGATACTTTCTGGTCTTCCGGTCTGACTTTTTCGGGTATTCATTAAAAAAAAAACCAACAACGACCTGTCTTTGCGCGTCCCGTACATTTTTGCAATTATTCCGGATAATCCGAAAAATTTTACGGAAATTTCGCTTATTATTTCCGTAAAATGGAAAAAATTATTGAAAATTCCCTTTGATAAAAAAATTCCCGGTTGCCTAAGAAATTCCCGCATTTTCAAGGACACTTTCAAATTCCCGTATAATTCCCGGTTTTACAGGAATTCCCGGTCGCTAGACACCCTGCATCTGCTTCCACTCTGTGTATTTATCCCTTCTAGGAAAGTGGTGGCGCCTTGGCATCTAAGATCTGCTTTTCTTTTATTAGGCCGTTGCCCTGTGTAGTCTCGTGTTGAACCACCCCCAGCTCCACTGAACGACGCCGGCATCCCTTTTGTTATGGGCTGGGGCAATGGTCCTATGTAATTCTTTCCCGATATGAGTCATTTTACGCATTAGTCATTTAGCTAATTAGTGTCATGTCGTAAAGTTCTGTTTATGTGGTAACAAACTGACGCTTTGTCTTAAGTAGTGGTTATTAACCTGTAACAAACTGACGGCCCAACGTGGTGCATTGGTTTTTTTTTTGTCATAAACTAGTTTTTAGCCTATTACATACTTTGGAAAAAAACATTTTAAAATTCCTCTTGTGGATTTTTAAATTAATATGGAACAACCTTTAAAATTTCACTATGACCATAACAATTAATTCAAAACTACTGTGAACATTTCATAATAACCTCTACAAATTTAAGAGCCTTTGAATTTCAAAACTACTTGAAAATGTGAACACATTTTTGAATTTCTAAAAAAATCTGAGGATTCTCCAAATGACCGTGGAATTTACAAAATAATTCAAATTATCTTGAATAATTCAAAACATAAGGCATTGCAAAGATGACTGAAAAATTATAAAACAACCCTAAGAAAATCAAAAGTAGCGTAAAAAATTGAAAATGTCTTCACAATCGGAGTCAATTCAATTCACAAATTATACCAAAAACATATTTTCATTGTCGAAATATTAACTGTTGTGCTTCAATCTGATTATTTAAAAGTTAATAAATACTAACATTTCATGACGGTAATTTCTGCTCCGACTCTTTGCTTTCATAATAACAGACTCGCCCAATGTGCACAGTAAGTCCCTTCGCATGTGCCTGTAGAGAGAAAGAGTTCCTGCAAACACGGTATCTCGGTCAATGTCAGAAACTGGACTGTCATCGAACTCCAATTCTGTGCCTGAAGAACTTTCCAAGTGTGGGTTTTCAAGTTTCGTTTTATAGTAATGTAAATTTAAAAAGTGCTGGAATAAATTAATATCAATGTTACAAGGTATCAATCCTTGCTGTTAAGGTGCTTCCACATTAATAAAAGAAAGTAATCGTCAGCAGTTTACATTGTGCAGTTATTTAAACGCTGGGAAATCGTCATAAACACATGTCGATACTTTCTTTTAACATGAAAATACCAATGTACATACCAACATGGCTCCCCAATCCACAAGCACATTTTCAATGTAAAATACAGTGTTGGCTATCACAGCTGCTCTGGAATCAATAATATCACTCCCTTCACCGTGCACCAACTGCAGCAATCGTACTCGAAAGTCGTCCAGCAACTCCAGCTGTAACTCCAGAAATTGCAACCGATGACCAGGCTGCGGCAAAGCCTCGTAACGTTCCGTTATTGTTTGTAGTAATGTGATAAACATCTCCGCACATGGTGTTATCTTTAAATCATCGCTGTCTGTCACTGACGATTGGAACGCATCGGTAAACGAGTCTGACAGCATGGCATCCATTTTTTCTAGAGCATCTTTAATTTCAAAGTTTTTTGATTAGAAACTTAAGCTTAGAATGTACAGAATGAGCCAACACTTGATACTCTTGTTTTCTTAGAAAATTGTATCGAGATAAAAAAAACTGGTTCTTAGCAGGCTGTGGAAATTCAAACGCATGAATAATATGTTGGTGGCACTGTAAATCTATGCCAAATTCGAGCTTATCAGGTTAGGAACAAGATTATTAAATTTTTTTGAAAAATTTTTTGTAATCGTCATCATCAGTGGAGATTATTTTATTAAGGAAAATAACAACAACCGGACGTATACGAACATTTTGAGGGCTGGCAACTATTGTTTGGCTCATGGCACGTGGGTCAGACGTGGGAACTTAGAATAGGTTAACGGTAATTTTTGAATTGATGTCGGTATATCGAGACTTTGATTTTTACTTCCTTTTACGATAAAGGAAGTATTGGATTCACCCCAAAAATTCGAAATTGAGTTTTCAACAGATCTTCACGTTTTAGAGTCCCCTGATCCCAAAAAACATATTTTTTTTCATTGGTCTGTGTCTGTCTGTCTGTCTGTCTGTGTGTCTGTCTGTGTGTCTGTCTGTGAACAGAATATCTCAAAAACGAAAAGAGGTATGGCGTTGAAACTTCATATATAAGTTTTGTGTACTATGTAGATGAGACAGCAAGCTTTTGAAGAAAATCGCATAACCGGAAGTAGGTGTTTACTCTTGTGATTTTTCAGTTTTTTTCGATTTTTTCAAAAACGGCTCTAACGATTTTTTTCAAACTTTACATTTTTATTACATTTTTAATGTGCATTGACGTGAGATAGGTGATTTTCCAGTTGAAAACTTCTAAAGTGGGTTTCTTTTGTTCTTTTTTCTATTTTTTTTATTAACTCCTATTTTAAATGGAACACCCGGTATATTATTACATTTTTGAATTCTGCTTAAGATTTTAGAGAAAATTTGTCTCTTCAACTAACGCTCTATTTTGTACCGTTTTTGTAGAATTCGTAATTTTTGAAAATTTTTGACAAATGCTTAAAAATTAAAAATTAAATTTTTGACTAATTATAAGATCACTGTAAAAGGAAGTTGTGTGAGTGTATCACACCAGATTTTTATTTATATGTCGGTTTTGCGAGGTTTTAGTGTTGTATGAAAAAGATCAGAAAGTGCCATATCTTTGGATTTTTGCCTTCGACCATATCTCAAAAGTTTATGTTGCCTTCATTTTCGGACGACCTATCGTATGAAAACGATCCAAGACTTCAGGAAGATTCCTCGCAACCGGAATCGTGTACACATATGAACATACATACACCGCACAGCACGTTTAGGCACCCCTCAATACGAGGAAGGGATTTAGTGGCTGGGGTCTTCACCAAAAGATCCGCAAAGCCAAGGTGGAGATTTGGTATAGTGGGTTCATTAGTCGGTTGACACGAAATTTTAAGAGATTTTTGACTCAGAGTGGTTTTCGATATGAGGGAATTTCAATACTTCGTACATTTCATGTCGAAGTAATTTTAATTTTTATGCTCATACGTACTTACTCTGATCCTCTTGTAGCTAAAAGTGTTGAGGTTGTTATTTTTGCATTCCACTCCCCCATTAGTATATACTGTTATGTAATATTAGACAATCACCAAGTCAATGTACTATTAGGCAAACACCCCAATACTCAGGGCACTTATATTAAATTTTAAAAATGCAAAACTTGCCTGTCAGTATCTTAGGATAACTAAAATGAAACGTATTCTTTACTCTCTAATAAAATGGTTAATTGCCCCGTTCTATATTTTATCAGATTGCAATAATTCTATGGGCTTGCTCCGGCAAAACACAAAACAGATATCTCAGGTTAGGTTCAAATTTGAATTTTATATTAAAAGAATTCTGTAGAATATTTAACCCAGAGTAGCTCAAATACTCAAAATTTCACTACAACTGCTCTACTCACTTCAATAATTTGTAACCTCATAAAATTGACGTACACCACAAAAGGATCGCGGGTGCATACAATGTTTTTATTTTGATATTTAAAAGCGAAATTTGCAAGGAAATCACAGGTAAACTGAATCGAATCTCCCGCCTAGCAACATCTAACATGGTTTTGTTTCAGTTGTGACGTAAAAACGACGCGCTACTATCTTTTGTCTTGGCTTCCTGTGAAAACTGCAAATCCTGGCATAAATCTCTTCAGCAAGGTGTGTTCTCGAAGTCCACTGGCTTTCCGGACTCCAACCACATAAAAACCTGCCAAATCGTACCTTTTAAAATATCGCCGACCTCGCCTCTGGAGCCGCTGCGGGTGACGCCAACGCCCTTATTTGCTGGAAGTCGCTTCCTTGGCACCAAATCTTCTTCTACGATGTTGTTATACCTCTTACCAACCTGTAGGACTTGAGATCCCTGGCTTCTGATGTTGGAATGGACTGGTATCGCAGTTTGAAATTTCCAGGTTGTCGGAGCCTAACCCACGCCGATCTTGGATTGCACAATTTTATAAACTTTTTCGGTGGAGAAACTTTTAATAATACTTATGCCCGGTGACTTGTAGAATAACTTTGTACATTTTTTAATCTTTGCAAATAACTTTTATTATATAAAAACACCAAAAATCAGGAGCATCATTTACCCACAAGTTGACATTACAGGAATTATTTTCTATTTATTTTTTAAGAGCATGGCATTATCTAGTAACCACAATCTAATATTGTTCAAAGGAAATAAGTTTTGGTTACAATTTCACATAAAAGAATAAAATTTGATTAACATGTTTGTTGCTTAAAACTAGAAATTGTCTTTATTTCTTTTACATAAAAATTGTCATTTCTTGTCACATAAAACGTTATTTATCATTGCTCTGCTATGAACACTTAGTTTTAAATTGCACCGGCACTTGAGTTCAATTTTAACTACATCACTATTATTCTTCATTTCAGTTGCCCTCGTTCTGCATTGCTCTTTGCAAATTCTATCTTATTTTGCTTTGATTTCCATCTAACTTTCAGCTTGCTTGCTTTTCACTGGCCTGTACGTTTATTAATAAATAACTCTACGCTCATATTCATTATGCACATAACCAACCTTTTGCATTATTTACTGACATTTGGTCCGGCTTCAAATATGCTCAAACCTATCATATTACTTATATTATATTAGCTGTCTTAAATCTTTCTTTTACTCAAACTTCAAATTCAATCCTTCCGAAATCTGCTTTTCTTATGCTAGCCTTTATCCCTTTCATTATGCTTCTTGCATCTCATTTCCAATGCATTTAATAACTTCAACTACTGTCTAGATTGCAATTAAATAAAATATTTCAATTCTGTGCTTTAATTGACTTTGTTAAATATTTCTCTATGCATACAGAATTAAATTGCGAGCATTAAACCATCTCAATACATATCTCACTTTTGGTTATTCCGTAGTTTATGTAATGTGGTTTGCATTTCTTCTTAGAAGTTTTACTTTACTTGATCTTCCTTGGCATTTGTTGGTGCATACACGGTATAATACGTAGATATAGTAATATTGCGATATCTAGCTTTGAACCTTCCTCATACAATCCGTTCAGATACTCCTTCCCATTCTATTAATGATTTTACCGTTTCTTTGTTTAACACTAATGCCACTTCTTCACTATTTGCCACCTCATTTGTGTGACCCAAGTAAATAAAGATGTTTCCATTTTTTAGTCGTATTGGCCCTTCACCATTCCATCTAGTTTCACTTATACCAAGTACACTAATTTGATATTTATCCATTTTCTCCATTATGTGATATGCCTTGCTAATATCTTACATTGTTCAACTATTCTAAGTCTCTCAGTACATTTTTTTTTATAATTTTTATTTTCGATTGTACATTTTTCTTTTTTTGGCCCTCTTCAATTCCAGTCGTTTTCCATCCTGATTTTGTGTACTACTAGTTTTTTGGGCAAGGCAAGTTGTAATTTTACGTATTTGCTTCCTCAAATCCTCATTTTCTCCACTTTCGGGCTTACTGTTCTGGTTTCTTGATTTTTTATCGTATCAACTGCATTTTTATATACCTTTTTTTTCTTTTCTAGTGTTTTCCCATTTCCTCACACATTTCGTGCGTCTTTATTTGTTCTACTGTATAAATTTTCCCATTACCATGTTGTGTGTTGTGTGATCAATATTTTTTTCTGCCTGGATTTGCTTCGAATAGTACTGAGGGGTCTGCCAAGGCTGCAGCCTTTCGCTGGTTATTTTTATAATCATTGAGTGGTTGATGAAGCCCACAGAGGACAAGAAAACAGGCATTAACTGGGAGTATTCAGCAAATTGGAGAACTTTAAGTTTGCAAATGACATATGCCTTATAACAACGATTAAAAAACAAATGCAAAAACTACAAGACTAATGAACAAAGCAAATAAATAAAAAAGGCAACACTACAGAAAAAAATATATATACAGTGCCTTCAGAAATGATTGAACATTTTTGAATGGCACTAGTTATTTGATGTTGCCTACACGTGCAGTGTTATATTTTGACGTTGAAATTTATCATGGCGTTCGTTCGTTGTGCTTTTAGGTGTTGTACGAAGTTTACAGCCAGTTTCCGTTATTGTTCTGTGGTTTCAGTGTACTATTCTTTTGCAAAAATCACTTCACTAAATAACGTATTTGAGTTTGGTGTAAGTATACATACTAGTTAACAAATTTGAAGTTTTGAGGTTATTTTCTTATTATAGATTACAAATTATAAACATGCCGTTTACACCTGAACAAGATGCTTTTATTCTAATGGCTCACTTTCACAGTGAAACCCGAAATTAGAATTGTTCATGGTCATATTCAATTGAGTCATATCATCGAACAATTTACTGAGGCGTTTCCAGGTGTGCAAATCAATTACGAAGCTATTGCTCAACATAAGCCGATTATTATTCACCGATTCGAAGACAAATACTGCATCTGCAAAAGCAAATCAACAGGCAGACCTACTGTTTTAACCACTGACATTAATAATCGAATGCAACTAAGCCCGCACAAATCAGTTTCCACATTGGCTGCCCAAAGTGATATGTAAACAAAAATTGCTCATTTAAAGCGCAATTTACGCATATATTCCTTTATACTTAGGTATTTCTGTTGAATCGTGTCATAAGGCTTCACATGTATCCACACAAGATAATAGTGGTACACGAATTATTTGAAAATGATTGGAGATCACGCATTATTATCAGTGATTTAATGAAAATTTACATGACAATAATCTGTTGGATGTAACCATATATATAATACACATATATTGCTAGTAGGGCCTGGAAACGTCAGAAAACATTACGGCGCCGACATAGTCTCACTTAGAGTATAACCCGTCTCGTGCGCATGCGTGAGAATTCGAACTCCGCCTTTAGAAGCGAATTTTAAGCTTGACCACTTCCCCATTGGCCGGACGACGCCGCCGCGCTTGCACACAGCTCACCATTATACATTGAAGAGTTGGTTGCCTGTATCACTTCCTTGGCGAGTTTCCCACTCATAGCCGCTAGCAATATAGTAAGTATTAGATATATGGATGTAACATTTATGTCTGACAAAGCGTGGTTCCATTTGTTAAGTTATGTGAACAGCAGGGTAGTCTCTTAAACAGCATTTTGGGTAGAATAGGTAAATTACTTATCTTAAGTGAAATGTACTATTTTTTCTTAAAACTAACTTTGAAAATTGAATAGGTGATTGAAATTGGAGTTTCTACTTTACATGAAGACACTTGAATACATTTTGTATCAATAAAAAATTTATTGTATAAGATTATTCCGATATATTTTAGTTTATTCCTTGCGAGGTAAAATTTTAAGATTTTGAAAAATTAAGACTGTTTTCATAAGAGCTAGATTGATTTGAGTGTTATTATTTTCGCTTAATGAGAAATTAATAAATGGTGACACGATAAAGTGCTTACCCCAGTACCCACTCGGACGCCACTGCTACGAAAAATGAAGGATAATGGTTTTCATGTTATACAGTAATGCCAATTCCTGTTAAATGGGTGGCCTACATACGTCCTTAATCAGCGTTTGGTCATTTCTGAAGGCACTGTATATATAAGAGAGACAGAAACAGAAGAAGTGGAAGCGATTTGCTCTAGGTAGCATAGTAAAATCACAAGACAGTAAGGAAACGGATATTGACAGAAAAATTAAATTAGCACAAAATGCCTTAAATATGCTTAACAGGATATGGACGTCAGCAAATACATCTAGAAAGACCAAAATAAGGCTGTTTCGAACAAATGTAAGGAGTGTTTTATGTGTATATTAGACCAAAACATACAAAGGCACCAAAAAATATTTGAAAAAAATACATTGATCAATAAATGTCTACGCATTATACACAAGATATTTTGGCCAAACATGATTACAAATAAAGAGCTACACAGAATGGCAAACAAAGAAAAAAGATAAACGTAACTATTTAACAATTAAAATGGAAGTAGATTGGACATACGCTTAGGAAACCAAATAATCATATATATAATACACATATATTGCTAGTAGGGCCTGGAAACGTCAGAAAACATTACGGCGCCGACATAGTCTCACTTAGAGTATAACGCGTCACGTGCGCATGGGTGAGAATTCAAACTCCGCCTTTAGAAGCGAATTTTAAACTTGACCACTTCCCCATTGGCCGGACGACGCCGCCGCGCTTGCACACAGCTCACCATTATACATTGAAGAGTTGGTTGTCTGTCTCACTTCCTTGGTAAGTTTCCCACTCATAGCCGCTAGCAATATAGTAAGTATTAGATATATGCAAATAATATAGTAAGGCAGTGGATCAGGTCCCGGCAGCCGGGATGTATAAAATGACATTTAAAATCCCGGCAGCCGGGATTCATTCGATTTGAACTAAAAATCCCGGCTGCCGGGAAGAATAAAATTACATTTAAAATACCGGCAGCCGAGATTCGTTCAATTTCAATTAAAAATCCGGACAGTCAGTCATTTGTAGAATTACTTTATATATTTTATCGTATCATTGACAATTGTGGCTTCTTTATGTTAAATCTTTATTGATAATTATTAATATCATAACATACAACAACTTCACAATAACTTAGTAGCACATAATACGTTGGTTACAATATGTAATACGTTAGTTACAACCAAAGTGGTTGATTTTTTCATGTCATCGTTGTCAATGATACGATAAAGGTTTGAATGTAACTCGATTACTATGCGATTTAAACCATCTCGGACGATGCCAGGCGACTCGTCGCCTGGCAACGTCCTCGATTATTATAAATCGCAATAATCTTGTTACATTAATAGCTATTTATATATTATTATAAAATAATTATATTGTTTTGCCAATATTATATTATTATTATAAAATGTTAATGTATTTTTCTGTATTGAATTACTATCGTTTAATATTGTTATTTTGTTAATAATTATTTCTAGATACTAATATATATATATAATTATGAAATTATTATTGTAAACTATGTTGTACATACTTTGAATTTTTGTGTATATTAGGATTCCTATTTAAATAAATATTGTTATTATTATTATTATTATTATTAAGTATTATGTAAAATTTCACCTTCCGAAATTTTTCCGAATTTTCATGTTTCAGATTATGAGGGTTAGGAAAATTAAAGTGGTTAATTTCCATCTGTCTGTCTCTTGGCTGGCGCCTCGTCGCTTGGCAACGTCCGAGATGGTTCAAATCTCATAATAATCTAGTTACATTCAAAGCTTTATCGTATCATTGACAACGATGACGTGAAAAAATCAACAACTTTGGTTGTAACTAACGTATTATTATGGTAACTAACGTATTACATATTGTAACCAATGTATTATGTGCTACTAAGTTATTGTGAAGTTGTTGTAATGTTATGATATTAAAAATTATCAATAAAGATTTAACAAAAAGAAACCACAATTGTCAATGATACAATAAAATATATAAAGTAATTCTACAAATGACTGACTGTCGCGATTTTTAATTGAAATTGAACGAATCCCAGGTGCCGGTATTTTAAATGTAATTTTATACATCCCTGCAGTCGGGATTTTTAGTTGAAATCGAACAAATCCCGGCTGCCGGGATTTTAAATGTCATTTTATACATCCCGGCTGCCGGGATCTCATCCACTGCCATATAGCAAAACAAGCACTAAACTACACTATAACGGTTACGATCGCCTGCAACCGCTTGAAATATAAGCGAACATCTGACAGCGTCGTTTGACATCCAGCATCCATGGGGGTCATTTTTCTCGCATAAAAACATCTATATATACAGTGTGTCCCAGGATTGATGTCACAAGAGGTGAGATGTACTAAAAATTTTTGAATTTTATTTTAAGGTTCTGGGATTCGGTCCTGCTTGGTTTGAAAAGAATTTTAAGAATATTTCCAGTTTTTGAAAAACAAGTAGGCCTTGACAGGGAAGCGAAAACTATTTTAGTTTCAGGTAAACCAGCCTTCTTGTTCATGATACGGCAAAATTTTATTAAGAAAAGTTGTTTATAATGATAAATTATAGCCCTATACAAAATTTCAGACAGATCTGTCAAATTAGAAAAAACAGTTATTTTTTTGAAAATTGTATTTTATTTTCAGGTAAACTACCATTTTTGTTCATGATACGGTAAAATTATATTAAGAAAAGTTGTTCAGCGTGTGAAATTATGGCCCTATACAAAATTTCAGAAGGATCTATCGACTTAGATTCAACCGTTATTTTTTTTTAGATTAAACAAATTGTATTTGTTAAAAATGACAGTTTAAGTCGACAGACCTTTCTGAAATTTTGTATAGTCATAATTTCTCATTCTGAACAACTTTTCTTAATACAATTTTGCCGTATCATGAACAAAAAGAGTAGTTCACCTGAAAATAAAATACAATTTTCTAAAAAATAAGTTTTTTCTAATTCGACAGATCTGTCTGAAATTTTGTATAGGGCTATAATTTATCATTATAAACAACTTTTCTTAATAAAATTTTGCCGTATCATAAACAAAAAGGGTAGTTTACCTGAAAATAAAATAGTTTTCGCTTCCCTGTCAAGGCCTACTTGTTTCTCAAAAACTGAAAATATTCTTAAAATTCTTTTCAGACCAAGTAGGACCGAATCCTAGAACCTTAAAATAAAATTCAAAAATTTTTAGTTCATCTCACCTCTTGTAACATCAATCCTGGGACACACTGTATATATCCGGGTTCACACCGACTGCAGTCGCCTTCCGGTTCCTAGTTTCCATTGCCTCCTATCATTCCATTCGCCTTCTTGTAAGTTTCTCAGGGACATTCCTTTTGTTACTCCCTTTATCCAGGTCTCTCGAGGACGTCCACGTTTCCTTCTTTCGGCAGGCTTCCAGTTCAGTATCATTTTGGGTAACCGTTCTTCCCCCATTCTATTTACGTGCCCATACCAAGTAAGTTGTTCCTTTTGAATTTCCTCTATGATAGTTATTTCTCTATTTGTTATCCTTCTTATTTCTTCGTTTCGAATCCTCTAATTTTGACTTTCTAGACGACCTTCTAAGCGCATCCATTTCTGTTGCTAGTATTTTCCTTTCATTGGCTTTACTGATCTGCCAGACTTCAGATCCATAGATCAGCGTGCTTTTGATAATTGTGTCATAAATACGCATTTTTGTATTAAGTCTTATATCTTTTTGCCATAGGATAGAGTTGAGAGCTCCAGTTATTTTCCGTGTTATATTTATTCGATCGTTAATCATCTCATCACATCTACCGGTATTACCCAGTTTAATTCCTAGGTATACAAAATCGGTGCTGGCTTTTATTGCATTTCCATCTTCGAGTTGTTTATCATTTCCTTTGTCTCCATATATATTCAGTTTTTTTGAAATTTATTTTTAATCCCCTATGTATCATACTCTTCATTTAATTTTCTGATCATATATTCAATGTCTTCTGAGTCTCTTGCCAGTATAACCTGGTCGTCAGCGTAGTGTAGTCTAAATTTTATAGTATTTTAGTTTTTATAGTACTCAAAGTCAGTCTTGAAATTTTACAAAACAAAAACAAATTTTGGGGTTATGTTACCACGTGCTTATACAGTTTAGCGTGCACTGAGTACTATTCTGTGCAGAATGCACTGAACTACGCAAACGCCAACTATCGTCTGCTATCGTCCAACAACAAAATTTTCCAGTCGATATGAGTTTTGAGCTGGACGGTTCGACGTTGTTAGAGTAGGCGCATTCAAGTAAATGTATTGGACATGTTGAACGGTAGCGACTACCGATCGACGTAAGTTTTCTGTGAGAGTCCTGCCTAAGTATTTCGTTTTCCTTTTTTGTTACTCCTACATACGGTTCTTGCAGTCGTTTAAAAATGTTTTTCTATACTTTAGTTTTCTTCCATATAATTTCTATTTGAAATTTCTTCTTCTCGTGTAGTGACATA
The DNA here is from genome assembly GCA_940337035.1 of Agriotes lineatus. Classification (NCBI taxonomy): domain Eukaryota; kingdom Metazoa; phylum Arthropoda; class Insecta; order Coleoptera; family Elateridae; genus Agriotes; species Agriotes lineatus. Next base: position 125,329,403 of record OW679200.1, on the reverse strand, counting down.
CTTTCTGCGGATAAACTTTTAGTATTCAGTCACATGTTTTGTCTTTTCATTTCTAATTATACATGCTACTCCTGCTGTAGTTTTTTCTATTTCCTCGACTCCTCCATTCGATAACCATTTCTAATGATTAAACAGTCTTGATATTTTTTCTTTGTTCTATCAGTCCTATTATTTTAAGATTTGACCTTTCAAGTTCTTCTACTAACTCTACCTTCTTACGGTTTTAGAGTCAGCTTTCTTTTTTGTAGTATTTTAAGGAGTGGTTTTCATACTTTTTATTAAACGATTTTACCCTTATCAAAATCATGAAGCTAGTTTGAATTTCATATGAAAAAAAATTGATTTATTGACAAAAAAAAATTGCAAATAAATCAGCAGGTAGGATTTTTTTCCCTTATTAACGAACTCGAATTACCATATATCTTGATGACCCGATATATGTGTTGAAGTAACCATCCACCCACCATCATCTACGTATTTTATATTTTTAAAAAATTATCGTTGGGCCTTAAAACATATTTTCACAAATCTCAACTGATAACTTTTGCCTGACATTACTTTTCTACATTACAGTAGAGAAAAGCAAAAAGCAAACAGACAAATTGCTTTCTGAAAATGAATACACGCCAAACTTACGTAATTAAAAATACTATGATCACAGTAAAAGGACACAATCAGTGTTTGTGAACTTTATCACTTTGTTATAAACATTTCAAGAGTTAGAATTATTAATATTGTATGATTATATTTTGTAACATTGTGTAACAGTCGTAAATTTTGAAATCCTTAACCAAATTTTGAGTTACAGGCCATCACTCGTTTAATCGATTAATGCACTCCGAGTTCAACGCTCTGGATCAGCCTTTAAACTCATAAAAAATGCATCGCTTTCACGGCGCAAGGTCATCAGAAGATAACTTCTTCGATAGTTTGATAATTTTCATCAAATAAAAATCTAAATATAAACAAGGGTATCACAGATATAGTTTCATTCTGTACAAATATATTCTAAAATTTAAAACTACTTACACTTCTTTTCCATTGCCATCCACTTAAGGAAAACTTGAGCTTGTGTAAGTAAGTTTAACACCCCTGGCTGCGATAGGGGATAATCGTAGCTTTCTTTAAGTTCTTTATCAAACCCGAGAGCTTCGTCAATACAGTGGGAAAATGTAAAATCATCGTATTGTAAGGTTGGTAAATCGGCATACAATTTTTCTACTCCTAATTGTACTAGGCCTCGCATCAGTTCGATCTACTTGTAAATACAAAAATTAGTGCAAAAGTATATAACTACATAATAAATTTTGCTACCTTGGTATCAATGTGATACAGGCCCATTTTGTCCACTACAGGCTGAATCCACTTTTCCACAAATTCACTGTGGTCCCTAATCCATGATAAAATCTTTGTAAAGTACCTGTAACAGTTGTAAAAATTATATGACAACAATACATTCGTTTCGTACCATTCTGGCTTGTCAATCCTATTTGTTTTTCGAGTTCCATAAAAATGAAATATAAAGCGTTTTCTAAGAGGCTCAACTAGTAATTGCATAGGCAAACTTAGATGCGGAAAGTCTGCTAAATAGCCAGCCGATTGAGAAGGAACTGCTAGTTCTTCAGGCAAGTCGATCTGTAGTAGATATTCAACTACAATTTGTAGTTTTTGCACATTTAACTCTAACGGCACTTCAAGGCTTACGTTAGCATTCACAAACGGCCATTTTATCAATTTTAAAGCATCGTCAAAGTCTCTGGAAATTATAGTTAAACTTGATTGTATAAAAGTGATATAACACTGATACTTACCTGGAAAATTTGTCTTTGAGTAAGTTATGCCAGTGAAATACAGTTTCTTTTAAATAGTTTCGTAAATGCACACCTGAAATGTCTGCTAAGTGACGACAAACTTCACTTATATTAGCAAAAACAGTGGCACATTGCTCATCATCCTGATTATCTATCTCTTTTTGGAGCTCATCGCTGAAATGTACAATATTTTATCATATTACGGTGTATATTTTATTGCGTTTTACCTGAGCGATTCTATATACTGTACGACTTTCATATATTGCAGTGTACACTCCAGCATGTTCAACTGTTTAAAATAATTTCTTAATTTGTTCTGAACCTCATCGGTTTCTTGTAGATGCCCAGATAAAACATTGATGGTAGCCGTAGTCCTATTCATTACATTTCCAATTTCCTCGATCGTATGATTAGTATTGTTGATAGTTTTTCCTATGCTGGAGTTAGGATTTTTTAAGTTTAACTAAAACCTACTGCTGTAGAAAACTAAACACATTTTCACCTGCTAGACCTACTTCTGCCTTGATTAGGGCTATCTTGTTTTCATAACTTTTTTTTACTTCGTTGCATTTCTCCGGGTCCACTAAATCCTGTTTGTGTTCTCTGTCTAATTTTTCTACAATATCCCTTTTTACGTCGTCCCTGGATATCATTTTAATAAATTAAATTGGTTGCTAAATAGTCAAGAACAATGTGGCACATAACCTAGAAATAATTTGACGAACAACAAGTTTAAGTAGAGCCATTAAATTTATACTCTTTTAAACAATTCTACCAATGCGTTCAACTTACCTTTTAAATTTAAATACAAGTGTAAATAATGCTAAGTGTATTTAAATACAAGAACATAGTTTCTTAATTATGCTGTACATAACCTCACTTGTTTGAATTTGTAAGATGTGCTCATCCGCCAAAATTTCCAAAATAAAATATTTTTGCAGATATAAACGAAAGGTGCCCCGAACATTTTGAAATTAACTAAATAATATATCCATGCAATTACAGTAAGATTCAAGAAATGATTGCTGTTATTCTTCTCAACGTGAAGTATTATTTCATCATTCCATTATACGTGATCGGCCTGTTGAGTTTTGGAGCTATCATAAAGTTGAACGAGTACAGGGATTTATGTGTCAGTTTTGTTTGCAAGGAGCTGAACTACTTAGAACCAGCTTATGATTATGTCGTAGGTGAGAAATGTTTTTGAAGTGTACTAGATGGAATATATTATTACTTGAAACTTATTATTTCAGTGGGATGTGGTTCTGCAGGGAGTGTTACGGCGCTGCGGCTTGCTCAAGATCAGAACACATCAGTTGTGGTGCTCGAAGCGGGTCCTTATGGCAACAACTGGTTTATTGATATACCAGCACTGGGAGTATTTCTGCAGCAATCGTCTGTAGACTGGCAGTATCGCACCCTTTCTCAAAAATATTCTGCTAAAGCTTTCCAGGAGCAAGTAATAGTTTTGCTCATTTTATTGCCGAATAATAACTGATATTTCTAGTCGATCAGTCTTCCAATGGGTCGCATTGTTGGAGGTTCGGGACGCCTAAATAATATGATATATATAAGAGGACATTCAAATGACTTCAGTGAGTGGTATAAGGAGGCGGAAGATTATAATTTTGAGAGGGATATATTAAGTTATTTTAAGAAAAGCGAAGATCAGAGGGGTTCTTATAAAGAAGACAGTAAGTTTGTCGCTATTTTAATCAAATTTTCGCAAGATTATCAGTCTCATATATGGACTTGACACTAAACTGACCAAGTACGTTGCCTTAAATAACATTTCTTAATAAGAAACGTTTCCCATTTTAATTTCATTCATTTATATTCATCATAATCTATTCAAATTGTGCTACAATAGCTTTTTTAACACGATTTTAATTTTAAAAGTTTAATGTGTTAACCTTGGCTAGGTGGTCAGAGCTGCTGAAATCTAGTTAACAACTTTACCTCAATCAGTTGGATGGTTTCTTTATATGCTTTATGTGGATTTTCAGCTCAGTTTCACTCTACAGACGGTCTTCTTGCTGTTGAAGATTTATCGTTTGTCACATCACTAGCCCCAAGCTTTCTGGAAGCTGTTAGAACATTAGGTTATTCTGTAGAGGATTTGAACCATAACAGCACGACAGGTAAGTGGGCGATACATATTGATTAACAACTAATTTGCATCAGAAAACGATAGGTTTTATGCAACCACAAGTAAATGTGGGGTTTGGGAACCGCAAGATGCCAGCGCACTACTTTTTTAACCATCAGAAAGAAAACCTTGTGCTTCAAACTAACACATTCGTGCAGAAAGTGCTTCTTAGAAATAACTATGAAGCATATGGTGTCGAGTACTCACATCTCGGTGAAAAGCGGAGGGTGCTTGCACGTAAAGGTGTTATATTAAGTGCCGGGGTTGTTGGAACACCAAAGCTGCTGATGCTGTCCGGTATAGGCCCCCGGGACCATTTAACAGAAGTTGGGATTAAAACAAAGATTGATCTTCCAGTTGGAGATAACTTGCAGGATCATGTTATAACTGGTATAAATTTGGTGTTGTTAAATGTCACGTTAGGGTTAACTCCTGCTGATATGGTACACCCGAAAGTATTGTTTGATTATTTTTATAATTCATCTGGCCCATACACTACAGTTGGCTGTGAAGTCGTAGGAGCAGTAGATACTACTAGTGAGACTTATCGCTTTAATGAATTAGAAAATCCTGCGAATGCTCAAATCCGAAGTAACAATAGGTTAACTGACAGAGACAGTTTACCAGTTCACCAGCCGAATTTAGGTTTCATGGTATTACCTGTCAGTGCTTCTTCTGATGCAGGCAAACACTTCCGTAAAATTTGAGGTTGAATGATAAAACCTGGGACGATTATTTTGCATCTTTGGCCCTAGAAAACCCAATAACAATTGCGCCGGTAGTTTTACACCCTAAAAGTAGAGGAACTATTCGTTTGTGTGATAAAGACCCACACAGTCCCTCCTCTAATAGACCCAAACTACTTAGCAGAACAATATGATATCGACATACTTCTAAAGGGCATAGAAATTATTAAAAGAATCGTGGACACGGAGCCGATGCAAGCTCTTGGGGCTAAATTGAATGACAAGCCCTTTCCTGGGTGTGAGCATTTGCAGTTTGACACAGACCCTTATGGGAGTGTTACGTAAGGCATCTGACACTCTCTGCGCAACATTTGGCCGGAACTTGCAGAATGGGAAGCACCAATGACACAGGGGCTGTGGTGGGTTTCGATTTTCGAGTTCGCGGCACTAATAATTTATATGTAGCTGATGCGTCTGTAATGCCTACTATGACTAGTGGCAATCCCAATGCTGTAGTCATCATGCTTGGGGAAAAAAGCCTTGCGGATGAAATAAAACTGCATGATTTTTAGAACCAGAAAAAAAATGCTAAGAAAGATATTTTTGTTTCAAAACAAATTGTCGAGTATGAAAATTGCATTCTTTTTAGTAGGTTAATTGCAGAAGGGTGTAATAAACCTGATTATGTGGCAATGGTTTGTTTATAGTAAGAGGCGGAAAGTACCAAACAAGGGGTATAATGCAAAAGTTATTTTTTTTTCTGTTTCCAAAATGTATAATAATTGTATATATCTTAATATTAAGCTGATACCCTATTTCACGATTTAATGTTCATTATTTATTATTATGTATATTGTTAAATATAAGTACTATGTATACACTAAACCAAAGATATTATGTACCAATTAAGTCAGTTTATCTATAATAGAGCAGCATAAAGTACGTTTTTTTTCTATAATAACTGTCAAAGTGTTACAATGTTGGTAGATATGTGATTAAAACGCTAGGAAATTTGTATACCTTGTGTTGGTAGAACTTTTTCAAAATTATGGTTATGTGTCAATTTGGAACGTCAACGTTTCTTACTTTGAACTTTTGACAAATTTCTTTTTTTAACATGGAATCATCATCATCATCATCAATAAAATCGGATAAACAAAGAAAACCAAGAAATATTTTAAATGCAAAAATGAAGCAAGCGATATTAAATTATGACATATCTGTCAAAATGACAATAATTTTTTTAGAGGAAGAAAAGAACTAAAAAATCAATGTACCAACATTATTAAAACTAGGGACCCTGCAGGAATGCAACTTATCCCCTAGAAAGTTGACCTTGAAAATTATAGAAAAATTTTTTTTTTACATTGAGTCCACATTTTACAATATATTGCAATGATCCTTGTCTTTAATGTTTAATAATATGTAAACAAATAATTCAAATACAAAAGATCACTACAAACCTTTTTGTTTACGTTGGTTCTTATTTAAATCAATATTTGACTGACTAATATTTACGTGGTTCGTTCTATTCAAGTGTTAATCGTCTCTTGCCCTTTTATTTCAAATTCACCAATCCGTAATTAGTAATTTGGCTAGCACCGGAATTAAGCATGAAAAACTCAAAATATCTTTACGGGTCTGAGGTTCCTTCTTGTTAATAAAATTGTACGCCACTGAAATGCGTAGTTCAAATGCTCTACCATAACCTTGTAACTAACTCAATCTAATTTGACGTTCTACAGAGACATTTAACTAAGTGCAAGTTGCCTGAAAGTTTAATTGTTTGTTTACTGCAATTCGAATGAGCAAACGAAATGGGTAAGATTTGAATTATCGCGCTCAATCTACGCGTCGCTCTAGCAATTTTTTTGCAGATCGAAAATTAGGCTTTTGTTTAGGTAAATTAGGAAGAATCTCAAATTTTCTAACCCAACTTTCTGATGGCGGTTATAGCAGTTTTAAAACGTTCCGAAGTCCTGGATTCTGCTTATATCGGCTCCGCAGCGCAGCTTTTGGGTCCCTCAGTAAGTTGTACGCTTACAATAATAGAATTGGCTTCACCACTGATCTTTTGAATTTTCCCCCAGATGGTCTCCGTTGAAGGTTCCGCAGGTGAAAATTTGTCACACCTTCTCTTGCGGTCAGTTGCCAGATGTGCGATGCTGGTATGGTCCTCGTAGGCCTCGGCTGCTAGTGCAGGAACTCAATATTGCCCCTGGGTGTTCTCGAATGGCCCGAAATGACTTGTCGAAGCTCGGTCGTCAGGACGGAACGATGGCCGAAGATGAATTTAATTTTAGGTGAAGGATTTTTATTGCCTTTATTTGTGCACGAACACTGGACACGTTATAAACACTTTGGTGCAATTTTGTGACTGTAATTAATGTAAAGGGTATTTTTTTTTTTTAATTTTTATTGAAGTTGCTTATTTACAATCTACTCGTACACGAGTAATAAGTAAATCTTATGTGGTTTGACATGTCAGTAAGGGATCCGGCCAACGCCTTCTTCCCGTAAGTTAATCACTAAGAGTTCTGGATGTTTACACAGGTAGGTCTTGTGGCCATTGTCGTTTTAGTCGTCTGGTGACGTTCTGCTGATTGGAGAGCTGTTCTATGAGTTGGTTTCCATGTCCTGGCAGGGCTGTATGTGTATGTTTGGCAAGTCTCTGGATCTCTGAGGCTACGTACGGAATTCTTAGGTCAGTATGAAGAGTTTCATTGGTGGACGTACCAAGGAGCGTTGGTTATACCGCGGAGATTTATGACTGGCATCGCTGCAGGATTTTTGTGTGGGATGCTTTAGCGCAGCCCCATAGTTGGGATCCCATATGTCCAGATGGGTTTGATAATACACTTATACAGCAGTAGTTTGTTCGAAAGTGAGAGTTGGGAGCGTCTACCGATGAGCCAATTCATTTGCTTAATTTTGATATCTATTTGTTTCCGTTTGGCTTTTATGTGTGTGCTCCAGGTTAGCTTGTGGTCCAGATGTAGTCCAAGGTATTTGATGTCAGTCTTCTGAGGTATGGGAGCATTGTTGATACTGTTCGTGGACTTACAACGCGTCTGTTAGTGAACGTAATTTGTGAGGATTTATCGGCTATTAACTGTAATTCGCCATTTGTTAAACCAGGTTTGTAAGATGTCTAGGTGAGTTTGTACATGGGCTGCTGCAGTTATTGGGTTTTTGTTGACTGAGAGAATAGCTGTATCATCAGCAAACATGGCAAGTAGAGTATTATCGGTTGTAGGTGTATCGGAGTATAGAGAAGATAAAGTAGCGCCCTAGAACGCTGCCCTGCGGCACTCCGGAGGTGATTTCCGGTATTCAGAAGTGGTGTTGTTTACTTTGATTTGAAAGGTTCTCTCAGTTAAATATGATTTTAGTATTAGATATAACTGGCTTGAGAAATGAGTTTAATTTTATGTAGCAGACCAGCGTGCCAGACTCTGTCGAAAGCCTGCTTTATATCTAGGCATACCGTTGTACATACGCGCTTAGTCTCTAAGGTCTCCATAATACTGTTAACATTCGATGTCCTTGGTGAATAGTTGAATGATGCTGTCGGAAGCCAAACTGGTAGTTTGGATAATTTGGTCTAGGTCTACAGTTTCATGGATTCTTGTGAGGAGCAACTTTTCAAATAATTTGGACATTAGTGGTAACAGGCTGATGGGTCTGTAGGAGGAAGGTTGCGTGGGGGGTTTGCCAGACTTAGGAAGCATAATGATTAAGGCATGTTTCCACTGAGCGGGGAAGTAGCAGAGTCCGTAGGATGCTGTTGTATATGGTGGTAAGTAACACTAGGGCTTTTCGTGGAAGGTTTTGCAAAACTTCTCCTACTATTAAGTCATAGCCAGGTGCTTTACGAGGGTTAGCTAGTTTGATTTGACGCTTACTTTGGCTGGTGAGAAAGGTCTGAGTGGTAAGGACATTTGGCAAGGCACATCAAGAAATGAGTAAATTTCGGTGTCATCGTTGTTCCCTTACCGGTTGAGGTGTTGAAAAAACAGTAGCGAGATGGTCGGCGAATGTGTCTGCTTTTTCTTTGTCTGATCTGGCCCATGTATCATCGAGCTTTTTGATTGAGGTATCGATACTGTCGGTCTTTTAAACTTTTTGTTGCCTTCCATATCGTGTGGTCGATAGGTGATAAGTTGGTGATGTAATGCTGGAAGGTGTCATTTCTAACTTTTATTAGTTCATTGTGTAGTTGATGAGTGAGCCTATTATATAAAGTCTTGTCTTGTCCTTTGTTTAGTTCGCTGCCACTTTTTTCGTGCCTTGCGTTTTTCTGTGACAAGATGTCGTATGTGACGAGGAATGTTGATATCTGCCGGGTGGGTGCTTGTTTCACTGGGTGTGGCTTGCCATGCCGCTTTTTGTACTATTGTGGTTAAGTACTGAGTTGCTTCGTCTAAGTCGTGTGCGTCCTTAATTCGAATAGCTAGATTAACTTCGTGATCCAGTATACCTCTAAAATGTCCAACTAGTGTTCTTGGTGCAGGAGTTTTTGGGGATGATTGTTTGGTGATAATGGAAGTACTTAAGGTAATTAGAACTGGGGTGTGGTCAGAGGACAGGTCATACTTTGATTCTACCTTTATGTATGTGTTCGCTATACCACAGGAAATTAGCAAAGTCGAGCAAATCAGGAATATTTTTTAATTTGTGTCCGCATGGGCCAATAAGTGGGTTCTCCGGTTGATAGGTAGTTGCAATTGTGGTTTTGTATTGCACGGAGAAGGTTACGCCTTTTGGATTATTTAGTCTCGATCCCCAGGCTACGTTCTTGGCATTCCAGTCTCCTCCAATGATGAATTTAGCATCAAGAGATTGAAGCAGTTCTACGTATTCTTCGGTGGAGATAGCGTGTCGGGGCGGGCTATATACTGCTGCTATGATTAGTGGGTAGGGTAGGACTTGAGCTTTTATGCTCGAGCTTTGAATTTTGTCAGTATGAAAGGAGTTCCATCATGGTGGGCGATTGAGTTTTTGATGATTACAGCTGACCCGCCATGTGCAGTACCATCTGGGTGATTGGAGAGATATATAGAATAGAATGGAATTTTGATTACCGTTCTAGCGGTTGCATGGGTTTCTGAAACGAGTAACACATCGATATCTTGTAGTTGCAAAAATATTATTATTTCAGGTATGTGGTTTGATATGCCGTTGGCGTTCCAGAGGGCTAAACGGAGGGGAGTTCGCCATTATTAAGCTAGTTTACTTAAACAGTGGAAAGCATGTTTAAAACCATGCTGTTTTGACTAATAAGCTGCGAAAACATTGCTTTAAATTCCATTAAAAAGTTAGAGAACATTTGATTGAATGCTTGTCTGCTGTTCGTTGGGCGTATGAGTAGGATGTCTTCTATCTGGTGGTTGCAGGAAGGGTGGTCTGTGGTAAGAATGATTCATGGCTTCTGGATTTATATTAACATTTTGTTTTGCGAGTGGTGGGAATTCAGCTATGTTTGGTGGAAACTGTGTGGTCTGGTTTTGTTTGTGAGTCCTCTGAATGTTGAGTTTCTGGCTCTCTGGATGTCTTGATATACAGAGCACCCCTTGTAATTGGCTGGGTGTTGTCCATTGCATAAAGCGCAGGTGGCGGGAGTGTTGGGGGTTTTCTTACATATATTGGTTGCGTGACTACCACCGCATTTGACACAGACAAATGGTTTATTACAGTACGTTTTCGTATGGCCGTACTCTTGACAGCGGGTGCACTGAGGTATGTTTTGTGTCTTCCTGGGAGGTTCAACTGTTATAATCATATTACTTAGATGTCTGATATCGAAAATCTTCTTGTTGTTTTCTTTGGGTTCTAGGTCTACCATAAACAGCGATAAAGGTTCTTTAGTCACTCTATGACGTACGTTGATAATGTTACGTACTATGTGACCGAGAGCCCCAAGTTCTGTTTTTATTTCTGACAATGGTATAGAGTGGTGAAGATTTCGGATAGCCACTCTGTATGCACGTTCTTCCTTTAGTTGGTATGTGTGATGAAATATTTTTTCATCTTTAAGGTGTTTGGTAAGTTTTCTGTATGAGTCTATTGTGTTAGTATTGATTTTAATTTTATCGTTTTGCAAAGCTGTTGTGTGGTATTGTTCTTTCTCTAGGATTTTAGTGATATTTTTAATCATTTCATTGTAGTTGTTTACTCCGTGGATATAGACTGGTGGTGGCTTCACGGTTTTAGTTTGTTGATTATTAGGTGCTTGCTCTTGGTTAGCATTGTCGGTTTGAATTTGTGAGAGGACCTCGTATGTATTTGACGTATTCGTAGGGATGAGTTGTTGTCGATAAGAGCTTGGATTTGGTTTGTTTCTTTTTCGTTTTTTAATTGTTTGCCAATCATTATTTGGTTTTGTCGAGGTATCTTGCGCGTCGTCAAGGCTGCTGGTATCTGCGTCCAATTCTTCGATTACATTTGTATTTACGTTCGGATTAAAGTCTTCGGGATTGAAATTATTATTTGCGGTATTCATTATTTGTTGGTTTGTGCTATTTTGCACGGCTTGAGAAAAAGACAGTGGTTGCGGATTTATTAATAAGGGAGATGACGGGTATGTTTGATAATGCGTGGAATATACGGGTTGTGGATTAGGCTGGCTGTTGTAGTTATTTTGTTGTTGGGCAAATGGATAACCTTGTACGTTAGGAATACTGAACGTAAATCCATAATTTTCAGGGGCTGCTGGTGCACCCGGCGGCCCGGGGCCATAACCGTTTCCCATTGGAAACATGGGTTAACATTTACGTTTATTACAGTATTAGATTTGTATTGTACATACAGTTTTGAAGTGGTATGATGCAGGTTATCAAATAGATAGTTCGACACTCTGCACTTCCAAAGATAACAAGGCGTAGCAGACGTGTTTACACTTTGAAAGTCAGATGGGATGTAAAGGGTATGAAAATTGAAATTAAACACCAGCCACAATTTAAGCTGTCGACCAGCAATTTTTATTCATTTGTTAATCCTCTTGTTCGTTATAAACAAAAAACAATCGACTACCAAAATTAAACAGGAAATTCGAACTGTCAAATCAGCAATCTTAAATTTAATACATTTTTACAATTAAACTTAATTCTATAAAATTGTCTTTGTAAGTTTATGGTTATTGTCCTTTGATTTTCACTCGCGTTTCGCTAATTAACAGGCCCTTTTGTTCACTCATTTCACTGATCACTGCCTCCTTTCATTCATTTTTTCTTTAGCTACTTTAGAGTTTAATGTAAGTTCCGCTTTCACTTAGGTACTCCCAAACCAATACACAATTTAAATCCAGCTATTTTCGAATTCTTGTTGATCCATTTTTAATTCATGATTCGCCTTCTAAACCTGCCTTTGGATTCTTTTACCCCATTCTTTCACAAACCTTCAGCCTCTCTAACCTTTGTTTAATTTGCTCAAAGAAATTATTATTTTATTTACTCTAGTTCAAATTCATTTGCGACACACAGTTAATTATTGCTCTCTGTAAGAACTTGCTTTTTCTCTGCATATTTTAAATAATGCCATAAGTTTAACTAAATTACTTTAAGAACTGCACACCCTTGTGACAATCAAGCTTCATTTCCTTCTAGCTTATTTAATCTATTTCCAATAATAATGGCTCAATTTGTCCATGTAATTTCATATTGACAACTTATGTGAAAATTATACAGATGTGTGAATTCTATCAACTCTGTGCTTTTCTATTTTGATTTAATTTGTTCGCACTGCTACCAGAGCTGCTTTGTGGGCTAAAGGCCATTGCAATATATATTTTTAAAGAAAATACATCAAAATGAAAGTAATATTATATCTTTACTTACATATTCTTTTAATTGCAAAAAACATAAGTACTTCAATTAGCTTACAAGTAATAAAATATTATATTTACCTTTGAACTTGAGTCAAAATACTCCTTTAAGATGTGAAAATTTAACCACATGAATATATACCACCTTCAAGTCTTTTGGTTGTCAACTGTGCTTACTTGTAATTTCTTCTTTCACAGGTCTTTGAAAATGAATTGAATAAATTCGAAACGTCGGGCCAAAGTTACCTTCCAATATTTACAATAAAAAATAGTTACTATTTTATAAATAAAATAAACTAATAAATGGTAAGTCTCAATTCTTTCACATTAAATGGGATATTTTTTTGAAAAGAGTCCCACACAATTTCTCTATTTTGCCTATCTTTGCGTTCAAAACTTTTGGCTTCTTAAGTCTCCATAGTCTTACTTTCACAAAAGAACAGTTTTTGAATACTTTTTTTTGTTATTTTTTGCAATTATTCAGCCACAAAGTACTTGGTAGTTCTAAAATCTGTTAGTGTAACTATTTCAAAAATCCCCACTCATTAACTCCTATATCTCTAGTATATGTCAAATCTGGGCATGTCGTTTTCTAAATTCTCCATCAATGTTTTATACTGAAGACTAGGAAAATCCTTTTTATCAAAGCGACTGCCCTCTTGAAATTACTGTGTTCAAGAACCTTTCTGCAGCTTATCTTGAGGGTTATGAAGAAACAAACATTTAATGGTTGAGTCTTTCTTCTGAAAGCCTGACGACTGTTGGCGATAAGTAAGAACTGAGATTGTCTCCTATGAGTAGCTTCCTCCATTTAAACTGACGACAGTATGGTGCAATAACTCTACTAAATTAAATGAAAGTAGCGTAACCTGTATGCATTGTCACAGTTTATTCTTTTTTTGTTTCATGTGAATGTACTTCTCTGCATTCATATTTCTTTTACAGATTATATATCTTTTTATACAAACTGTTTGGTTTTCATTTCTGGCAGTGTTTCCATGCATAATTACAGTATTCTTGGTGACAACGAGCAGGCCAGCCAGAGCAATATTGACTTACCCGTAGCTACTTTGAGGTAAGAACGGGTTTTGTGCTTCTACGACTGATTAAACTACCAAACAAAGGGTAATATAAATTCATAATACAGTACAATAATACAGTTACGGTGCTCAACGCCAGGGCTAAGTAAAAAGCCGCATTACAGTTGAGAGAGTGCCTCCCCCTAGCTAGAGAGTGAATTAAGTGCTTAGTCATAGCCTGGCTTGTTATCTTAACTCTAATGGGCAAAATGGAAGGAAAATAAATAAACTTTATTTTGTACACATTCTTTGAGATGCCAGGAAACAGAAAAATAATGTTTTTATCAAAAAGTTGTTTTCAGTTTTTCAAAAGATGCAGATAAACCGTTCTACCAGTGAGCATTTTGGACAAAATATGTAGTGAATTCTCACTGGAATAACAGATATACCACTTCATAATATTGTCGAATTATTTGTTTAGATGCTTACTAAATTACTGAATAACGTATAATATGTATGTATGTATTATCAGTGACCTCATTTACCTTGCGGTGTCGAGGCTGGTGCTATATGCGCTGGCATCTGGCGGTACAATGATCAACTTGCCCCGGATTCGGGATACAGAGTTGGATCGCGCCTTTGGTGCTTGCGCAGCAACCATTGTATAAAGTGTGTGTGTATGTGTTATGTTGACCGTGTAACTCTATCTCTTAGGTCTGTGGTTCTGAGTAGAGCACAGTTAATTTGGTGCCCAACTGTGAATGGTCTCACTGAGCCCGATTCTAATCACCAAGGATACGGAAAAATTCCGACCCCAGCGGGATTCGAACCGAGGACTTGCTTAATGCAAGCCTGGCGCTAACCCGTCTGCGCCACGCAGCTTATATACATAATAATATACATAATCCAATTAATTAATATTGCCCAAATAATTGGCAGCTCCAAATTGGGTTCAGGTTCCACTTAAATTACCTTGACTGATTTAAGAAATACAAATTAACAGAAATTACATTATTCACCACTATGTACAGTTTATGTCTTAAGGATAAAACTAAATAGGCATTTCATTCGTTTATAATCATATATTTAAATAAACTCTAATTATATTTTCCTTGCGAATATGCAGCTAGGCCACCCAAATTGTCGGAGTGGCTTCGGTTTCTTCCACTGGTTGATATTCACTGGAATATCCAGGGTAATTGCCGGATGTTGGTAGTACTGCGAATTTAAAAGGTAGTTAGTTCAAACGTCAAAACAAGTGCCGTGAATACATGGTGTTATCAGTTACTTTATTTAATGAAAGCAAATAAATAGTTTATATACCACCTTGAGTTACTTTCTCTTGGAGGCAAAATGTCCCCACGTGTGCAGCTGTGAATTCGGATTACTGATAGCAGCGAGAGGTTATCTCCTTTTGATAGCGGGTGGACAGCGCGTGCCAAGGACGGATAATAATGCTTAAGGTACGTTAATTTTAGACCTGGGAAATCGCCTATTATGCCGGGAAATTCAGACTGTGTTTTGGGCAAAAGAATTTGGCGCGGACGAGCTGTGAAATTACAGCGGGGCCTGCACGTTCGGGAAAATTCTTTACTACAAACGTAGTTTGGGGTCTGGGAAGTTTTTACGTTGTAGGCTCAGGCTAGTGACAGTTAAGAAATTATGGGGAGTTTCGTGGTTAGGAATTTGCCAAAAAACAACGGGCCTGACTCCCAGGTATACGCTGCTTTAAGTTAAGAATTTATGAGGGTTTTGTGACTTTGAATTGTCTAGAACAACGTGCCCCGACCTCCAGGTATACGTTGCTTTCAATTAAGAAATTAAGGAGGTTTCATGACTCTGAATTGGCTGGAACAACGTGCCCCGACCTCCAGGTATACGTTGATTTCAGGTAAGAAATTATGGGGGTTTCGTGACTCAATTTGTTATAACAATGTACTTCGACCCCCAGGTATACGTTGATTTCAATTACGAAATTATTGGGAAGTTGGTGACTATTTACCTAAAGTCAATCTATCCACAGGTCAAATAAATATTTTTAGACAGCGGGACGGGTTAACTAATCGTTATTTTTCGGGAATCTGAATTGAGATCTCCTCGAATAATTCTGGTGGCTCAGCTGGGGCAGGAGCTGAGAGCCGCGGATCAGGTCGGAGAACCGAAATTTGCTTTCACGGAATAATTCTCCCTTAGTCTCGCGGAATAATTTGTTTTTATAGCTAGCTGTAGCATTCCCTCTCTGAACAGACTTGAAAGTGGAAATGCGCGCTGGACGATCTGTCGTGTCGTTCGTGCACCGCGGCGAGGCTCCAACCGTGGGCACTCTGGAGCACAAGTAACGTAAAACGCGAAGATTAAACGCTCGTAATTTTAGATTTCAATTATAAAGTGCTTTCAGAAATGATCGAACGTTTTTGAATGGTCATAGATATACAAGGTATGAATAATATGTTGTATAACCATGACCATTCAAAACACGTTCGATCATTTCTGAAGACGCTGTATATAGCTAAAAACTCAATTACCTTTTGGTGTAGGGTTATATTTATTATAGTACATAATCTACAATATAATTATTCCAATCATAGAAATCATACTAAACTACTGAAATAAATTGATTTTTACACATATCTTACACTAATCTAAAGTATAGCAATTCTATGTACATTACACTAATAACATATAGTATTACATCCCAATAATTAAAATAATCACTATATATAAGATATACATATGTATACTAATTAGTATTTTTAAGTAATCGTTTGGTACCGGATAGTTTTTTAGTTAGTAAATTCATATACATTAGCGTAGTTTTTAGTAGTATAGTTATTAGGAACTATTTGATCATATACAAAAAAAAATCCTTGAATGGAGGTAAAATATAGTTTTCAAGAGATTTGAAATATAAATTACTTGAATCGAAAACGTTTTTTTTTAACTGAAATATTATACTACGGAGGAAAATTTGAATAATATAAACACGTATGTGTGTAACAAAGTAATAATAACATTCTGTTTAGAATCTATGAATAACCGGTCGTAAAAAATCCGGCCGCAATGAGTGCCTCAAAGGTATCAGCTGAAATGCGACGAAGAGTTGTTTGAACGTAAATATTTTCCTAGCTCAACACAGTGGTAAACACATTTTATTATATCTGCAGTAGATATGTGTATATAAACTGAAAAGACAAAAAGAAACTATATGAAATGTATATTATTACTACAAAAATTTCCAAAAATATACACAATATTTATGACACAAATGAACGGTTTCCAAATATCAATGTATTTTTCAAAATTATGAAGAAATAATTTCCATTATTTATCAAAATTATATTATCCATGGTTCTTTTGGGCCTTTCTTAGTTCCCAAGACGTCTTTGCCTGATTTTTGTAGCGCATAGCCAGGTAGGCCAGCTGCAGGCTGTAAACAAATCAGTGTAATGGCGATGAAGCTTTTACTTTAAAGTGATGGGAATGGGGTATCTGGGGGTTCAGAAACCTGGAGTGCGGAGCGAAGTTCCCTATAGTTATTTGGACTGGACTGCAGGTGCCTTTCTGGCGGTTTTCTGCTTGACGATTCTACGGCCCAAAGTTCGGGCTCGGTGAATGATGCGAAAGCTATCAGACTGGGGCGTCTTTTCCGAGGTTTGCAGCTCCGACTCGGGGCACGGGTTGAAGGCTCCTGCGAAGTAAGTTAAACACGGGCTCCTTTGACGGGTTTTCGGCGGATAATTTGCAATCCGTAGCAGGTTCTCAGACCAGTAAAATTTTTTGTGGTGCCTTGCACTGTTTTTAAGCAGCAGCGTCTGCGGCCACTTGGAGGGCCGAATTATGATTTCGAACGGCGTTTGCTAGTTTCGGGCGGCCCTAACTGTATTCGAATTGACAGCCTGACGCTGTTATCAACCTAAAATAGTACCAATTTGGATAGCAGGCTAGAAAATATTCAGTCATGAGGGGAACATCTTTAAGCCCATCAACATGATTTTCCAGGCGCTCTGTAACTTAAACATTAGGGAGGTAGTTAATAAATGAACACTTTCAAGCCTGTCAACATGATTTTCCAGGCACACTGTAACTGAAAGTGAGGTAATCAGATAATATATGGACTGGGGTTCGCACTGGGCAGTTTTATTAATTTCGGCAATAAGGAAAGATGCAGGTCAGATAGCGATTCTGGTTAGTTCTATTTCTCAGAGAGATGGGTGGTGAGGCAGAGGAGTGTAGTTGCGCAAACTTACTCCTTGCTGGGCCCCCACCTAGACCGCTTGGTGCACGATCAGATGGCTGCATGTAACCTCTTGTGGGGATCAGATGGCTTTGTGTAGCACCTTGTTGGAACCAGATGGCTTTTGTCGTGGAGATAGCGCCGTGCAAATTGAAATGTCTTTTACACATTTCTAATGCAATTTGCAGGGTAGCAAAACATCAGAGCTTAGTTTAAAACGTAAAACATTCATGAATGTTGTTAAGGGTGAAAACATATTTATAACTTTACAACAAGGCAAAAGTGCTCCAGTTAGCTCAGGAGGGGTGGGTTTTTGGCTAGAAGAGCTGCTTGCTCACGAGATCAAAAACAAAGTGTACCACACAGATAACTCGTCAAATTCGGGTAATTCTTAGGCACCATCTGTTATGTTTGCTGAAAAATGATGCGAGATACTCCTCAACGGGACTGTTGATTGTCACGGGTTTAGGAAGTAGTTCAGGTTCAAGAAATGCTCGTATAGTCTATTTTTTCATATGCAAATGCCGAAGTTCTAGGGAAACTATTGGCAACAATCATTATCACTAAATGAAATTGTGCTGGTACGTAAGCTTCTGATCATTATTTTTGCAGTGAGGTTAGGTTTTTTGTTAACTGGTTGCCATTTAGGTAATTATTTTAAATTGTCGTTCTGACTATTATAAACTTGAAATATGATTTTATAATTTGGTTTTCAACTAAGTAGGTATTGCACTGTAAACAATTTCAGTTTATAAGCCAGAATTACAATTTAAAATAATTAAGATGTCAACTAGTCAATATGAAATCTAAGGTCACTGCAAAACAATAACTACACGCTTGTATACTAACGCAATTCAATCTAGTGACAAGGACGTTGTCAGTGGTTTCCCTAGATTGCATTTCCATATGAAAAAATGACTACATATACGTAAAAAGACGCATCTTATTTCAAAATTCACATAACTGCATTCATCTTCACAAATAAATTACAAAGCATTAAATTCAAGAATAGCTATATTAAAATAATACAAATACACTTATTGTAGGTTACAGCTGTTAACGGAAACCTAAGAATTCTATCTACTTCGTGACGTTGCGCTATATAATAAAATCCTTGAACGTGTGTTTTTTCCTGGTTCGATTCCATGGGAAACAAGTATCGACAGCCTGGTAATAGGCGAGTGACAATTCGCTTATGCCGCTTCAGCATTCCCAGCAGGGATGTATTCAAAACTTGAGCCAGCGTAAGAAGGCGAATTTCTTTAGTATAACACAAGAAATTCAGAACGGACTAATGCACAAAATGCATTTCTTAACTAGCATATTTATCAACTTAACTTGGAATGCAGCAGTTTGGCTGGCGACGTTGAATGTAATAATTCAGAAATCACTTAGGGCCCTGGTGAAAGTTATTGGTAGTAGCGCCTTCAGCGAAGAAAGCTCCCCAGAATTGAAGAATGAACGGCGGATTGAGCAACGAAAAACCGGATTTAAATATTCGTCCCGAAGTCAAAAATGAAGCGTCACTTTAAAAACAACGGCACTCAATTTCAATCTTATAGGCTGTGTGTTACAACATGACAGCGACTTTACGACAAAACCGCCAGTAAAACTACAAAATCGGGAAAATTACGCAGATCCGCTGCCCCAACTCACTCTGAATGTGGAAGTAAGTGTTTCACCTTGCTACTTCTAGTTGGGCGGAATTTGGTCGGCGATTCACCTACAACACTGACTTACCTTGCAAAAATAACTCATTGGTGCAGCTGCTAAACTCCTTTTACAACAGAAAAGTACACACAAAGCGCATGCAAAGAACAAATGAAAAACATAAGTACTTAACAATGAACTCTATTAAAATAATAAAATATGTAAATGACGATGAACAAGGGTTTAGAATGAAAATACCGACACCGACATGGGTTAGTGAGGGTTAGGTTAAATTGCGCCATGCCTTAAATTAATTAAAAGCGGTAAACTTGACTGCAACTGCACGGCATGACTTACAAACACTATTACACTATTAAATAATTCAAAATATTGACTCAATGACAAGAATACTTGACAACAAATACATAATGTGGCTCAAAAACGAAACTGCCACAACGTTAAGTTAAGCAGTAACAAGAAAATTTGACGGTAATTTATTAGATTTGGCAAATTAGCAACTAACGGTTCTAACAATAAACGCTGCGATGGCGGTAACATTACCCAAAATTGTTCACTACTTTTGGCGGTACGCTACATTTACTGTACGCTATGCACAATAAATCCAATACATAAAAATGGTACCTGAAGGAGGTTAGTTGGCTGCATTCGACATGCGGCAGAGCTGTAGGTGGTCGTTTTCCAAATCAACTGCCCCAAAATGTCTGAAGAAACTATACAAAGCAACGGGAAGCTGAGGGTTAAAGCGGTCTGGGTCTGACATCTCCCAACGGGGTAAATTAAAGCCCGTGGCCGTAAGGCACATCTCGAAACGGTAAACGGAACTTCAATATGCACAAGTAAGCTTTTTTACTGGAATTCCCACGACAATAATCTGTCAAACAACGTATTTAAAGCTGCAACTTTACCATAAACGAGAATTTCCAGACCTACAACGATTAAATGCGGTACTCAACGTCACTCAGTCACAACCCCAGGAAGACAGTTCCAACAAGTGCAATTCCAAACACAAAAGACGGGGAAAAGTTACTGTTATTCGAAACATTCACTTTACGATCTCTGATCGATGGAAAAGCACACCGGCAAATACTTAAAGTGGAAGCAGAATTACAGTGTCTTCGAAGGGTACCCCGGCCGCACAGAACGCTGCTGGCCGGAGCGCGAAGTTTACACACGTGTTATGTAACTCAGAGCCGGGGCGGTAATGAATTGCTTAAGCTACGATCTTAAAAACCAACTGAGACCACGCAGGCGCGACTTAACTGCGTTCTCTCTTCTACTTATCAGCTGATGCGATATTTAACTCAGCAGATGCCTGTGCCCGCCGGAAAGAGTTGACCGCCAGGCAACAGCGAACTCCTTGGGAATCCGATAAGCCAGACTGCGTGCAGGAACAAAGCCCCATTTAGAATTGAATTTCGACGAATATAAATGAACCGCAAAACGTTACTCTACGAAATAAGCGAAAATAAGGTTCGTATGGAGTGAAGATTTGAGCTAAAAATGTGGAAAGTATTAGATTCGGAAACTGTAAGATCCTACTAAAAGGCGAAATCGCCTAGAAAGGTCGATAATTTCCCAAAATAGCTACTGTATTGCGCGGAACTCTACACACGCAAGGACGCACCCTGTTTTGATCGCCCCCGCTCGCTGTGAAGTGCAGTGGCGGAGGGAAATTTTAAATTGACATAACTTAATATGTGTCTAGACTTTAAAGTTTCTTTATGAAATTTTCAGTTTTTAATTAATTTGAACTGTTTTTGATCACTATTGTATTACTTATGCATTTATCTGATGTGGGGGTTACTACTTATATGTTTTTTTATACAGATTGCGGCAGGCCACTGGCGCCATAGCAAGGGGACTTTACATGTGGCCGTAATTGTATTTAAAAAATTAAAAAATCGAATATATACTTTGTATTTATAATGATCCTAACGACCTACCGCTATCGTACATTGATTGTTCGTTTGTTAAACACCATGATGGCCATATGCATATTCTCCTTGCCTTTTCAATGGTCCTAGTAGCCTGCCGCATTCTGTATACAACTGATAGGATAAGAGCAATACACTTTTAATTTTTATAGTTAGGTGTATGCTTAGCGAAATTATGTTTTTGAAATATTCAATTTACAGTTTATTAGTGTTTAAAGAAAATGGTAAATACATGAAGATAAGTATGGATGCACATTGCTGTAAATGAGAAAATGTTTCTTGTAAAAAGTACACTACTTGAGAAAATAGTATTCACCACTTACTGCTGATATAACTAACAATGTTATTTTAATATGTTAAACATTATAAGTCGCCAGCGTCACCTAGCGGTTAGGGAGTTAGGCTGCGGTGCCACGGTACGGGGTTCAATCCCCACATCTGGCAACTAGCGGGCGGCTCACCCAGTCGCTTTATCGAAACCACAGTTGTGGAAGTAGGGAAAGTAAGGCAGTTGTCGAAGGCGTGATGCTAACCATATCACCCAGTACGCCGTTAACGGTGTGCCAGAGGACGGGGTTTCGGAAAAAGATATTTCGGCGACCCTAACTCTCCGTGTATCAGGCCATGTTCCTACATGGAATGAAGTGCCCGAACTTTACTTTTACTTACTTTTAAACATTATAAGTAGTTCTTGTGTAAGTCATTGTGCAGGAAACTTATCAATAGAATTATCATAACGAGAACAAGAATGGGAAAAGAAATACTGATTAACACTTTACACATTAAGAAAATGTGCCTTAAAAAAACTGTAAGTACTATTTTATTTTGAGCAACATATTTATTTGTAGTACGTTTAAAAGTTGTAGCGAGAGGATTCAAGAATAATAAGACAGTCAAAAAGCATATCATCTCTATTTTGTATGAAAATCCAGAATACAATGATATATTGCTAAAAGACCCATTTGAGCAAACGTGTATCAATACAAATACATATTGCAAACGACTAGAATACAAATTTTACAACTCTATCAAAATTATTCGTAATACTTCGTACGGAAAGATGCTTTCATGTCTATACCGAATGCATTACTTTGTAGCAATCCTCAGTAACACTTTAAATACTACGTTTCTATTAATAGGTAATTTGTACACATATTTTTTAAATTTTACAACTAGCTATTACGTTAATTTTACACTGTCCACATCAAGAGCTTCGCTGCTCATTTGTTTTGTATTATTAACAACTTTAAATTTTGAGCTTGCAAATGTAAATAAAGTTGAGCTTTCAAGTAGCAATGAGCAACAAATCTCACAGGTCACTTTCAATTACATGGATATTTCTAAGGTTTGAGGGTTTCGCACCAATATTTGCGTTTTATTTTAGAGGACGGATTTTGATCCACAATTTTTACCTTAACACTTAAATACATTATAAATACAAACAATCTTTTAAAGTTACACACTCTTAAGTCTAGAAATTCTATCTCAGTTTATGGACGGAAGAATTGCGAGCTTTTCACTACAGCTGAAAGGTAACATGTAACAACTCCAAGGAAGGATTTCAAGGCAAGAGAAACACAGAAAACCACCTTGAAGCTCCGTGTTGTTAAAATGTTACTTTTGATTTAGTAATTACACTAAGAAATGCACACTGTGCTAGCACACGAAGGCACAAACCACTCGGTGTGATAAAAAAGTATGTATGACACGATCTAGCTAGATTAGTTTTGGGTAGAGGCAAATCTCGCTATTGGACTGTTTCTACAGGTAAAATTATCTAGCTAAATCTGTAATACACAATACATTTTAGATTAAATGTCAATCTCGTTATAGCAAGCCTTCGGCTTGCATCAAAATACATAAAATACAACAGTATATACTAATTATTCTAATGATCTATGGTAGCCTCCAAATTGAAGGCCTTATGTTTGAAAGTAAACATTTTTAACTAACAATGTAAACTGTACATATAAAACTAGAAAAATAAATATATAACTAAAAGTGTATCCTGTGACATAAAATTATAAATGTTTATATTATACATACACAGCTGGAGTAATTTTGAACAGATAAGAAACTTGAGACTAACTTTGTATAAGACAAAATAAAGATGTTATACATCCAATTTCAGCTAGTCTTTTTGTTTACAGGAAGGTGCGCTTATGTCGTTACTCGTTGGTACGAACTAACAGTTTTGTTGCATTAGTACTATTTTATATTTGAGTGCCTATCTGTTCTTATTTCATCTGTAGGTATTTATTTCGTGGCTTATTTCTTTACTAGCTGTAACCTGCGCCGTATTTAAAATGTAGGACTGCTACACAGTATAGATCACAGAAATAATGACGGTGTGTTCAAACGGAGCATGTGGGCGACTGTGGGTCCCATTCAGTAAGGCAGTAATGAACCCTCCTTATTATTAAGTACTTGTGTTCGTAATTTAAAAAAAACAATCGATAGGCATAATAAGTAATTGTTTTGTGTGATAATATCCCTATTAAAAGTAATGGGAAGTCTGTTTACAAAAATCCGAAAATAGTTAACCGTTAAATGAAGCCTTGGTACTTTTGCCGGTGTAACACAACATGTAGGGCCGGTTGCAGAAAGCAATGTTAAGTATCGTGTTAGCTAACATCGCGTCAAAGTGAACAAAATCGCATCAAATTTTGTTTACTAATGTATTAGTTACCATAAGCATTTGAGATTTGATTCGTTTTTGTTCACTTTGACGCGATGTTAGCTAACACCAGACTTAATATAGCTTTCTGCAACCGGCCCATAGTGTTGTGCATTATTTAAGAGGTATTTTATATAGTGTGGAAATTAGCCATGGTTTCGCCTTATTTTGATTGAATTTAAATTTAGAAAGTAATTTATATGCAGTGTGTCCCTGTACAACTTGTATATCAAATTCAAATTTCTCCATGCTACAGTGGTTTTTACAAGCAAAACTTTTCTACAAAAAATGAAAAATAAAAAAGTTTTCCTTCTTGTAAATTTAATCCGGGGACATACTGTATACATTTATCAGTCAGCCTACAGGGTGTTTCTAAAATAAGGAAACAGTCTTTGCAGAAGTAGTCTACTATCAAAAATAAATCAAAAAGTTATAATTGATCCGTGTCCGCAAATTAATCCTTTCTAAGGAATAAAGTGTTAAAGTTTTAATATAATTTAAAAAACACAATTTATACGTATTTTATGCACCAAACGTTTTATAATTTGGAAAATACTCTTGATAGAATCTTCCAGCCGCGTGGTCATTTCCATTGGCACGACGGTACATAAAAATCAGACCCGCTTTTTCACGAAAGAAGAATTCACGATTCCGTTACTGAAACTGAATTTGACTGATTTCTGTCAAATTTCGATAACACATCAACTGTACTAGGTGTTTGAGAATTTAAGCTTTATACTATTGTACATTCATTGACCAGGAGTTCCTTAACTAGAATTTTCTAAAGAATATTTGAATTAAAAATCAGTATCAGTCCCAGCTGGTGGCGTGTGCGAAGTGCGCATTGCACACAGGTGCAAACAGGCGTAAAAAACCTCAAAATTTATTAAATTAAAAATGAAGTAGTATAGGTATAATAGGTTTACTTAAACTTGAATTTTGGCGCCATTTGTAGAACGCAATAAGCGTTTCTGTCAGGCTTGCCTCCGATACTTTCGTCAATTTTAAAAACAGCAATGTTAATGTTGTCTGGTGACATCAGTCTCGTTCAGAAAACCTCAGGTGAAATGAGCCTTACATCCCTCGCCAGTAATGTTTGATTTCACATTTAAAGCACAACCCAACTTGTATTTTTAATATGTATTTTCTTATGTGTTAAACTTAAGCACATTGTTTTTTATGGAAGTAAATATTCGCTTCTTTAACAAAGTGCAGCAAGAAATACACGCAGTCAGCGGGACGAAGGGAGTTTTAACTCATGCAAATTTAACAAAAAAGGCAGCAGTTGCACGCAGCTTCTGCTGGGAGCGACTCGAAAGTGTAGTACAGGAATTCGCCCAGGACGATATATGTTTATTAGAAGCATCCTGAAAGGGCCTGCATAAATCGTTTTCTCCGTACAGCTTTAAAGTGCAGGGAACAATCGTTTTCCGGGTGTATCGGTGCCTTTCTCACAAATTTTGAGGTCATTCAGACGAGCAGCACCAATCTAGCAATCGGGGGTTCCCCAGCATCATGCCAGCCAGGAGCGGGTGAGGCAATCGAAAAAGTGTTGAATCTAAGAGTATATGGCGGTGTTCCACGTTAAATGTTTTCTGGTCAACACGATAAGATTGTAAATCATATTCTTTTTTGGGTATTTCGCCACTCTGCAAATTAAAATTATTAAATAACGAACGTTTCGAGGGACAATCTGCCCTAGTTATCAACAAACGTCAATGTCAAGCAATCCATTGGAGGTTGGTGGTTTTCAATCTCCGTGAAAAAGCTAAGTTTTTTTGTTCCTTTTTAATTGTTAATTGGTGATAACGAGGGCAGATTGTCCCTCGAAACGTTCGTTATTTAATACGTTATTTAATAATTTTAATTTGCAAAGTGGCGAAATACCCAAAAAAGAATATGAATTATAGATTCACGCCACAAAGAAGTTTCAGAGATTATCTTAACGATAAGATTGTGTTCAACTGCGAGCTGTTGCAAGCGTGAAAGGATGTGTTTTGTCATCAATAAACAGCCGGCTTCAAATAAGTATCAGTTTCACTTGTTTCTGACAATTTTGACATTGCGTTTTTGTTAAAGACATTTTGAGTTTTGTGTTTTTAAAAAACAATTACTTCAATGTTATTTTGATACGCTTTTATTAATGTTTTATGGGCGTTTAAATGTATATGCGAGCCGATTCAGCTTTCGCATGTAGTTTGTATTAGGATTGAATTCTATGTTTATGTGGTTTTCTTTGATTTTATTTGTGTTTTGAAGTGAATAAATTGAGGTAAACATATTGGCTTTTCTGGTGCATTGTTTTAAAGTCAGGTTGAGAGATTTCCGTTTTTGTACACAGTGATGTTGCGTAAGCCACTAACTGTGAAATTAATAGAGTTTCATGGCCACGGAGCTAGCTAACCGAATAAAAAGGGCAAATAATCATTCAAATATAACGTAATCAAGGAGTGATGAACCTCGTAGAAAAAGGACCTTAACTGTAATCGTAATAAAAGCTGATATGGACAATGTGTTGGGACAAGAGTCCTCATCAGTAGAAATAGTGAATAAGTAGAATCTGATTTTGAAGCGTGGACGTCAGTGTTGTGAAGATGGCCCCCGCAGTGGATGCCCGTCAAGTCCAAGATATTGTTTTGGCCAACCGTCATGTTAAAGTGCATCGTTGCTGAGGTTACAGGTCTCTCAACTGAATGGGCATATTATATAATTATCAGTGTTTTGGATACAAATAAGGTCTGCTAGGGACTTGGATCCTAGAACTGGAGTATTAAGGACACACAAGGGATAATTATTAATGAAATTCAACAAGCCTTGATGGTGTAGAAGAACTGTATGAGAACACTGAACGGACTGACAATGCGGTTTTAACCAATATCACGAAAAATTACCTCGAATCTGAAATGAAAATCATATTAGAGGTGGAGGAGGCTTATATTCTTGAAGAAATGCAACTCTTAAGAATATGACCGAGTGTTTCATGAGCATTTACAACAACTGGGTGAACAATGAATTAAGCTTATGAATAACTTCTGCAATCAAGTCTGGAAACGGATACATGGCTGAGATGTTGGTGCACATCAGAATTCATCTCCATCCATAAGAAATAATCCACACCTCAATGCAGCAATTAGTACATTACATACCAGCAGAGCTCCGTTAAAAATAATTCAATTCCGATTCAAGTCTTATCTCGACTACAAAATACCTCAAGAACAAGGGTTGTCAAAGGCAGAGGAACACGTGGGCAAATCTAGAATTTACTCATAGAAAAGTGTTGAGGATATTAGATATCAATGATTTTCTGTTTCGTCTATTATTAAAAAGCCTTTGACTATGTCAGCTGGATTTTTTTTGCAGATCCTGCTGAACATAGGAGCCGCGAAACAACTCATACATTGGACTAGGACTATATTTCATTTGTTTGCAGTGCGTGTTACAGTTTTTTGTACATATCGGAAGATGTCATAACCTTGAAAAACTCGTAGTATCCGAAAACGTTGGAAGGACGCAGAGGGCGTTCTCCAACTTGTTGCATCAATCAAGTACGGTATATCACTGAAAGCTCCTTCCGGGGCTCAATAATAACTGCAGAAAATGGGAACACGTAAAGAGAACTACTGAATGGAATTGGGTAAAAATTAGGCTCCTTAGAAATAAGAGAAGTTCAGGGTCTTGGCGTGTTTAGAAAAGATTCCAAGGATTTTATCCGCCAATTTGTAGCTATGGATGAGACTTGGATTTGCCGCAGCACACCTGAAAGCAAGCAATAGTCGATACAGTGGAAACATCTTGGATCATGAACACCAAAAAAGGCGAAGAGCGTGGTACTGACTGGAATAGTAATGGCTTCTATATTTTGGGATAACAAGGGTATAATCTTAATTGACCATTAGAAAAAAAGATACTACGATAAAGCCTCAATATTAGATCACAGACAAATTGTTCAATTTAAAGTGTAAAAAAATTAATTTAATCATGATAACGCTCCGTGCCATACCAAGAATTTTACCACTACTCTCAGCGACTAATTTTTTACAATTGATTTGTTTGTTTGTAATAGACAAGATCTAGGCATGCGGAGTACCAGGTACTTTAGTCACCAACTACTATGCTCATACAGTGAAAGTGTTGAAACGTTTATCCCGCTGTTCAAAATTACCTCAGCTGAGAGTCTTTCAGAATTTAGGCTCTTTGTTACTTTTCGAGTCTCAATAGCACCTTGCGAAAAACAATTGCAAGGTCTTTCTTAACTTACCTATAACTTCCATTACTTAATAAATTGTAAAATTTTCGGCACCAACGTTAGGTGCAATTGTTTTATCACAAGTTATGCACTAGCAAAATCAACCCAAATAACTTATAAAGAATCCAGCAACGAATCTAGCAGCTCTAACTGGCAATCGTCCCAGCCATTAGTTGCCAGCAGCAGCCCCGTTAGCTCGTCTTCAGGTATCATTTGATTAGCAGGTTCTATCACAACGCTTTGATTAGGCATCGAAGAAGGCACCTTTTGGCTCAATACACGTTCATCTTGGCTGCTCTCATTCTTTATCAGCACCTCGTTGCTGGCGTCAGGGCAACGAGGAACATCATCGACCTCTCTCTCGCCACCTTTGCTATTTTTCGCTCTGTTCTTACTACTGGCGTAGCTGTTTTCAATATCAGTTTCGCCACATATTGATATGTTGGACAGGATGTTATGCTTTCGCTCACCGGTTCTTTGCGAAGGCCGGTGCCGCTTTGCTTTCCGTATTGGTTTGATTACTTCCTGTGGTTGTGAAGTTCGAGGGGCTCGAACCGTGAGACTGGACCGACGCTTAGACCTTCTCGATTCCTCTAGCCGCTCCAAGTCCAGCTTCCAGAATCCACCTTTACCGGGTTCGTCCTTTGATCTCGCAACCTTTACGAAGCATTTGTTAAGTGATAAATTGTGGCGAATGGAATTCTGGAAGATGTGAAAATTATTAGTTGTTGGTAAAAGACGATAAAAAAATTATAGTCTGACTTTTAAGCATGATAATAGAAGGCAAAATACTATCAAAATATGTTTTAAATATTGATGTTAATCTCAAACGTTGGATTTTAAATCTGCAATTTTGTCTCCAATCTCAAGATTTTTCAATATCAAACGTTTAAGCTTAAATTTGTAATTTTCTAATTGAATTACGAGATTTTAACTTTGATTTGGGAAGTTTAATTTTAATCCCTAAATGCATTTTTTCTCAAAATTTCGATTTAAAACTATTAATTCCGTTACTGAATTAATATGAAATGAAATTTAGTTATAAAATGCAAGACATTTTGTTCAAACAAGACATTTTAGTGGAATTAAGTGAAATCATGTGGACACAAAAGTGCTTTCAATTAGAACATAGAAACTAGTTCACGACATGTGCCAGTTAAACTATTTGTATGCAAAACTCTGCATTAGCGTCAATCTACTGGGTCACGTTGCAATACTATAAGGAAGCTTTATGCAGACCGCTGATTTATAATGCTATTGCTGGGTCAGATTTCACACACATTGTGTACCGGCGAGGTATTACTATGCAAACGTCGTGTTTTTGGGCCTACGCCAATAATAGGTTATTAGTTCAAAAACAGCAAATACGACACACATTTAATTATATATAAGTATTTGTTAAATAATTCAATATACTTCTAAACCCTGCGGTGTATTCATTTGTGATGAAGACACAGGCTAAAATTTCCTTTAAAAAGGTGGTTAAGCCTCTCCACTCTAGTCACATCATATTGCAACCAAGACATTTGATCTCCTTTCACAAAACAACCTGGTTCTACAATATTATACAATTTGTGTTCCAATGCGCCAACCGTACGAGTGCAAGGAGTAATTCCCGGAACTACGCAAATCGAAGGCTTGCATAAATTCAAGAAGCATCGCCGACCCATTTTTTGAAATCTTGCGAATGAAGTTAATTTTTTGAGATCAAGGACTAAATCTTAAGATTAAAGTAAAAAAATAGAATTTGAAGCTCAAATTGAGAAATTAATGTCAACATACATTTTCTGTAATTTTGACCTAATATAATGACATTTTGTTGTCGTTTTCAACGTCAAAATGATGCATATATTTGTACTAGACATTTCATATTAACACTAATGCTAATATGAAAATTTAGAGCAACTTTGTAGATTTAAGTAAATTTATTTACTATAAAAATTAATATGACTTAAAATTACGGAAAATCTTGTATGCAACACATTGCAAAATTATTGTTTTTCACACACAACGTGTTGTCTAACTCGCTAGCGCTCGTAAGACAAACTTTAGGTTTAGTGTGAAAAACACTTTCATTTTGCAACTTGATACATAAATACCTATTTTTGCATATTAGTCTGGTAGTGTCAACAAATGTCAATTTTATCATAAACGTTGCAAGTGGGAATAATGACTGTAACATGCAATTTTAGGTTTTAATTGGCACTGGCAAGTTGGTTTTGTGACATTCAACAGTGTTTTATTTTTGCCATAAAATATAAAAATGCCTCTACGTTCTTATGTCTAGGCCGGCAGCACTTAACGACCGCCCTTGACGAAGTCCGGTAGCACTTAGCAATGTCTGTGATTCGTATTATACCTTTTGGCAGTGCTGAAGCACGAGTATATTGTTGCTGGCACTGTCAGTCGATGTCAAATTCGAAATGAGCAGGTTAGGTTTTTCGTCAGTCTGACACAAACTGACGCAAAACCTAGCCTCACATTTGACATATGTTAGGGACAGTCGAGAAATCGAGCTTTGTCTTCTACTTTCGGCGCACGCTGTATATGCCCATATCTTCAGACGCCCGCAAGCTTGTATTAACTCATTCCACTGTTAAATAAGCTGCTTCGGCAGCAGGCGAATGTTATTACTCATTAGACACCTTTTTGTGCGAACCCACAGAAACGCTCCCCGCTCGCTTCGGCAGCGCGAGGCCGCGTGGAGTGGTTTTTCTCGAGACTCGAGCCCCAGACATTGAGAGTAGAGGTTGCGATGTATTAAGTGTTGGTGTTGCTTGTGTAGCCCGATGATCCTAGGCGTCCTTCGGCGAACAGTTTCGAAGTACGGCGTTAGTCCCCTTTCACTGTGCGGATAATCTAACGGAGGAAGGCTTAATCTCTGGTAAAATTAAGTGTATTCCGGCGTTTCCTGTTAAGTCGTCCGGATACATCGTCGCTCTATCGAGGAATATTAGGCACCAATATCGCCGACTTTCCGAAACCCCTTCAGTAAGTTTCGCCTTGAAGCGATCCCCTTCTGCAACGAGACACCACCCACGCTTTGGTAGCTTTGGCAGTATCCTGGCCGACAGCCCGAGCAACGAGGGACCCCCAAGAAGAGCTAAGGTATTTGTACTTGTAATGTTTTGATTTGCACGAACCGCATGTCGAAGTCACCGATCGCGGAGAGCTAGAATACCGCCGCGTGTTGTTGAAGCCCCCTGCGCCTTACGTGTTTGTGAACTGCATCTCGCTACAAATTTGCATTTCAGTGCCATCGTTAAGTTGAACTGTTTGTAGTTCCCGCGTTTAGTCACGCATTTGTTTAGCATAGATCTGTTTGTGTTTCACATTGTTATTTAGCGTGCGAGCGTTGACCTTTTGACAAATCCGCGTGCAGTCTAAAACTGTGCACTTCGCATTGTAATGTAATGTGTGAGTATTGCCCCTCTGGCGAAATCACGTAGATGAAAGTTGTAGGGCTTAGCCCTTTTCGTTGTCGAAGCACCGGCGTGCTCTACTAATACGCAGCGTGCTTGGGATTTTGTTATGCGCCGCCGTTTACTCACCCTTATTATTTATAACAGTTAAGATGCACCCATTACTGTAAATTTGTATGGATATATTTGTGTGCGTTTAAAGACCAATAGTCTCCATTTATTAAATGTTACCGATGCGTTTTCTTTATGCTGTGTTTCGATTTACATACTTGTAACACCGTGTCATGTTATTGTCCGAGCGACACTGTATATGATTTATGTGAAGCAGATCCTGGCCGAAGCTTGTGAGCGACAAGGTAGATCCCGACGCTCTGGTTGCCGTCTGCAGAGAGCTCCGAAGCTACACACCCTCCAATCCCGTTGGGTCCTTCTGGTTTCTGTCAGGCGTGGGTTTCAATCCATACCCGAAACCCGTGGCGCCCTCTTATTTATCGACAAAATGTATACGTCGTCACGCTTGTTCCTAAGGCGTCCTGTTCGAAGAACCACGTCCATCTCCCTGAGCGTATTTAGCCGCGGCTATTACCCTGCCCATGAGTATTTAGGGCAAGCAGTGACATTTTCCCGAACGTGATATAGGTTAATGGCATTCCCTAATCGGAGGTGTCGTAAAATCAGTCTTGTACCGTAACACATAGACAGCGTCACCAACAATACACTTCAGCACTACCAAATGTCTAACAAGCCTCGCTGGTTCAAGCGTTTCACCTTGACGGGCTCTGTCATAAACGTTTAGCTACCACCCTAATGTCGTAAATAACTATTGCTTGTCGACAGTTAATGTTCTCATAAAATCAAATTACAGTAAGCAACTTATATTTCCTTTAAATTAAGAGTTAGGATTTCGAAATTGAAGTATAAATTGCTATTAAGACGAAATTTTAAATTAAATTCAACAATTTGAGTTTGAAGATCTAATTTCAAGATAAATGTACATACTGCAATCAAGTCAAAAGTTCTAGATTCATAGAAATTTGGGGTTAAAGACAACATTTTAAAATGAAGGTCCAAATTCTAAGATTAAAGTATAAATTGCTATTTAAGGCGGAATTTGAATCGAAATTAAGCTTCAAATTTGAAGTCTTAATTTTTTGATAAAAGTAGATATTCTGTTTTATTCAAGTCAAACGTTCCAGATTATAAGCTAAATTATAAAGTATTATGGGCGATAATACGACTTTAAGTCGACATTTTGAGATTGAGACGAAATTTATATCAAAGTTTAAATTTGGGAATAAAGCCTAATGTGCGAAATTAAACTCAAAACGGAAGGAAATATTTTGCTCGTCTAGCTGTCCGTAAAAACTAGCTACGGATAGTTGACATTCAGCTTATATTTCCTTTAAATTGAAAGCTGACATTTTGAGATGCGAGCTGAAAATATTGAAAATCCCGATAATTTAAAAGTTGTTGGATTTAAATCAATATTTTGTAATTAAAGTTTACATTTTGAATGTAAATTTGAGATTGGAGTTGTAATGTTAGGACTGTCATCATAATTTTGCAAGTAAAGTCTAAACTAAAAATTAATATAATCTTTGAAGCTTCTTTGGGACGTCGAGTCGTTCTATTAATCATGCTGCTACTAAAAAATTAAAAGTATTAAATTAATAACTTTTAGCAGAATAAACTAGAAATGTTGAATCTCTAGTATTTTCAGTTGAAGCAAAGAGCATATGCTCTTTGGTTGAAGTCTGAATTCTGGCAATATTTCGAGTTTAAAGTCGAGATTAAAATACAAATTGAAAATTAAATAACGGTCTAAATTTCCACAAAATTCAAATTAAAAATTTAAATTTCAAGATTAAAGTCGACACTTTGTAATTAATGTAAAAATTTCCAAAATTTTATTTTAGAAAAGAAAATGGTTTTGCAAATACTTTTAAAGTTTAACATTACAGTAGTAGGAAGACGTCAAAAGAACTCAAGTTTCTAAGCAAACAACACATTTTTTAGAATAAAATATTTTATTTTCCATTGATCTATTATTTGTTGTTTATATCTATGATACGATGTATATAAAGTAGTCCATAACGCCTTATGGTGTTATGAGATGGCGTAATCATAGCTCTCGCTCATTATGTCTTCTCACGCCCTATCATTATTAATACGCCCGCTCATAACGCCCTAGGGCACTACACGTTTTTCAAGTTATTTGAGTCTCCAAAGTGGAAAATAAAACGTTTTATGCACCACGGGCATTATTTGATGTTTATAGTCCTCGGGCGACTTATAAACCCTCGGGCCAAATCCCTCACGCTTATAAACTTATCACCCTCGAAAGGGTAGAAACATCTTCATACCGACCTTGGCACATAAAAACTATTATGTCTTACTAGTACATTATTGTTTCTTAATAACTAGGATACAAGGCATGTTATGGGGTGCATCATACCCTGACAGGCGTTATGAGTTACTATATAGTACGTGAATGATGAGAAATTACAAGCGTCAATTTTCTGAACAATCACGTACTTCGATCCGTCGATACGTTCACAGCAATAGTTGATAATCCATTATTTGGGTTATTAAGAAACACTAGTAAGACAAAACATTTTGTATGCGCCACAGGCATTACTAGATGTTTCTACCCTCGGGCGACTTGCAAACTCTCTGGCTAGAGGCTCTTGGGCTTGTAAACTTGTCACTCTCGAGTGGGCATAAACATTTTCATAATGCCCTTGGTACATAAATAACTATTTTAAAATACAGAAAGATATAAAAAGTCCACATTTCAACATGAACATTGAAATTAAATTGGATAGTTTGTAAATAATAAATACTAAAGCCCAAACCGAAGTAAAAATTTTGAGTTTAAACATCGAACTTGTAATCAAACTTTTAGGTAGTCATAGCAAGGAAATCTGATTTTTATATTCGAAGTTTGTAAATTTCAAATTGTAAGTCTAAATTACGATATTCAAATCGAAAACAAAATCACTGTACATTAGAAAGCAACTTGGAGAAAAACAGAAAAGGTGAACCGAAGAAAAACTTCGAAATAAATAAAGATATTCAAATCTAAGTATTGCAAGCGAAATAGTTATTTATGTATTAAGGGCATAATCGTGATTAGTCACGTGGTACAGTCGGCGTCTTAGAAATCGGGACACGTAATATGTTGTGTTGTAATATTTGATTTATTATTATTTTTTTGATCTGGTCTTCATTAATGTGAGCTGGCATTTCATATTTGATAAACAATAAAACATCTGAAATAACAATCAAAACCATCACAACTGTCAAAGCCCAGTTTATACACTTAAAAATACACGCAAAATGTATCATAGTGTTTGTAGATTGTTGGTGTTGCTATACTACATTGTTGGTGCTTGTTATAATACTGCTTAGCAACTTTATAGGCCCTAAGGCCATAAAAGCAATTTTACGCCCGCTATCGAGGTTCCAAAATAAAATATAGAGAATTATGTGAACGGCATTAATCAGAAACTTTAACGAATATCATAATTGCAATGTTGTCATGTGGCAAAACTAGAGCAAACTATCCGCTGGCAAAGTGGCAAATATTGGATCTTGTGAGATTTTTACACGAGTCTAATTGTCGGAGTAAATGTCGCCAGTGCTATATAAAAACTATGTAGCATTTAGAAATAAACATTTTAAGACAAATACGAAGTGGAATAATAATGCTTTGAGATTTGTGCCTTAGAAAGTAACACCTAAAATCGTTTTTATTAACTCTCTGCTATTGCCAAAATCCCTACATCATGTGCAAAATAGTTAATTATGTATTAAGGGCGTAATCAATAGATTATAGCACTAGGGAATGTTTAAAGCGCGACGCCAAGCGAAGAGCTTTACATTTCCGGAGAGTATAAATAACTTTGGATGACATGGTTTTTAGTCTATCTTTGTGTGAAGGAAAAATTCTATAAATGTAAATGTAACAAGAACTAGTAGACTTACGATATAATGAAATGAAAAGTGAAATTAGAAAATAACAATAAATTTTAATAGCTATTTCAATAGTTGATTAAAATAATATCCTAAATTTCTAATCTTTGATGTAGAGGAAGAAAGCTTAAAATAAATATAAAAAATGGCAAGAGATCCTAAATCTAATTATCGACATAATAAAAAAGCTTTATTTTTGCCTTACCTGCCAACTAGGATCTGCCTTTCTATAATACAGAAAGTTTTCTCTAATCCAATGATATATTGCGGAGAGGGTCATCTTGTTTCCATTCTTTCCCATAGCCATACAAATAAGAGTAGCATAGGAGAACGGAGGCTTCTTGTCTCCATTTTTCTTATAAAAATTAATGTTGATCGTCAGGTCTTCCTGTGAGTTACTTTGTGGTTTCTTCTTTGGTTTGGGGGAAATGGGCGGAGTTGGTAAGTTGGGAACTGACATGATGTTTGTGATGTTGTGCAGCCAGTTTAAACTGGTGAGATCGGTTTCCGAATTATCGCTTTCGCTTTTGGGGCTGAGCATGCAGTTCTTTAGATCAGCATCGATGCCTCGGGTTTGGTGCAATTGCACATCATAATCACCTTCGGGAATTTCCATATTGCTATTGCTCATATCTACTTCTGCAGAGTTGGAGCTAAGAGTGATGTCAGCTGCTTCAACCTCGTTTTGAGGAACGTCCAGAATTTCAACTTCGTTCTGGGGTATTCCAAAGATTTCATTACTAGCTTCGATGGTAGTCTGTGGCAAACCGAATAACTCACCTGTAGAGCTAATTGAATCCTGAGGCAGCACTAGAAGTCGACTGGAAATTTGAACTTCATTTCCTGTTACGCTAAATTGTCTAGGACTCTCGATTTTGTCCTGTGTTTCATCCAGAATCTGATCTACATTATCAGAGTCAGGTTTTTCCCAAACGTTTGATTCTAAATATGCTATATCCATATTTTGGATATTTGAAGAGGCGTTAAGAATATCTGATTTACAATGTATTCTGTATTTACGATACCATTCGCATTTTGATATTCTATCTTTATAATTTGGTCCTCTGGCACACTAATAATATTTGTGGTATCTATTTCGTAGGTGAGTAATTCTGGACTGATTTGAGATAATGTCAAATCTTGAGTGGTAGTTGTGGATGTTACTTCCAACGTTCCGTTTCATCAGTTAGTATTTTTGAAACACTCAGATTTGTGGCATTGTTTTCTTTTGTTCTATGAAGTTCTAAATTTCTTTCAGTTTCTGTACCGCCTAATAACTTAATATCGATATTCGGAAGAGCTTTGCTGCCCTTATTGCTGTTGCCCATCTTCAAGTCTCTATGAGATTCTCTGACATCAACAACTGGCATGTTTTCACTATCCAATCTTTCTAGATTCGAATTAAAAAATTGAATGACGTTTTCGCTGGTTTTGTTCTTTTTACCAGAACCGAGAGCTGCTTCTGAACTAAATTTTTGTAATGTCATAACATTTCCATTTGATATATCTAATACTTTATTATTCCCATTTTGAAAAATATCTAATTTTTCGCATATTTGTAGCTTCATCTTCATTGCAATTTTGAGCGGATTGGACGGAGTAATATCACATTTTCGTAGTTGAGACTAAGTTTTTGTTTATTTTTGCTTCATGGCGTGCCTGAAAAAAATAAATAGCATTATTAAAACCAAATAAAGAAAGACGTAAAAATAGTTATATCAAATTATATCTAGCTTTTTGCATTATCTTATCATCATTTATTTTCTCATATCTCATGTCAATAATTGTCCATAAAGCTACATTTAAAAACTCTGAGTAAAAAAAAATCTGTAAAGGGCTTTACTCAGAACTTCCCTGGCAACAAGTGGACGTTGTGACCCTAAACAATTTTAAAAATCAAAGAAAAAATATCTTCACGTTTGCAATAAAACTGAAACAACAAAAAGAAACACGAATTAAATCAATTTCAAATTAAAAAAAGTTATCTGCGATGAGATTCGAATTATAGCGCCTGCAAGCAAGAATTTAAATCCGGGCGCCTGATCCAGGACCCATCGAGGATCTCTCCCGGATTTGCGATATGCGGCGCTATTTAACAGCTGTATATTTAACTCGTTGACGACATTTCCCTGTATCTGTTGGGCCCCATGTTCGTCAACTGTAAAGCCTAATCTATGTGCAAAGTATTACTTTGCTGTTTCTCATTTAACGTAAAAATAAAGAAAGTTTTATTTTTTAAGGTGCTCATCCTGTATAAATTTCTCGGTTTCATGCCAGGTAGACATATAATCTGTATGCAAAATATCATCTTTCTCCAACAAATAATTTTTCAGTTATACAGACAGACAAACGAAATTGAGACAACCTGTTTTTCGTCATCTAGGGAGACTGAAACGTGAAGATCCGAAGAAATCCCGAAATATGATTTTTTCATGATTACGTAAATGCTAGATAAAGTAAAATAGTAAGAAAAATGTATTATATAATTCCATATAGGTAGTTCATTGAATCGATACAGCGCTGGCTGACCATTCAACCGATTAACGAGGTAGAGTAACAAGACTGCACCCAAAACGCGCATGTGACTTAGATATAGTACAACGGCCCACATTGAGCCACAAGTGCGAGTGACATGGGTCCACTCTCTACCCAAAAATCCAAATTCCAATCATATTATTCGCAAATAACTGGAAACAATTAAAGCAACACACAAATGTGAAGCTCAAAAGAAGTTAAATTGTCAGTTTCTTAAAATAAAATATTTCATCTCAATATAATGCTGGATTATGATGAAGATGAAATGAAGTCACTATTATCTATATGAATATGAAATTTGTGTTGCGTCTGAGTAACCGATCTGGTTTCGTAGTAAAACGAATCGACTTTGTATTGTACTTAACTGACTAACGATATGTTTAAACTAATGTTATTTCAAAACTGCATCATTATTGTGATACCTCAGCGTAGCTATGGTGTTCACACTATCAGTTTGTTAGATGGTTTAGTAATTCACCGTCAAATTCGAGGTTAGCCGGTTAGGTTTTGCGTCAATCTGTCTCAAAACTGACGGAAAACCTAACCTGCTAATCTCGAATTTGACATAGATTTATAGTGCCACCAACATAAATAAATGGCGCCAAAATAATGACCATTCAAAAACGTTCGATCATTTATGAAGGCACTGTAGATATAGTGAAAATAGCGGACATTCGGTTTCATTGGAAATACTGCCAATTTTGAGTTCTTAATAGACCATTCTGTACGTTTTTCGGACTGGGAAAAATGGAAAAATTACGTCAATAACAAACCCCCAATAAAAGAATTAAATTTGCTAAACATGTTTTGTTTGTGACGTGCGCGTATCGTTCCGAAATGTAGCTTTTTGCTGAAGCCTTACTGTACCGCTTGGCACATTTACGATGATTGTCAGATCTAATCATCTTCCCCAAAATGTTACTGAGTTTGATATGCCGTATACTCGTCTTGAAATACCGCAGAAATTACATGTCGATCTTTGATTGGATTTAAAGGAACTGCTATCATCCATCGACGCCTCGCATCGCAGCCCCGTCCTACATCAATTGAACCTAGATTGTCGTCAAATGCTCGTGTGGTAAATCCTTGAACTATAGCTGTCCAACCTTCCACCTCTTTTGGAAAGAAATCCCCTACATGGCGTAAAGTATTGACACCGTCCAGCCTGAGGAGCTACCGTTTTTGATCTGTTTTTGAGCCCGGAACTCGCTTCATTTGCAAGACAGCCTTTGTCGCTTAACTTAACGGAGGGCGATTCAATGAGTTCAGCCAAGATTATGAGCTTTTAGAATTTCATCAATGATCAGAGAGTTTGCCAGCTAAGTATATTTGGTTTTTAGAATTTTATTGTATGTGTTATTTACTGTCAGTTTTAAGCATTTTTAGATATGCTAGAGTAAGAATTTCTGTATCTGTAGATTACCGCTAATTTTATATGTGTTTATACGTATTGCATATTTGTGATTCTGAGCAGATAAAGCATACTTGGTAACAAAAAATTACCAAAGATAACGCAAAACTTAACCGTTCATCATTTTTTATTCATCAAGTGAAAATAAAATAACTGGTCCCTCTAGTTCAGCAAAACGCCATGCATGGGTTTTCTATAACTGAACTTGTTTTACAAGTTATAAAATGTCTAATTTTGACATTGATGACTTTTTATGTTTAAATATTTGATACACTAGTAAAAATATTCATATTCAAAGCCTTCTCAGAATCACAAATGAAGTTAATGAGGTTAATGAGGTATACGTTGCGATGTAAGTTTTGGGGTATATCTCCGTTCGTAGTGCAGTAACGCCATCTACGCTCTGCACTCGTATATCAATTAGTTTACTCCTGTGGAATTCTTTCGGCGACACAGTCGGCTAGTTTTGCCAATAAAGTACATATATTATTCTTAGGTATTGCTTTGCCAAACACTTATTATTTTGGCTGCAGCTGTAAACTGATTCTCTTAAATGTGATATTATGAATGTTATTTTAAAAAATGTATATTACTTTAATTTCTAATTGTAGTACAGTTTTGAGCGTTTTGCCGCTAAGTAAGCATTCCAAAGATTCAAAAATAAACTAATGTCCAATTTCTGGAGTTGTCACTGTAAAGTGTAAAGTAAGCATTTTCTAAGATTCAGAAATGAGATAGGTCTCAAATTCCGAAGCTGAGCACCGTATACACATTTTCCATAGCCAGGTATTTTGTAGCGGCACCTCCACTCCGAAAATTGCAGAAGAAAGCAACGAAATATATTTTTTAAATTTTGCCGATAGATTAATTTAAGACTGAAATTTGTTATAACACTGTAAAGCGATGGCTTAATATTATTTTTTTGGGCTAAATGCCTTTCGTTAAACTTAATCTTAAATATTGGTATATGGAAAAGTATTAACAACATGAAAAAAATGTAAAGTTTCGATTATTTTCTGAAATATGCAACTTGAGGCTCAAAAATTCTAAAAAGGTCGTTAATAAAAATGTAATTTTTGCTGAGGGGGTTGAATATCTATATTCGTAGATACATATGATATTTTAGATGGAAATCTATACCCACAAAATATGTCAGCTAATATATTGCTTCAATAATATAATTAAAGTGAAAGATACTTAGCTTTTAATTTTCCTATGAGTGTATGTAATATATTTTGACTCAATCAATAAATTAATTTAATCTGCATGGCAATATAGAGCTTGAATTCTGTACAAAAGACCATTAATCT
Organism: Agriotes lineatus; assembly: GCA_940337035.1. Taxonomy (NCBI): domain Eukaryota; kingdom Metazoa; phylum Arthropoda; class Insecta; order Coleoptera; family Elateridae; genus Agriotes; species Agriotes lineatus. The sequence goes on along the minus strand of OW679200.1, from coordinate 125,288,501 downwards.
CCGAGGTTTAGCAAGTCGATGCTGCTAGAACGTTCCACCAATAAAATAAACAAATGGTTTATTACAAAGCCAAACTATGATCCTGAAATTATGAAGTCGCCAAACAAATATAAAATCAAAAAGTGGCTATTCCTTAAAGAATATCTGAAACCTAGTTGGCATTAACTTCAAGCACCACTGAACACCATCAAACCAAAACAAACACGAATGGATAGCCGACGATAGCACCTATGCCATTCTTAAACAGAAGATCCGTAAACCAATTAACTTTTGGAATGATACTTATAACATTACCATCGCAATACCAAGTAACATTTTTGTATGACACTGATATGCCAACTTTTATCTAACTTCCTCATCATATATCCCACTCGTTGCTTGTAGAAGAATTACAAATCGATTTGATAAAACTCGTGACTAAGGGCTCTGGCCCCATTACCTGTATGATTTATTTTCATATTTAAATTTATAGCCAGTTTGTATTTATATGCTTTGTTATTGTTAATTACTCTGAAACGTAATCTAGCATAACGAAAAGTGAGCAAGTCCGACTCGTAGTCAAGTAAACGCCATTTTCCTCATATGATGGTGAGTACACAATTTCGAAGTAGCACGTAATTTTGAAACATCCATTATGGAGGTGTGACGTCAGCAGCCATTACGGAGCGGTAATCACAGATTCCCCTAAGTATTTTGTGTGGTAATTTTCTACACATCGTACCTTCCAAGATTAAGTGGCGCAATTCGAGGGTGAGCCATTATGTGCGGCAGCAATCCGGTAACAGGAAACGCGGTAAGCATTTGCGTTCAACTGTGAGCAGCTTTCGTGAGCGCGGAAGAATGTACTTGATAAACAAATAATACAAATACGGATTTTAATGCAAGCAATTATGGGACAAGACCGTCTTAGCCATTAACGGCTTCATATATTTTAACGTTTGCGCTTTTAAAGATAATTAGTTCGAAGTTATTTTTAATATTGTTTTATGTATGTTTTAAGCTATATTGTAGGTAGGTTGTCTTAGAAACTAATACTATTTTCTCTGCTTTCCTTTGTGATGTTAAATGGATTTTAGAGTCAATTATATGTGTGTAAATACAGTTGCTTTTCTTGTGGATGTAGTTTGAAGTCAGTTTTAGCCTGAAAATGCTGCATATGTTGGCCAGCTTCATGTTTTTCGAAAATATTGACACTTTGCAACCACACCTGAGTTTTAAGAGGGTTTCATGTTCACTGAGCTAGCAAAATAAACACAAATAATTATAAAAATACTAAGTCGTACGAAACGTTTTCTTTAAATTTAAAGTTCCGACGGAGAAGCTACATTACGTCCTGCTACAATGTAAATAGTATACAGGATGTCAAGAAAGTCAACCGTGTCACTTCTGGATATGCTAGGAGACGCTATATGGAGTCGAAAAGTCCTAATCCATTTTTGGCTTAGAAGCATAATTTCTTCAGAATTCACTGTTGAAGTTGGTACTGCAAATTTTGTGAACCGCTGTATGTGATTTAAAAAATCTGCAAAAGTTAATTTAGGACGTAGGGAAATTGTACTAACCTCTTTATCTCCAGTGTTTTAAAATAGTATTATTGTGTAACTAGTAGGAAAAGTAATATATCTCCGGTCAGTTAATTCTTATTGTTTAACGACTATAACATACAGGAATCATCAATTTTGCATCCCAAAAACAAGTAGGAAAAGTGTAATTTTTCGTCCGATCGGAGAGATTTTATTTAGCATGAAAATCACTAGGAAGATGATAAATGTCATTTCCATCTGAGTTAGCCGAAATCAGTGTTGCATTTTATCACATTTTGCAGCTATTAGTGTCCAGAAAGAGATATCACTAGAGCATAGATATCATGTTTACAAGATGCAATCCAGAAAAAGCCTTATACTACTACGAGCTGATAAGGTTAAGGCTGCGAAACTTATTATAGACTAAATAAATTGTCAAAAGAAAATTTTCTCATATACTTGACCCAGGCCATCACAATAACCTAACCACGGGTTGGACTACAGCGATAGAACGACACATAGACTGACCTTTACAGCTATAGTCAATTCCTCTAAAAACATTTCACACTGTTAGGCAACATTATTATGTTGGTGCGCTATCGCGCTTTCGCCTTTCAATCTTGCTGTAGTCAAGGTATTTTGAGGTACTCATGTCTTAAGGGCTGCGACGGACACACAAGGGCGATTCCTATTGTTGGTGCTGGATCTATTAGCAGACCCCTAGTGATCATGTTTCAAAATTTCCGCCAAATTGGCGTTTCCACATTGTCGGTTTAACAAAACAGGACTAGTGGTTCATTTGTAAAGAGTCTTTGACGTACCGCATCTCTTGGGATAATCCCGTGAGGCACTCCACTTCGATTTTTTCTGTTTACACGTCGAGTTTGCATCTACCTTGGCGAACCATCCTATCTCTTTCGCATCCTTATACATATAGGTTTTCTTTTTTTTTAACTATTTGAACATCTTATATTTTACAACTATTTCTTATAGAACCGTCTACTTAGCTTGCAATGTAACTTCTACAATTTTATTGTTAATATAATCATTATTTCTACCGTTCTTATTTTATATTTGGTCTCTTTAGCTTCGGCACATGTTTTTGTGGCATGAGTAAGCACTACATGTTGTACTAGCGCTTTTTCGATATAACTTTACTATCGTTGTGCATATACTAGAGCGTGTTCATAAAACCATTTAGGGTTGGCCAATCTGTATCCGTATGTCTTCCTTGAATTAATAATTCGAAAATGACATGACAACTTAGAGTATTTGCATTAAATCTAAACATACGTTTAATAAATCATAGCCACCCCAAACGATTCTATTAATGAAGGCCTTTATTTCTCCAGATAGTTTGTTTGGGACATCGTGATATTTTCAATGCTTGCGTAGCTCGCATCTGAGTTTCTTTAAACAGGTTTCGATCGCTTAATACGTTCACGCCCAGGTGATTAAAGTCAGTTACTTGTTGGATAATTTTCTGCTTTAGTTCCAACTTACACATCAGCTGTTCTTTTGATATGAAACTATGAAACCATATAGGATTCTCCACGAATTATATTGTAATAATGTGGGTAGCACATTGTTTCGAAACTAAACTGGTTTCATCATCACGACATAATGGTCATGGTTAAAAGTAATTATCGGAGCACATTAAAAGTAAGGTTAAACTTTAAAAAGGTTAAAAACGTGATTAAAAAAACTTAAAAACACAAACCACATCGAGAAGTAACTAATTAACCAGCAAACTACATTACAAAAATCATTGTATTGGATAAAATATAAAGTTACAAAGTGAACGTAATTGAAGATGGCTCCAATCAAGATGAAGGTAAATAACTTGGCTATCAGTACTATATCATCGACGTAACATATAAGTCCCGGGTGGTGTATCTTGAACAAGCGTCCACGTTCGATCAGTAGAGTTAAGCAACGCTCTTTCTTGTCAGAACTTGGATGGGAGTTCCACGGTTGCATCTCTCGGCGCCTCGTGATACGGCAGTCACGGAAATAGTTGGTCCCGGCTTTCATAACAACATCATGATAATCGTTAGTGGGGTTGGAAGTCCCCATAAATGCACAGCGACGCCTATAATTGGCCTAACGGCTGTTGGCTGAGTGCGAAATAAATAAAAACTAAATCAAATACACATGAGTGTCAAAATGACATACTGTAGAATATTCACTTGTACCATACATGATGTATGGCACAAGTGAATAAAGAGGCATTTTATTCATAAGGAGTAAACTTGAGCTCACGAGGCAAATCCGTAAGCGTAACAACCGAAAACGTATGGTATTACTCTGAAGTAATTAAAGAAAATACTGAAATTATCAAGAACCCAAACAATTTTAATAGAGAATATAATTTCTATCGTAGCACCTGACAACTAGCACCGATGTCAAGCACCGTTGAATACCACCGAACCAAGACGAACATGAAAGGGCAGCTGGTTATAGTAGCAACGTGTAATACCTACTTCAAGATAAACCAATTTTAGATTAAACAAATATGTATCACCCGCATGTTTAAATAAATAGCAGCCTTGGAAACATTGCAGAAAGATCTGAACTAACAAAGCAATTTAAAATAAATACAGGATTAAAGCAAAGCGATCCATTATTTACGGTCTTATTCAATATATTAATGGAATCAGTAGTAAGAAACAGAAAAAATAAGACGATGAGGAGCTATATCAAAGAATTCACACAAATGTCTTGCATATGCGGATAAGGTAGCACTTACAGCAAGAAGAACTGAAAGATAGAACCACATCAATCGCCAGAGAATAATGCAAGTTTGGATCGACCATTAATGAAATAAAGATTAAATACATACTTTTAGGGGGGAGCAGCAGGTAGAAGGCTATTTGAAGATACAGTTGGGGAATAAATGGAAATATCTATTCCAAGTAGAAAAAATGATGTACGTAGGAGTAGAAATAATAGATGAAAGGATCAATATGCAGAAATTGAAAGGAGAATTACAGCAGGGAAAAGGGCTGTATCTGGGCTACAAAAAGTGCTAAAACGCCATGTACCAAATATCTGGGTAAATGACTGGGAAAATGCTCTTGCAGTAATAATTTACCCTAAAAATTTTGTAAAACAATAGACCCATTAGTTTTTTTCAGTAAACAATACTAAACCGATTATAAGATTTAACTTGTTCCAATCTACAGAATAGTTGAACATTTTGAAAAGGGTACACCGCTACCACACATAAAATGCACCCCCTTATAAAAATGTGATACAATAGAACATGCAGCGTAATGGTCGAGTGCTAACGAATGTTACCTTTTATTTCAGGTAGAAAAATAATAATATAAAACTGCGAGACAGTATCGAACAACTGGTTGATAAGCAATATAGTAAATAATTGGGTTACGCTTCTTAGGGTAGCAATCCAAAAGAAAACTCTTTTATCTGAGCCAATATTTCAGAAAGCTTTATTCCAAACCTCTTTTCTTTATATTCAGAAAGGAATAAAGCGTTCCGAAATATTGGCTCAGATAAAAGAGTTTTCTTTTGAATTGTTGCCCTGAGGAACAAAGCCCAATTATTTACCATATTGTTTATATTAATAGTTAAGGAAAATAACGGTAATTACTGTTGATATGTCAACAATTATAACTTTAAAGAAGGCTTTCGTTTGTTTGGGATTGTTGCAAGCCGATTTTTTTTCAGGTACCTATTAGTAGTTTCAACGGAATGTCGACTTGATAATACCTTTAATTATAATAACCTTATTATAATCAACGGCAATTTGATTATAATAAAGTTATTATAATCAAAAGCAATACGATCTGTTTAGGCGTAGTGCTGAATGGTTTATAAGGCAGCTTGGCGGTGTAAAACAAACCGAAAATCGAGAGTTAATTTAGCTTAAAATGTATGGAGCTCTTTATAACTTTTGAATGAAAAGTCACGTGCTGGAGCAAAGCTTCGGGAACCCCGTGGGAAATTCCAATTCAAAATTTCATTGAAGAAAAGCTTAACTCAAGTTTGGTTTGGAAAAACAGCAGCCAATTAAACATTCCGTTTGGAGTATAGCTTCTATTTCAACGAAAATTAGGCTTTATAATTTGTTGGCCTTCACGCAACTATGCAGTTTTTGTAAGAGTTGTATACAACGCATCTGGATCTCCAATAAATATCCGGAGCACTGATGCAACAAATCATTCTTTTCTGATCTCTCTTTCTTGCTGTTAGATATTTGGTTCGCATAAACTTCTTTCCTAACTTTTATTGCTGCTACGTGAATCATGAGCTGACATCGCAGCCCTTTCTTCCTGTTAGTAGGCTTTTGGTTTGCACATTTCTACTACATGAATCATGAGCTGGCATTGCTACCCTTTCTTGCTGTTAGTAGGCTTTTGATTTGCACAAACTCATTTTCTAACTTTTATTTCTGCTATGTGAATGATGACCTGACGTCGCAGCCCTTTCTTGCTGTTAGTCAGCTTTTGATTTGCGCAATCTTATTTTCTAACTTTTATTTCTGCTACGTGAATGATGAGTTGACATCGCAGCCCTTTCTTGCTGTTAGTAGGCTTTTGGTTTGCACACACTTATTTCTAACTTTTATTTCTACTACATGAATCATGACTCATGAGCTGGCATTGCTACCCTTTATTGCTGTTAGTAGGCTTTTGATTTTCACAAACTTATTTTCTAAATTTTATTTCTGCTACGTGAATGATGAGTTGACATCGCAGCCCTTTCTTGCTGTTAGTAGGCTTTTGGTTTGCACACACTTATTTTCTAACTTTTATTTCTACTACATGAATCACGACTCATGAGCTGGAATTGCTACCCTTTCTTGCTGTTAGTAGGCTTTTGATTTTCACAAACTTATTTTCTAACTTTTATTTCTGCTACGTGAATGATGAGTTGACATCGAAGCCCTTTCTTGCTGTTAGTAGGCTTTTGGTTTGCACACACTTATTTTCTAACTTTTATTTCTACTACATGAATCATGACTCATGAGCTTGCATTGCTACCCTTTCTTGCTGTTAGTAGGCTTTTGATTTGCACAAACTTATTTTCTAACTTTTATTTCTGCTATGTGAATGATGACCTGACATCACAGCCATTTCTTGCTGTTAGTAGGCTTTTGATTTGCGCAATCTTATTTTCTAACTTTTATTTCTGCTACGTGAATGATGAGTTGACATCGGAGCCCTTTCTTGCTGTTAGTAGGCTTTTGGTTTGCACACACTTATTTTCTAACTTTTATTTCTACTACATGAATCACGACTCATGAGCTGGAATTGCTACCCTTTCTTGCTGTTAGTAGACTTTTGATTTGCACAAACTTATTTTCTAACTTTTATTTCTGCTACGTGAATGATGAGTTGACATCGCAGCCCTTTCTTGCTGTTAGTAGGCTTTTGGTTTGCACACACTTATTTACTAACTTTTATTTCTACTACATGAATCACGACTCATGAGCTGGAATTGCTACCCTTTCTTGCTGTTAGTAGGCTTTTGATTTTCACAAACTTATTTTCTAACTTTTATTTCTGCTACGTGAATGATGAGTTGACATCGCAGCCCTTTCTTGCTGTTAGTAGGCTTTTGGTTTGCACACACTTATTTTCTAACTTTTATTTCTACTACATGAATCATGACTCATGAGCTTGCATTGCTACCCTTTCTTGCTGTTAGTAGGCTTTTGATTTGCACAAACTTATTTTCTAACTTTTATTTCTGCTATGTGAATGATGACCTGACATCGCAGCCATTTCTTGCTGTTAGTAGGCTTTTGATTTGCGCAATCTTATTTTCTAACTTTTATTTCTGCTACGTGAATGATGAGTTGACATCGGAGCCCTTTCTTGCTGTTAGTAGGCTTTTGATTTGCGCAATCTTATTTTCTAACTTTTATTTCTGCTACGTGAATGATGAGTTGACATCGGAGCCCTTTCTTGCTGTTAGTAGGCTTTTGGTTTGCACACACTTATTTTCTAACTTTTATTTCTACTACATGAATCACGACTCATGAGCTGGAATTGCTACCCTTTCTTGCTGTTAGTAGACTTTTGATTTGCACAAACTTATTTTCTAACTTTTATTTCTGCTACGTGAATGATGAGTTGACATCGCAGCCCTTTCTTGCTGTTAGTAGGCTTTTGATTTGCGCAATCTTATTTTCTAACTTTTATTTCTGCTACGTGAATGATGAGTTGACATCGGAGCCCTTTCTTGCTGTTAGTAGGCTTTTGGTTTGCACACACTTATTTTCTAACTTTTATTTCTACTACATGAATCACGACTCATGAGCTGGAATTGCTACCCTTTCTTGCTGTTAGTAGACTTTTGATTTGCACAAACTTATTTTCTAACTTTTATTTCTGCTACGTGAATGATGAGTTGACATCGCAGCCCTTTCTTGCTGTTAGTAGGCTTTTGGTTTGCACACACTTATTTTCTAACTTTTATTTCTACTACATGAATCACGACTCATGAGCTGGAATTGCTACCCTTTCTTGCTGTTAGTAGACTTTTGATTTGCACAAACTTATTTTCTAACTTTTATTTCTGCTACGTGAATGATGACCTGACATCACAGCCATTTCTTGCTGTTAGTAGGCTTTTGATTTGCGCAATCTTATTTTCTAACTTTTATTTCTGCTACGTGAATGATGAGTTGACATCGGAGCCCTTTCTTGCTGTTAGTAGGCTTTTGGTTTGCACACACTTATTTTCTAACTTTTATTTCTACTACATGAATCACGACTCATGAGCTGGAATTGCTACCCTTTCTTGCTGTTAGTAGACTTTTGATTTGCACAAACTTATTTTCTAACTTTTATTTCTGCTACGTGAATGATGAGTTGACATCGCAGCCCTTTCTTGCTGTTAGTAGGCTTTTGGTTTGCACACACTTATTTACTAACTTTTATTTCTACTACATGAATCACGACTCATGAGCTGGAATTGCTACCCTTTCTTGCTGTTAGTAGGCTTTTGATTTTCACAAACTTATTTTCTAACTTTTATTTCTGCTACGTGAATGATGAGTTGACATCGCAGCCCTTTCTTGCTGTTAGTAGGCTTTTGGTTTGCACACACTTATTTTCTAACTTTTATTTCTACTACATGAATCATGACTCATGAGCTTGCATTGCTACCCTTTCTTGCTGTTAGTAGGCTTTTGATTTGCACAAACTTATTTTCTAACTTTTATTTCTGCTATGTGAATGATGACCTGACATCGCAGCCATTTCTTGCTGTTAGTAGGCTTTTGATTTGCGCAATCTTATTTTCTAACTTTTATTTCTGCTACGTGAATGATGAGTTGACATCGGAGCCCTTTCTTGCTGTTAGTAGGCTTTTGGTTTGCACACACTTATTTTCTAACTTTTATTTCTACTACATGAATCACGACTCATGAGCTGGAATTGCTACCCTTTCTTGCTGTTAGTAGGCTTTTGATTTGCACAAACTTATTTTCTAACTTTTATTTCTGCTATGTGAATGATGACTAGCGATGGGAAGTTTCGATACTTTTGCGGACTCGTTCATTCCAATCCCATTCCGCAAGTGGATCGAGTCCATCGGACTCGATCCTCGGATCGACATCGAAATTGAATGTGCATTTCAGACACCCGGGGTCCTCGGTCATTCCGGACCCGGAACGAACAACGCGAGTATCTTTGTTTTGGTGAGTGGTCACGCAGTAGGTAATTCAGTATGTTTATATGTCTCAGCCATCAATTG
>OW679200.1:125239153-125279150 GCA_940337035.1 Agriotes lineatus | reverse complement strand
ATTTCAATAGTTGATTAACATAATATCCTAAATTTCTAATCTTTGATGTAGAGGAAGAAAGCTTAAAATAAATATAAAAAATGGCAAGAGATTTTAAATCTAATTATCGACATAATAAAAAAGCTTTATTTTTTGCCTTACCTGCCAACTAGGATCTGCCTTTCTATAATACAGAAAATTTTCTCTAATCCAATGATATATTGCGGAGAGGGTCATCTTGTTTCCATTCTTGCCCATAGCCATACAAATAAGAGTAGCATAGGAGAACGGAGGCTTCTTGTCTCCATTTTTCTTATAAAAATTAATGTTGATCGTCAGGTCTTCCTGCGAGTTACTTTGTGGTTTCTTCTTTGGTTTGGGTGAGATGGGCGGAGTTGGTAAGTTGGGAACTGACATGATGTTTGTGATGTTGTGCAGCCAGTTTAAACTGGTGAGATCGGTTTCCGAATTATCGCTTTCGCTTTTGGGGCTGAGCATGCAGTTCTTTAAATCAGCATCGATGCCTCGGGTTTGGTGCAATTGCACATCATAATCACCTTCAGGAATTTCCATATTGCTATTGCTCATATCTACTTCTGCAGAGTTGGAGCTAAGGGTGATGTCAGCTGCTTCAACCTCGTTTTGAGGAATGTCAGAATTTCAACTTCGTTCTGAGGTATTCCAAAGATTTCGTTACTAGCTTCGATGGTAGGTCTGTGGCAAACCGAATAACTCACCTTGTAGAGCTAATTGAATCCTGAGGCAGCACTAGAAGTCGACTGGAAATTTGAACTTCATTTCCTGTTACGCTAAATTGTCTAGGACTCTCGATTTTGTCCTGTGTTTCATCTAGAATCTGATCTACATTATCAGAGTCAGGTTTTTCCCAAACGTTTGATTCCAAATATGCTATATCCATATTTTGGATATTTGAAGAGGCGTTAAGAATATTCTGATTTACAATGTATTCTGTATTTACGATACCATTCGCATTTTGATATTCTATCTTTATAATTTGGTCCTCTGGCACACTAATAATATTTGTCGTATCTATTTCGTAGGTGAGTAATTCTGGACTTATTTGAGATAATGTCAAATCTTGAGTGGTAGTTGTGGATGTTACTTCCAACGTTCCCGTTTCGTCAGTTAGTATTTTTGAAACACTCAGATTTGTGGCATTGTTTTCTTTTGTTCTATGAAGTTCTAAATTTCTTTCAGTTTCTGTGCCGCCTAATAACTTAATATCGATATTCGGAAGAGCTTTGCTGCCCTTATTGCTGTTGCCATCTTCAAGTCTCTGTGAGATTCTCTGACATCAACAACTGGCATGTTTTCACTATCCAATCTTTCTAGATTCGAATTAAAAAATTGAATGACGTTTTCGCTTGTTTTGTTCTGTTTTACCAGAACCGAGAGCTGCTTCTGAACTAAATTTTTGTAATGTCATAACATTTCCATTTGATATATCTAATACTGTTATTATTCCCATTTTGAAAAATATCTAATTTTTCGCATATTTGTAGCTTCATCTTCATTGCAATTTTGAGCGGATTGGACGAGTAATATCACATTTTCGTAGTTTGAGACTGAAGTTTTTGTTTACTTTTACTTCATGGCGTGCCTGAAAAAAATAAATAGCATTTATTAAAACCAAATAATAGAAGACGTAAAAATAGTTCAAGTATTTCAAATTATATCTAGCTTTTTGCATTATCTTATCATCATTTATTTTCTTCATATCTCATGTCAATAATTGTCCATAAAGCTATATTTAAAAACTCTGAGTAAAAAATATCTGTAAAGGGCTTTACTCAGAACTTCCCTCGCAAGTGGACGTTGTGACACTAAACAATTTTAAAAATCAAAGAAAAAATATCTTCACGTTTGCAATAAAAACTGAAACAACAAAAAGAACCACGAATTAAATCAATTTCAAATTAAAAAAGTATCTGCGATGAGATTCGAATTATAGCGCCTGCAAACAAGAATTTAAATCCGGGCGCCTGATCCAGGACCCATCGAGGATCTCGCCGGATTTGCGATACGCGGCGCTATTTAACAGCTGTATATTTAACTCGTTTACGACATTTCCCTGTATCTGTTGGGCCCCATGTTCGTCAACTGTAAAGCCTAACCTATGTGCAAAGTATTACTTTGCTATTTCTCATTTAACGTAAAAATAAAGAAAGTTTTATTTTTTAAGTTGCTCATCCTGTATAAATTTCTGGGTTTCATGCCAGGTAGACATATAATCTGTATGCAAAATATCATCTTTCTCCAACAAATAATTTTTCAGTTATACAGACAGACAAACGAAATTGAGACAACCTGTTTTTCGTCATCTAGGGAGACTGAAACGTGAAGATCCGAAGAAATCCCGAAAGATGATTTTTTCATGATTAAGTAAATGCGAGATAAAGTAAAATAGTAAGAAAAATTTATTATATAATTCCATATAAGTAATTCATTGAATCGATACAGCGCTGGATGACCATTCAACCGATTAACGAGGTAGAGTAACAAGACTGCACCCAAAACGCGCATGTGACTTAGATATAGTGCAACGGCCCTCATTGAGCCACAAGTGCGAGTGAAATGGGTCACTCTGTACCCCAAAAATCCAAATTCCAAATATATTATTCGCAAATAACCTGGAAACCAATTAAAGCAACACACAAATGTGAAGCTCAAAGAAGTTAAATTGTCAGTTCCTTAAAATAAAATATTTCATCTCAATATAATGCTGGATTATGATGATAATGGAATGGAGTCACTATTATGTATATGAATATGAAATTTGTGTTGCGTCTGAGTAAACCGATCTGGTTTCGTAGTAAAACGAATCGCTTTGTATTGTACTCAACTGACTAACGATATGTTTAAAGTAATGTTATTTCAAAACTGCATCATTATTGTGATACCTCAGCGTAGCTATGGTGTTCACACTATCAGTTTGTTAGATGGTTTAGTAATTCACCGTCAAATTCGAGGTTAGCCGGTTAGGTTTTGCGTCAATCTGTCTCAAAACTGACGGAAAACCTAACCTGCTAATCTCGAATTTGACATAGATTTACAGTGCACCAACATAAATAAATGGCGCCAAAATAATGACCATTCAAAAACGTTCGATCATTTATGAAGGCACTGTAGATATAATTTATGATTGGCGAATAGATAGCGGACAGTCGGTTCATTGGAAATAATACCAACTTTGAGTTCTTAAATAGACCATTCTGTACGTTTTTCGGACTGGGAAAAATGGAAAAATTACGTCAATAACCAACCCCCAATAAAGAATTAAATTTGCTAAACATGTTTTTGTGTTAGTGACGTGAGCGTATCGTTTCGAAATGTAGCTTTTTGCTGAAGCCTTACTGTACCGCTTGGCACATTTACGATGATTGTCAGATCTAATCATCTTCCCCAAAATGTTACTGAGTTTGATATGCCGTAAACTCGTCTTGAAATGCCGCAGAAATTACATGTCGATCTTTGATTGGATTTAAAGAAACTGCTATCATCCATCGACGCCTCGCATCGCAGCCCTTCCTACATCCATTGAACCTAGATTGTCGTCAAATGCTCGTGGTAAATCTTTGAACTATAGCTGTCCAACCTTCCACCTCTTTTGGAAAGAAATCCCCTACATGGCGTAAAGTATTGACACCGTCCAGCCTGAGGAGCTACCGTTTTTGATCTGTTTTTGAACCAGGAACTCGCTTCATTTGCAAGACAGTTTTGTCGCTTAACTTAACGGAGGGCGATTCAATGAGTTCAGCCAAGATTATGAGCTTTTAGCATTTCATCACTGATCAGAGAGTTTGCAGCTAAGTATGTTTGGTTTTTAGAATTTTATTGTATGTGTTATTTACTGTTAGTTTTAAGCATTTTTAGATATGCTAGAGTAAGATTTTCTGTATGTAGATACCGCTAATTTTATATGTGTTTATACGTATTGCATATTTGTGATTCTGAGCAGATAAAGCACACTTGGTAACAAAAAATTACCAAAGATAACGCAAAACTTACCGTTCATCATTTTTTATTCATCAAGTGAAATAAAATAACTGGTCCCTCTAGTTCAGCAAAACGCCCATGCATGGGTTTTCTATAACTGAACTTGTTTTACAAGTTATAAATGTCTAATTTTGACATTGATGACTTTTTATGTTTAAATATTTGATACACTAGTAAAAATATTCATATTCAAAGCCTTTTCATAATCACAAATAAAGTTAATGAGGTATAGTTGTCGTTGCGATGTAAGTTTTGGGGTATATCTCCGTTCGTAGTGCAGTAACGCCATCTACGCTTTGCACTCGTATATCAATTAGTTTACTCCTGTGAAATTATTTCGGCGACACCGTCGGCTAGTTTTGCCAATAAAGTACATATATTATTCTTAGGTATTGCTTTGCCAAACACTTATTATTTTGGCTGCAGCTGTAAACCTGATTCTCTTAAATGTGATATTATGAATGTTATTTTTTAAAATGTATATTACTTTAATTTCTAGTTGTAGTACAGTTTTGAGCGTTTTGCCGCTAAGTAATCATTCCAAAGATTCAAAAATAAACTAATGTCCAATTTCTGGAGTTGATCACTGTAAAGTGTAAAGTAACCATTTTCAAAGGTTCAGAAATGAGATAGGTCTCAAATTCCGAAGCTGAGCACCGTATACACATTTTCCATAGCCAGGTATTTTGTGGCAGCACCTCCACTCCGAAAATTGCAGAAGAAAGCAACGAAATATATTTTTTAAATTTTGGCGATAGATTAATTTAAGACTGAAATTTGTTATAACACTGTAAAGCGATGGCTTAATATTATTTTTTTGGGCTAAATGTCTTTCGTTAAACTTAATCTTAAATATTGGCATATGGGAAAGTATTAACAACATGCAAAAAATGTAAAGTTTCGATTATTTTCTGTAATATGCAACGTGAGGCTCAAAAATTCTAAAAAGGTCGTTAATAAAAATGTAATTTTTGCTCAGGGGGTTGAATATCTATATTCGTTGATACATATGATATTTTAGATGGCAATCTATACCCACAAAATATGTCAGCTAATATATTGCTTCAATAATATAATTAAAGGGAAAGATACTTAGCTTTTAATTTTCCAATGAGTGTATGTAATATATTTTGACTCAATCAATAAAGAAATTTAATCTGCCTGGCAATATAGAGCTTGAATTCTGTACAAAAGACCATTAATCTCCGAGGTTTAGCAAGTCGATGCTGCTAGAACGTTCCACCAATAAAATGAACAAATGGTTTATTGCAAAGCCAAACTATGATCCTGAAATAATGAAGTCGCCAAACAAATATAAAATCAAAAAGTGGCTATTCCTTAAAGAATATCTGAAACCTAGTTGGCATTAACTTCGAGCACCACTGAACACCATCAAACCAAAACAAGCCCTTCTTAAACAGAAGATACGTAAACCAATTAACTTTTGGAATAATACTTATAACATTACCATCGCAATACCAAGTAACATTTTTGTATGACACTGAAATTAGTAGAGTGATATGCCAACTTTTATCTAACTTTCTCATCATATATCCCACTCCTTGCTTCTAGAAGAACTACAAATCGATTTGATAAAACTCGTGACTAAGGGCTCTGGCCCCATTACCTGTATGATTTATTTTCATATTTAAATTTATAGCCAGTTTGTATTTATATGCTTTGTTATTGTTAATCAGTCTGAAACGTAATCTAGCATAACGAAAAGTGAGCAAGTCCGACTCGTAGTCAAGTAAACGCCATTTTCCTCATATGATGGTGAGTACACAATTTTCGAAGTAGCACGTAATTTTGAAACATCCATTATGGAGGTGTGACGTCAGCAGCCATTGCGGTAACGGAGCGGTGATCACGGATTCCCCTAAGTATTTTGTGTGGTAATTTTCCACACATCGTACCTTCCAAGATTAAGTGGCGCAATTCGAGGGTGAGCCAGTATATGAGGCAGCAATCCGGTAACAGGGAACGCGATAAGCATTTGCGTTCAACTGTGAGCAGCTTTCGCGAGCGCGGGAGAATGTACTTGATAAACAAATAATACAAATACGGATTTTAATGCAAGCAATTATGGACAAGACCGTCTTAAGCCAGTAACAGCTTCATATATTTTAACGTTTGCGCTTTTAAAGATAATTAGTTCGAAGTTATTTTTAATATTGTTTTATGTATGTTTTAAGCTATATTGTAGGTAGGTTGTATTAGAAACCATTACTATTTTCTCTGCTTTTCTTTGTGATTTTAAATGGGTTTTAGAGTCAATTATATGGGTGTAAATAAAGTTGCTTTTCTTGTGGATGTGGTTTGAAGTCAGTTTTAGCCTGAAAATGCTGCATGTGTTGGCCAGCTTCATGTTTTTCGAAAATATTGACACTTTGCAACCACACCTGAGTTTTGAGAGGGTTTCATGTTCACTGAGCTAGCAAAATAAACACAAATAATTATAAAAATACTAAGTCGTACGAAACGTTTTCTTTAAATTTAAAGTCCCGACGGAGAAGCTACATCACGTCCTGCTACAATGTAAATAGTATACAGGGTGTCATGAAAGTCAACCGTGTCACTTCTGAATATGCTAGGGGAAGCTATATGGAGTCGAAAAGTCCTAATCCATTTTTGGCTTAGAAGCATAATTTCTTCAGAATTCACTGTTGAATTTGGTACTGCAAATTGTGTGAACCGCTGTATGGTATCTACTGCGTTTTTGTGTTTTTGATGTTTTTTTGGTCAATTAATGTCAATGTAATAAATAATTGCGTGTTTGACTTTTGGCTGGTAAAAATGTACACGGTGTAGGAGTATGCTGATATGTTTTGTGTTCTGGTAATGTTGGGTCTGTGAGTACGTCGATATTTTTTCTTCATTGTTGTATTTAAAATTCTCAAACATCGTTTTAAAAGTGTTCTAAAAGCTAACAAATTATGTATATAGACGGCATATGTGACAATTGTTTTCCCAGCTTATCTCAAGACACTGCGTCAAGCCTCCAATTTAAGGCAAAGTACAGCAGTTCTCAACTTTTTCTTTTTAATTTTCAACATTCGTTTTTACGAAAACTATGCTTCTAAGCCAAAAATGGATTAGGACTTTTCGACTCTATATAGCGTTCTCTAGCATGTCCAGTAGTGACACGGTTGACTTTCCTGACACCCTGTATAAAATGTAATTTAAAAGTTGAATAAACATGAATACAACGTCGTTAATTGAGCAACGAAGGCATAATTCGAGAACCATACAATAAGCAATAAGAACCAAGTGTAGACATTTAAAAAATCTGCAAAAGTTAATTTAGGACGTAGGGAAATTGTACTAACCTCTTTATCTCCAGTGTTTTAAAATAGTATTATTGTGTAATTAGTAGGAAAAGTAATATATCTCCGGTCAGTTAATTCTTATTGTTTAACGACTATAACATACAGGAATCATCAATTTTGCAGCCCAAAAACAAGTAGGAAAAGTGTAATTTTTCGTCCGATCAGAGAGATTTTATTTAGCATGAAAATCACTAGGAAGATGATAAATGTCATTTCCATCTGAGGTAGCCGAAATCAGTGTTGCATTTTATCAGATTTTGCAGCTATTAGTGTCCAGAAAGAGATATCACTAGAGCATAGATATCATGTTTACAAGATGCAATCCAGCAAAAGCCTTATACTACTACGAGCTGATAAGGTTAAGGCTGCGACACTTATTATAGACTAAATAAATTGTCAAAAGAAAATGCTCTCATATACTTGACCCAGGCCATCACAATAACCTAACCACGGGTTCGACTACAGCGATAGAACGACACATAGACTGACCTTTACAGCTATAGTTAATTCCTCTAAAAACATTTCACACTGTTAGGCAACATTATTATGTTGGTGCGCTATCTCGCTTTCGCCTTCCAATCTTGCTGTAGTCAAGGTATTTTGAGGTACTCATGTCTTAAGGGCTGCGACGGACACACAAGGGCGATTCCTATTGTTGGTGCTGGATCTATTAGCAGACCCCGCGTGATCATGTTTCAAAATTTCCGCCAAGTTGGCGTTTCCACATTGTCGGTTTAACAAAACAGGACTAGTGGTTCATTTGTAAAGAGTCTTTGACGTACCGCATCTCTTGGGATAATCCCGTGAGGCACTCCACTTCGATTTTTTCTGTTTACACGTCGAGTTTGCATCTACCTTGGCGAACCATCCTATCTCTTTCGCATCCTTATACATATAGGTTTTATTTTTTTTTTAACTATTTGAACATCTTATATTTTACAACTATTTCTTATAGAACCGTCTACTTAGCTTGCAATGTAACTTCTACAATTTTATTGTTAATATAATCATTATTTCTACCGTTCTTATTTTATATTTGGTCTCTTTAGCTTCGGCACGTGTTTTTGTGGCATGAGTAAGCACTACATGTCGTACTAGCGCTTTTTCGATATAACTTTACTATCGTTGTGCATATACTAGAGCGTGTTCATAAAACCATTTAGGGTTGGCCAATCTGTATCCGTATGTCTTCCTTGAATTAATAATTCGAAAATGACATGACAACTAGAGTATTTGCATTAAATCTAGACATACGTTTAATAAATCATAGCCACCCCAAACGATTCTATTAATGAAGGCCTTTATTTCTCCAGATAGTTTGTTTGAGACATCGTGATATTTTCAATGCTTGCGTAGCTCGCATCTGAGTTTCTTTAAACAGGTTACGATCGCTCAATACGTTCACGCCCAGGTGATTAAAGTCAGTTACTTGTTGGATAATTTTCTGCTTTAGTTCCAACTTACACATCAGCTGTTCTTTTGATATGAAACGATGAAACCATATAGGATTCTCCACGAATTATATTGTAATAATGTGGGTAGCACATTGTTTCGAAACTAAACTGGTTTCATCATCACGACATAATGGTCATGGTTAAAAGTAATTATCGGAGCACATTAAAAGTAAGGTTAAACTTTAAAAAGGTTAAAAACGTGATTAAAAAAACTTAAAAACACAAACCACATCGAGAAGTAACTAATTAACCAGCAAACTAAATTACAAAAATCATTGTATTGGATAAAATATAATTAAAATTTGAAATCATTTGTTTAAAT
Organism: Agriotes lineatus; assembly: GCA_940337035.1. Lineage (NCBI taxonomy): Eukaryota > Metazoa > Arthropoda > Insecta > Coleoptera > Elateridae > Agriotes > Agriotes lineatus. Next base: position 125,270,049 of record OW679200.1, on the reverse strand, counting down.
AGTTTGCAATTTCCATAGAAATTATTGCAAATTTCACTCAACAAAATCACATTTAAATGTCACTCGCCTTCGGCTCGTGACATTTTTAATGTGATTTTGTATCGTGAAATTTAAACGCAATAATTTACATGGAAACCGAAAAATATTTGTCAAAAATATATCCACTACTTGTGGTATTACCCTTGAATATTCACTTGTACCATACATAATGTATGGCACAAGTGAATAAAGAGGCATTTTATTCATAAGGAGTAAAATTGAGCTCACGAGGCAAATCCGTAAGCGTAACAACCGAAAACGTATGGTATTACTCTGAAGTAATTAAAGAAGATACTGAAATTATCAAGAACCCACACAATTTTAATAGAGAATATAATTTCCATCGTAGCACCTGACAACTAGCACCGATGTCAAGCACCGTTGAATACCACCGAACCAAGACGAACATGAAAGGGCAGCTGGTTATAGTAGCAACGTGTAATACCTACTTCAAGATAAACCAATTTTAGATTAAACAAATATGTATCACCCGCATGTTTCAATAAATAGCAGCCTTGGAAACATTGCAGAAAGATCCGAACTAACAAAGCAATTTAAAATAAATACAGGATTAAAGCAAAGCGATCCATTATTTACGGTCTTATTCAATATATTAATGGAATCAGTAGTAAGAAACAGAAAAAATAAGACGATAAGGAGCTATATTAAAGAATTCACACAAATGTCTTGCATATGCGGATAAGGTAGCACTTACAGCAAAAAGAACTGAAAGATAGAACCACATCAATCGCCAGACAATAATGCAAGTTTGGATCGACCATTAATGAAATAAAGATTAAATACATACTTTTAGGGGGGAGCAGCAGGTAGAAGGCTATTTGAAGATACAGTTGGGGAATAAATGGAAATATCTATTCCAAGTAGAAAAAATGATGTACGTAGGAGTAGAAATAATAGATGAAAGGATCAATATGCAGAAATTGAAAGGAGAATCACAGCAGGGACAAGGGCTGTATCTGGGCTACAAAAGGTGCTAAAAAGCCATGTACCAAATATCTGGGTAAATGACTGGGAAAATGCTCTTGCAGTAATAATTTACCTTAAAAATTTTGTAAAACAATAGACCCATTAGTTTTTTTCAGTAAACAATAATAAACCGATTATAAAATTTAACTTGTTCCAATCTACAGAACAGTTATTATAATCAAAAGCAATACGATCTGTTCAGGCGTAGTGCTGAATGGTTTTTAAGGCAGCTTGGCGGTGTAAAACAAACCGAAAATCGCGAGTTAATTTAGCTTAAAATGTATGGAGCTCTTTATAACTTTTGAATGAAAAGTCACGTGCTGGAGCAAAGCTTCGGGAAGCCCGTGGGAAATTCCAATTCAAAATTTCATTGAAGAAAAGCCTAACTCAAGTTTGGTTTGGGAAAAACAGTAGCCAATTAAACATTCCGTTTGGAGTATAGCTTCTCTTTCAACGAAAATTAGGCTTTCTAATTTGTTGGCCTTCACGCAACTATGCAGTTTTTGTAAGAGTTGTATACAACGCATCTGGATCTCCAATAAATATCCGGGGCACTGATGCAACAAATCATTCCTTTCTGATCTCTCTTTCTTGCTGTTAGATATTTGGTTCGCACAAACTTCTTTCCTAACTTTTATTGCTGCTACGTGAATCATGAGCTGACATCGCAGCCCTTTCTTGCTGTTAGTAGGCTTTTGGTTTGCACATTTCTACTACATGAATCATGAGCTGGCATTGCTACCCTTTCTTGCTGTTAGTAGGCTTTTGATTTGCACAAACTTATTTTCTAACTTTTATTTCTGCTATGTGAATGATGACCTGACATCGCAGCCCTTTTTTGCTGTTAGTAGGCTTTTGATTTGCGCAATCTTATTTTCTAACTTTTATTTCTGCTACGTGAATGATGAGTTGACATCGCAGCCTTTTCTTGCTGTTAGTAGGCTTTTGATTTGCACAAACTTATTTTCTAACTTTTATTTCTGCTACGTGAATGATGACCTGACATCGCAGCCCTTTCTTGCTGTTAGTAGGCTTTTGATTTGCGCAAACTTATTTTCTAACTTTTATTTCTGCTACGTGAATGATGAGTTGACATCGCAGCCCTTTCTTGCTGTTAGTAGGTGGTTTGCGGACACTTCTTTTCTAATCCTGTCACCTTTCATAATTTTACTATATCCGTCAATACAGACTCCGCTGACGGTGTCGTCATATTTTAATGTACGAGTCGCGTTATTTACTTCTAGCACCACCACACTGCCAAAATAATACCAAGCCAGATGAATGAAGGACGTCCACTTGACTTGTGGGAATATGTAGTAGAATGCGATTTCCTTCATAAGCTTGATGTCGCATCTAGATAGTACACAAAACAAACTTTCAACGTCATACCCCTTTCCGTTTTTGAGATAGTCTGTTCACAGACAGACAGACAAACAGACAGACAGACAGACGCACAAACAGACAGACACACAGACTGACGGATAGACCAATGAGCAAAAATATGTTTTTTGGGATCAGGGGACTTCAAAACGTGAAGATCTGTTGAAAACTCAATTTGTAATTTTTGGGGTGAATGCAATACTTCCTTTATTGTAAAAGAAAGTAAAAAATGCGAATAAAATCCTACAGAATACAATTTTTCGAAAGAAACATAAAATCGTATGTTCGTGTTATATGATCTGTAGCAAGTAATAGATCCCTTGGAACTCCTTAAACACCACATGGCAATTTGAGGATTTAGTGAATTTAATGTTGTAATGTTGCACACAAGCACCAGTTTGGCTTCGTTGGGCATTGACGTCCCTGGTGTAAAATTACTTCAATCACGTTTGCTGTAATAATTTTTTCGCAAATGTTTTTGAAATAATGTAGGTAGACTACGCTATGTATAAAATTTTATTTTTATTATCTACCCTGAAAGTAAGCTTCGTATGTTAATTCTTTAATATGTAGCAAGCCACTGCTACTTTGAGATTTAGTTTTCTAGACATGGTTGGCAACGGTTTTACATGGGTTGCCTATATTATGTGGTCACGTGGTATTCAAGTTTTTCGAAGTCTGTAACTGGCATTTTATATGCATATTCCCAGTCGATAACAAATAACACAAACAAGAAAGAGAGAGAGAGAAAGAGAGAGAGAGAAAGAGAGAGAGAAAGGGAGAGAGAGAGAGAGAGAGAGAGAGAGAGAGAGAGAGAGAGAGAGATCTTATTTATATCGGTTGTACTACGCTTGGAAAAGAAAAACAATGTGTTTGAATGTTGTCGTAATGTTTGCGCCTTATAATCTATATCTCAGATACAAGAGAACTTAAGGAGTCAAAACTGAGGGAAAACTTAATGTCAGAGATTTTATGGGGATAATTACTCGCTAGTATTTAAACACATAACATTGTAATCAACTTCTAATAAAATACATTTATAAGAGCTAAATATTTGATTACTCACTTTTTTAAATTCAGATTTTGAACTTATACTATTGTACATGCATATAAACTGCAAACATACGTGAATTTACCAATAAATTATAGTTAAACACAGGAGTAATAGTTTTTAGAACTAAATTTTGTAGCAGATAATTTTTAAGGAATATAAAAGATTTATACATTTAAAGGTTTTATAAACATAAATACAATCGAAGTTCACAAATCATAAAGAAAACACATTTGGAAATGTGTAGTATTTAAACAATCGCTTTTTAAACAACAAAAAGTTTAATTTAAAAAAAATTTAAACAGCAGTATTAAACATATTGGCAATTAGAAGGAGGAAACCTAAAATTTCTATTCTTAAAAATGAAATGTGCTAATTAGCTTTCTCCACGAAGTCAGCTATAAAATTAATACCTCGATGAAAATTGTTGAAAATAATTTTATGGAATAATTGTAAAAACTGGTAAAGCAGATTCTGACAATAGTTATTATGCAAATCATTAAAAAACCTGCAATCTCTATACCTCGTGCCCATCCGGTATAGAAAATAAGTTGTGTGTAGCATTTGCTGTGAATTAATTGGTATGCTCTTTCTAATAAGGTAATTGCAGTAATATAAATATATGTTTTTCAAACAATTATAATGTGGCTTTTTAAAAGCACATTCCATTTGATTTTTATCTAGAAAAGAATGGGAATTATATTGACCTTATGTAGGCATGAAATGTTATAGCCGCAGCAAAAGGCTAACATAAAAGGTTATTTTTGGAAATTATACTTTCGTCATATAACCCTTAAGTGTAAGAAATGCGCACATAATATTATAAACAAAAACAGCTACACTTTGTTTCTCAAACACAATTACATTGGCTTTAATAGTAACATTTTTCAATACAATGCCATTTCGCCAGTTTTGTATAACCTTTGACCATTCACCATCAGAGCGGAAAGCGAAAATTGCAAATTGTACTCACCTCTTAGAATGGCAAACTTCTGTTTTTTCCAAAAACAGCAAAGGCCCCAAAAATTGGAATGCTTGCACGGTTGGAAAAGGAGGCACAAACGCCCAAAAAGCGTCATTAGCCAGCTCGAGCGCGCTCAAATTCGATCTGGGGGTTGCAAGCTCGTGAGAAAAAGGGAGAAATGGTCGATTCGACCGCTGTGACGTCACCAAATGACCAGAGAGCTATCAGCGATCAATAATTTGGCGTGGGAACGCGGGGGAGCTAAAATCAACATCTCCTCTAATGGACAGAAATCGCTATCAAGATGAACATCTAATAGCTTCTTTGACGTGAATTGGGGATAAGAAATCGATTTTTTTTCGGGGAATGCGGCGCTGGGGCATGCCATTGTTTTTCCTATCCCACTCCTGAATATGCGGAATTTTTTATGACTCATTTTTAATAGCGGCCTGCTTTAAATTTATAATCTAATTTTTGGCAGGGAATTTATTACTCAAATTAGCAATTTACATAGTTATTACACAGTAAGGCTTCGTTTATGCAAACAGTTTACTTAAAATATCACCAGAAAATGCAAGTGAAAGTATAATTTTTAATTTAATTATGTATCGCTATATCAGAAACAATTCATCGAATACATAGAAAGATCTGGTAGATTCGTCCATTTACTGAGATAATTTATTTAAAGATAACAATGCTTTGCTGCAATTCATTATTGATTGTTGGGGGATTTATATAGAAGTTGCAAAACTATTCAAGCTCTAAAATATAATTTAGTTAACATAACACTCAAAACTAACTGCTTAACGTTGTTGTAACGAGCGAATTTTAAAAAACCCAATTGCAGCACGCCCTGGATAGCCTGAATCAGTTGGCAGTACTGAAGTACATTGTCAGTCTATGTTAAATTCGAGATTTGCAGGTTAGGTTTTGTGTCAGTTTGTGTCAAATGACAAACAAAACCTAACATACTAACCTCGAATTTGACATAGACTAACAATGAACTTCAGTAGTGCCAACTGATTCAGGCTATCCAGGGCCTGTTGCAATTGTGTTTTTAAAAAATCACTCTATACGTTGTACCGATTACACACTAATGAAATAAGAACTGACTAGGTGGACTGTGGCTTTACTACCCCCGTGATTCAACTAAAACAAACTGTTTCCAGAATTTTGTATTTACATATCACTATTTGTCACAAATTACTCAAGTTCAAATTTACATTTAGTTAATGATAAAAAAACTATCTCTTTCTTGATCGAATTTTACCATTTAAGAACATTTTGTCAACATATCCCGAGAGGGTACCCAAAAGAATCCGGAATCCCAATTTGATGACTCGCGAATAAGAGGTAGTGGCGCAATACACCGGAAGGGATCGCGACTCAACACTATTCTGACTCGGTGTGCTAAGTGACTTGGTTCTGGGCTGTACATATGCATTGTATCTAAACCTTCTTCCCCTAAAAACTTTTTTACCTAAAAGAAACTGGACTTCGACTTTGAAGCGCGAATAAGAAGTAGTGGCACAAAACACCGGGAAGGGTAGCGAGTCAACACTATGCTAACTTGGAGTGCCAAGTGGCGTGGTTCTGGGATGACTGACTGACTAAGGCTACTTAAGCGCGTACTACTGGTTTGAAACGCGCATACCGCTTGTACACTTACGTTGTACTTTAACACATTTTGCTAATGGGCTCGTAGTGTAAGGGCGTGGCGATGGTTAAAAATGGTGTTTTACCACCATTTACCTACTTAGCTCAGCGGTTGAGGGCGTGGCGACTAAGAACAACGTTCGAGATGTACAGAAAATATGGAGGATATGTGGTTTTATTGTCAGGTTTCTTTATAATACACTTATGCCGCCCGTGGTGAACGTGGATATTGGGATCCAAAGGGGTGCCTGTCACAGGGAGTTGAGACGGGACTCCCAGCGCGAATACCGGGGAAAAATTTCTGGGCTTCTTGACAGCGGTAGCGCGACCTCCTACAGGGAGCGGCGGATGGCGGGCCTGAGGACGGAGAAGGCCTCCTTCCACAATTACTGGAACTCTCTCTCTTCTGCAGCCCTTAGGTGGAATTCCAATTCCAGCTTCCGAGGGCGGCGAGTGAGTTGAGCATGTCGGGGCGTAGTGGAGGATTACTCTCAGGGTGTGGGCCTCGAGCTTGTGCAGGCCGTTGGGAGTGTTGGCGGGGTCCGGCGTGCTGGGGCGGCGGCTAGGGTTGACATTCTCGGCGAGGGCGGCGGGAACGACGAGCGACGTCCGGGGCTCCAGAGCTTGTAGGCAGCTGCGCCCCTTCTTGGCTAGAGGCGATTTGGGGGTACCTGGAGGCAAGGGCCCGAACAGCCTTTCCAACAGCTCTTGGGTTCTCAAAAATAATTGTTAATAATTACGCGGCTCGGTGGTGGTTAGCTGAGAATCGGCGAAGCCACAGTGTAGCTATGACAGGCGACTTACGACGAAGACATCGCGGTCTGACGAAGGAAGTGGCGTTGTGGCGACGTCCTGCTCGGGCGGCGATTCTCGTTGGACACGACGGGCGGCAAATTTATCGAGGCAACTAAGGAGGGGCAGTAAGACAGTGGAGGTTCTCGTGGCAGCTCGCAGTGCCAACAAGACGTGGAAATCCTCGCGGCAACTATGAAAGCAAGGCTTAGTGATGCTCGCGGCAACTAGGAAGTGTCAGCAAGACTGCGTGAAGACGGTAGTTCGGGATCTAATAGATCGTATCGAATGCTGGTGAAGAATTTCGCGCGGCACATATTGAGTGCCTGCAGAGATCTGGTGATGCGAGATCGTGGGGATCGCATCGAATAAATCTTTATAATTTTTCCTGTGCTTATAGCGGAAAATCGGGCCGTTGTTCTCTGTGGAATGCCTCACTTCGCTAAGTGGAAGGTTTGTTTAATTACTTTTCTTTAATTTAGCCGTAGATTTTTCTTATTGAAGCTGATAGCGATGTGTCATAAGTTGCATCTTGTAGCTGACGGAAAACTGCGTGTATTGATACCTCACTTGATATGTTTTGTGTTGATTCGAGGCGTTTGGATTTTTAATTCCGCGGTGTTGTTATTTTAATTCGCGCTACGTGTTTATAGGCAATTTTCCTTTCGTTTGAAAAAAGGCCTCTTATACTACTTTTCAGCACGTCTGCGTTAGAAGTGTTGAAGTGCCGTATGCGAATTGTTGTAAGGTACAACTGGTTTTAAGCACCGCGGGCGAGCATTTCTTTCAGCTAAAAACCCAACCCTTCTATACTGAGCTGACTGGAACACGTTTGCTTTATTGCGGGGTCGTTTTCACCAGTAACATTATTAATAAAAGTAGAAGAGAGACATCTTTAATGTTTAAAAATGTGACACATATAAGAGAAAACATAAAACAAAGGGAATATATTATAAGTAATACTTTTGGTTTTATAGATAGACGCTGTTATTTCTTTTAAAACTTTACTAATGCAGATAAATAGATAAAAATATTAAGAAAAGTACACATCTTACATTTTTTTATTAGTGTGAGAGTGTAATAGTATATTCTTAATCTTCAATTATTTTCAAGTTTTTTGTAATATGTAATTTCAATTTGCGACTTATGGAAAACTTTGCATAAATTATATTGAAATTTTATTGAATATTATGAAACGTAAAACAATTTTAAAAGTTTTGAATTGGCCTTTCGAAAGACAGACGCTAATATATAAAAAAATGAAAAATATAAACACAGATTAGAAGAAAAATGATTAAAGTCGAGGGGAATTTATGATATTTACACATAAAATGTATTGGGTACTGCTAAAATCAATTTAATTATTGTTAAATGTTACGTTTATACATAATACATAATACTATCACAATATTTTTTTATACAGGGTGTAGCAGGTGTAGCAAAAAGTATACCACACCGATCTCTAAACTACACAAAAGCCAAAATCGAAATTTTCAGTGTCCGATCTGCTCTACTTTCAGAACGGGAGCTCCTTAAGCTTAACACTTGCAGATGGAAAAGTTGACGTATTAGCTGTTTAGATGAACAAAAAACTATTACGAATTACTGCGTTATTACAGTTCACAACTAAAAAATCTTTAAAGACGCTTCAAATGATTCTCTTTCTTTGAAAACAAAATTTAACAATTCTTATGAGTATGAAAATTTTACAATTAGACAACAGTGCTTTTTAGTTGAAGACGTATTAAAACGTATTAATCAAATAATCTTTAATTTGTATTTTTAGAAACTTACGTGATCACTAATGACACTAATTACGTTATTTGTGTTCTGTACTTTTTGTTATTATTGAAATTGTTGTTTTCCATTTTTTGTTAGTCATGGAATTTTATTTTGAGAAATACAATGAGATGCATTTAATATTTGGCGAGTGTCGGGCAAATGCTAACGCAGGAGTCAGACTATACGACTACTATCGACAGAGGTGCAAACAGAACTAGAAGAACAGTTGAGATTGAAGAACAAGTTTTGAACCTTGTAGAAGAGGACCAGGGATGTAGCACACGTCAGATGGCAAGAACGGTAGACGTGAATCATACCACTGTTCATCAGGTATTAGTTGATAACGAGCTTTATCAGTATAATTTAACACCAGTTCAATCGCTGCATCCAGGAGATTGTAGGGAAAACATAAAGTCAGATTTAGTGTAAACGTTTGAGCAGGTATTTTAGACTACAGGATAATAGGACCACTTGTTTTCCCCAACAGGATCAACGCAAACGGCTACTTGTTCTTTCTAAATAATGATTTGGTTGATCATTTAGAAGATGTACCATCGCACAAAAGGGCTTCAATGTGGTACCAATATAATGGTGCCCCACTCCATTATGGAATGCAAGTGCGAAGATGGTTAAATGAATATATCCCAAAAAGATGGATAGGTCGCGATGGTCAAATAGCATGGGCGGCCAGATCGCCAGATTTAAATCCACTGGATTTCTTCCTCTGGGGATACATACAATGAAAAGTGTACCAAACACCAGTTACAACCATTGAACAGCTCGAAGAGCGAATTCAACGAGCTTGTAATTCAGTTTCTTGAGAAATGCTTCAGAATGTCCCCAGTTAAGAAGGTGGCCACTTTCAACATATCTAAAGAAAATCTTTCATTATTTTTCTTAATTTGCACCTTAAATAATATTCTAATTAAAAATGTAATTGCAGTTGTTGTTACTGTTCATATCATTAAATGCCGACTAGACATTGTATAAGGTGTAAATTGCAAATGTTGTAGTGCTGCCATGTTGCCAGATTTAATTTTCTTGAATTGCTTCGCATTCAGAGAAGAGCAATAAATATTCTTTTTATCTAATTCCCTTTGTATATACCCCAAGGATTAGCGCCTTTCACTTTTTGCTCCACAATTAATTTACACCCTGTATATTAAATGAACTATATAAAAGTGTGTTTTATATTAACATTTTAATGCAACTGTTTGGGCAGATTTTAAAGATACTAATTTATTTCACGTCAAGGTAAATTATTATTCAGATTCAAGTTAATGCTGTTTAAAGCCACAAGTAGTTTGTGCAGTTCAAGCTGAGCTAACCCTTGAGTTAGGTTATGTGGCTGTTGATCACCGTCGTGGTTAGCAATAAGTAGGCTATCAATCTAAATGTGTTTACGATTATTAGGGGTTTTATGTTCCTTCCGAAACATAATTGTCTTTTCATTTCTCATATCGATACGTACTTAGTTCTTTTAACAGCGACGGAAATACAAAGCCTTTGTAACTCAATAACGGTCCTTCTTAATGGATCATATGACCTAAAACTACTTTTAACCAGGCGAGACTGTTAAAAAATTGTCTATGGTTATAAAGAGAGAATGAGTTTTTAGTATTTCCTTAAGGAATTGTGAAAATCCTGAAATATCTATTATTGCAATCAGACACTAGTTTATATATTCTTGATAAATTCACACCTTTCTTTTCAGTTCATGGATAATTTTGATCGAATGAAAATAAAAGAAGGTAAAGTAATTAAAAGGGGTTGCTTCATTATTTTATATTTGCATATACAGTGTGTTACAAATTTGACACGCCACTACTGGAAACTCGAAAAATAAAAGAGCTGGACATAAGTGCGTCAATAACGAAGACAATTGATGATGCCCTCGATAAAAAGAAACATTGTGCACTGAATAAATGTAGAAACTATTATTAAAAATGTTCACTCACCCGTTCTTTTATTTTCTTAAGAGACATACTTATAAGAAGTGTATAGAAAACATTTGTAGTAATTTATAAAAATTATAGCAACTTTTCCATTAGACACTCCGTTTTTGGGATCTGTGTCTGGGTAGGATAAATTCCAAGAAAGCGTTCTACGCATCCTTGAAATTTCAAGTAAGGACATTGTTAGGTTCTTTGGGAATAATTTTGTTAGATTTCCTGTATTAACTATTCTATACTAAGGACATCATGCAGTGAAAATGATAAAACAATGTAGGAATTAGAGTTTTGGACGTTGGCGACTTTAGATTTGAGATATCAAATAAATGATCAAGAAAATTGACAACCTGAACACAATATTGTTTTACATAATTAGTCTTTCAATTGCGACAAGTGTAGCACTAATAAACTGTGTTGATGATAGCTGCGATAACCGCAAAAATAATAAACAGAGTAATGATAATGACCAATAAAAATCCAAAACGTTCTGAAACTGTAACTTGGCTTATACATCGTTTGAGTGTGTTTGAAATCACTTAAATATACAGCCGAATTATATATATTTGTATTTTACAGGTTGCTCGTAGAGTTTAAGAAATAGCTTTAGAAACGTGGGTGAAAATTTAAAGGCGTGCAAAGAATTTTGTGGATTTTCGTGCTAAAGTGCCGCAAATGATCGGTTTCTTTGTGGAAAGATTCGGTCTGAGTTGGAAGCTTGAGAGTATTGACTTCGTTTTCGCCAAGCCAAGGTGTATTGGTTCGCGGGTCCAAGAGTCAGTTCTGGAAGCCAGTTAAAAGCAAAGCTTCTACGATTTTTGGACACCTATAAGCGAAGAGAAGCGGTGCAGTATCAGCGGGTAAGCGATATAGAGAAACTCAAAGTCCTACAGACAGTGCAGTTAAACGATTTAGAACCAAAAAATCAACGAAAGCGGCAGCGTCGTCGAGTGACGCGATTACAAAGACATCGCCGTGGAGAATTGAGAGAGCCAAGTCCAGGTATTGTGCAAATAGCATTTGTTAGTCATTATGTGGGTGATCTACTGCAATTAACGGCGCAAAAGTTGCAATCGCGGCCGGAATCCAGTGAGTCATGGCGTGTGAACGAGCACTGCACCACAACGGCTGGTTAAAGCAGCTGCCAGAGTGATGTAATATTGTTATTTGATGGGCCAGCGTGGTGACGCACAAGTCGTGAACTAGTAGCATAAACCAGTTATAGAAACAACGGCCGGCCATTTCAGTATTAATACAAATGCATAATAAAAACAGGTTTTTGAGCGTAGATTTAAAATTACTGAACTAAATGCAGTGTAGAAACAGCTATTTGCTTCGCGGTTTCGTATTTAGGTTTATTATAACATCGTTCGTTTAACAGATAATATATGTTTGTTGTTCATTGGTGTGTAAAGAAATTGGCTTTTATTTAACTAGATTGTTGGGGCTCACTTTTTCAGCTTTAGCAGCAGAACAGGTCAACTTCTGGTTTATTTCAACAAGGACTTTCCTTAACCATGGCTGGGGTAAATAAGGTAAGAGAGATCTCATAACGGCTTAGGAGACAATTTGGTACAATTTAACTCCACAACTCGAACCACAGCATAACAGCCGTGTTACAACTTAAATGACGAAAATAGTAATTTACGTAACAAGTATAGAAAGTGGAGCTTTTCAGTACGAGTGAGATGTTTCCGGAAGAGGCCGTTAGGCCGAGTCCGGAATTTCGAGACGAGTATGGAAAAGCCACTTTCATACGAGTTTCGTACAATATTTTTTCGTACACTAGCATACAAAACGGAATACTAAATTTATCCTCGTATATAGCAAATAAGTAGAGTAATATTAATGTAATGTAATATTATATGTGTTGTAACTAAGGAAACGTACGGCAAAGTGCTACTTTGCCGTACGAATACCGCAAAATACTACTTTGCCGTACGAATACCGCAAAGTGCAACTTTCTGATTAATAAATTGTACGGCAAAGTAGCTCTTTCAATGCTAGTGTACGAAAAACTAGTTTTTCTATTGCGTCTGTTTGTCTGTTGCCGGTATAACCCAAAGCTATTGGTTGGATAAAGACGATATTTTGCATGCGAATTATACATCTACCTAGCATAAAACCGTGAAAATGTTGGTCAAATATATACAGGGTGGACACCTTAAAATAATAAAATTTTGTCGATTTTGCTTTAACTGAGGAATAGATAAAAATAACTTGCACATAACTCAGGCTTTACACTTGAAGAAATATGACCCAGCAGTACAGGATAAATGTTTAAAAATAGACAAACATGGGAAACAGTAAATTTGTTGAATCGTTCACATGCGAGGAATGCCTTCGTGGCAGGATGGGATCAGCGGGACCCGTTGAAGTCCCTTTTGCAAGCGCTGAGTTTGAATCTCGTCTGCAATATATTTTTATTTGAAAATTGATGTAATTCGCATTAGCAACTGTTTCCTTCTATTATTTCAGTATTATTTGGAACGTTAAGATATTTTTACCACTTGATTTCTTTGAATTTTCGAAGTATTTAGAGTCATAAGTTCCACTTCCAAAGGAAGTTCTGAGTAAAGCCCTTTGCAGATCTTTTTCATGATCAGTGGTGCGATATTCTTATTCTCGCTGTTCTTTCTCGATCCAAGAGAATATGTTGTTGCCATTCTGTTACTTGGTAATGAGTTTTCAAGATGTATAGTGTGAAAGTCTATCTTTCTGTTTTTGTTTTAGTAAGCTTTCACCAACGAAGTTAACCGATGTCTGAAATGTTTATTCTAAGCAAATACATTTCTCTCTAAATGTTCATAAGCAGCCTAGTCTTCCCAACGCATCACGAATTTGCTTTACTACTTAACAATAAAGCATGTAAAATCATAGTCTAAGGATCCACCAGTAACAAATACATATGAAATGAGACAAGCATCGGACACCATTGAAAACATAGAAATATATTTTCCGAGTTAAAATATGTATATTAAGGTTAGCAATACCCGACTTAAGACATAAAGACAATAGTCTTTAGATATTTAGATAACTGTTATCATTTGTATGTTTGCAATATTTATAAGTTTGTTAATTTGTACTTGTATTGCTTCATCGAAGATCAAATGTGTTTTCCAACACTGTTTTTCCACTACATGAAAATGTTTATCACTCCGACGAATCTTGGAATCTTGAATATCTTTCAGCCCAATATCTAACTAAGTGTCTGTAGTAGCAAATATCTTGGATTAATAACGTTGCACTGGCGATATGCGGTTAACGGGTAGCTACTTTTGTACGATCTTGTTAGAGGGCAGACCTCCCGGTTTTTCCCAACTTCCAATACCACGCGAAAATCGTAACTGAACTCTCAATTCTGTCCAATATTCAAATCGATCCTTTATTATAACTCCCCAAATCTTGCCATAAGTGATATTCCAGTATTCTTAAAGAGAAATTTTTACGACCAATGTGTGCTACCTATCTTAACTTACAGTGCCGAGACGTTAACACTGACAAAGAAATCGGTAAATACAATACGCGTTGCACAAAGACGTATGAAGAGATCGATGTTGGGTGTATCTCTGAGAAACATGATACCAAATGAAATAAGAAAGATGAGTGGGGTAACAGATGCAGTCGAACGAATAGCTTCCTTGAAGTGGAACTGGGCTGGACATCTGACAAGATAATAGATGGACGAAGCGAATAATTGGGTTAAGACCCTGAAACTACTCTTTATGAAATAAAGGATGTCCATCCAAGGTATGATCGGACGACATAAAGCGAATTCGAAGCAACTGCATGAAGGTCGTAGTAAATCAGAGGAGTTGGCAAAATTTAAAGAAAAACTTACGTCTAGCAGTGGACACGAAATGGCTAGCTGATGATGATGATGATGATGACAGGCGATATGCCATAAATTTAGGCAACACACCAGTATTACACATCTACTCGAACAACCAGAAACGTATTCACGATATTTATCCTTTCCATTCAATTGAAGTCTCTAAAATAACATACATCCTGGGATACAGGGTTTTCTTGATTGTGCCCAAAAATCTAATAAGCTGTTAACTTTTTATGAAAGGACACCACACATCCTGTAGAGGATAAAGGAAGTTAAGCAACTGTCCACTGGGCAAGCTCCTACTAAGTCCCATTTTTCTTCTTTATGTATCAATGCTAGTGTTTACTAACTACCACAATAAATCACGAATGTAAAAAAAAATATTACACCGATTGTTCCAAGTACTTGGCAAGGCTGTAGGCGAGGTCAACAAAAAAAATAAAATTGAGCGTTGCAGTTAGTCTCGTAGAGCCATTCGTAATTAATTCCCAATCTAATAAAAATCAAATTAGGCCAATTATAAACTGCCGGGCTCATTTAACATCCACCGAGAACGAGCGAGGTGTAGGATCGAATGACACCCCCGGGAATATCAAATCGCTCACGCTACCCTTAACTGCCTCGGACTAGTGCAATCTAAAAGCCCCAACCACGCCGCTTTAACGAGTTCGGTAAATTACTTTTACTTTAATGCTTTTCTACATGTTCACGAATAAGTGAAGAGTGAAAGTTTTCGATTTTTCACCCTGTCGATGCTCCCGGCGTGGGCTGAACAACGGCACGAATTCGTGGGTGGATAAATTGCTGGTTGTTTGGCTACAATGGTCCTGCACTTGGGTATAAAAAGTTCGGATTAATTTTGGATGTGGACCTAATTATATTGTTAGAAAACGACAGTTGGTCGATAAATCTATTGCTGCCGTTAAAAACAGGTTGGAGTGATTGCATAGTGCGATTGTGTCATCAGGAACTGTAATAATGGAATAACATATCAACTCAATTGCTTAGCTATTCCTTTAAGATTGTTTATCAACAAAAGAAAACAAAAAACAGATGTCGCCTCTATACCAAGAAGTTTTGAATCAACAACGCCTTCTTCTTTACATGAAACCATTGCAAGTTAATATTGTAGCACTTGAAGCGCTAGCATTTTCCAGAGTGTGAAGATGGTTGGGGAAGATTTAAAGTGAACGCGCTCGGAACCATGTAGCCACAATACTTTGCAGATGACCATCTTTCATTTGCTTTAGGTCCTTATTATCTACCTCTACTTTTCGACTTTTACCTCAACCGGTTTTAAACAGGTTTACAAAACTGTTTATGAAGCAGTTATATTCAGGTTTTCGTTTAACCGGTTTACCGGCTTTCAATACATGAAAAAACCGTGGTTAACCGAGAACCGGTCAAATAGTTTTTTTTACCAGCACCATCAAAAACCATGCGACAAATAGTACACATTTATTGTGATTTTTTATTAAAAGTTTCGTAAACAAACACTCTAGATCAAAGTACAACACGTCGGGATCAAAATAAAGCAAGGCTCTATTTATTCCTGTAATAAAACATAGGGTGTGCCATTTAAAAAATTGAAAAATAAAGATTGGTGATATTAAAATTTGAACCGGTATTTTGAACACCCTATATTACAATATCCTGCTTTTATGAACTCTTAGTATTTTTGTTTTCTAAATGACAACCGCTTCAGTTTTCAGGGATCAAATATTCAAAAGTGGGGAAAATGTAACGTTTTAAATGGAAGCTTCATGTTGACAAAAAAGTACTAGAAACATTCATAAGTTGGAAACGATAAAAACAATTTAAAAGAAGCTTAAATACCCATAAATGTATACAGGGTTTTCCATTTGAAAAAGTATTTTTTTTAGGATACCCAGTGTATGTCCAAATAATTTTAAAATGTGCCACTTTTAATTAATATTAGGGAAACGAGAATCAAACTGATTTATCGGAAAATAACTGAAAGCATAATCAAAAACCGGCGCACTAAATGGACACACTGTATGTGTCCTTATAACATATATTATTTCCAGCTTTCTCCATATAATATTTCTTATTCGTTCTTCGTTAGTCTTCCTCTAGTATTTCTCAACAACGTTTCTTTCTAAATTTCTCTCTTCCAAACGCAATCACTGCTACAGAGTCGGTGCTAAATCTGTTTTTTTAGTTTCTGATTGTGAATCGTTCTTGGTTTTCCAAACTTACTCTTCTTGCAAATTCTTGTAGTGGTGGTATTTCTGTTTATTTTCGTATTATTCTGCGAATATAGCCTCAGTATCGTTTCTGGTATAGCCTGGTACTTATCACCCTTTCATACCCTTTTAAAGTCAATGAAAGAGAAGGAGGAAATGTACTATTTTAATAAGATGTACTCTTTAAAAAACATTGAATCCTGAAATTTATGCTGTTTTTTACAACGCCCAAGAGGGTTTAGGGATTATCGGAACCTGGAAAGCCATAACTAAATTAATTAGTAGTCTAATAGTTATTTATGTACTAAGGGAGTAAGAAGGCGTTTATGGTCCGCGATGTAAAAATTGAGCGCAAGGCGTACCTTCGAGCTATAAGACAACCAGGGCCGTAAATAAATACTAGTTATGCACGAGGTGCATACATTTTATATACAAACCGGAATATATATGATTTTTATAAATTATGGAAACCTACGATGTCGTTCCTCGTCAAACTGACAAAGAAGACACTAAGTGAGCCGTAATAGCTGTAACAAGTACATAATCTAAGATTTTATTGGACGAGTGCTTTTTATAGTAAAAATAACATTTAGGGCTTGATATTCCATTAAAGTATTTAACCTAAGATACAATTAGCAACACCGAGTTTAGCGATCTTGTATCCTGTATGCAGGGTGTCTCGCAACTCCCACTAAAGCTTCAGGTGACCTTTTTCTATTATGAAAGATGAACACAAAACTGCAACAAAAAAATGTCCTGTGCAGCTTAGTTTTCTTGTATGTTGTGGATAATGATATTATTTCCAACAGTAAATTGTAAGGAACTATAAAGAAAACTTAAATAAAACGCACATTTGATTCATATTTCGTTTTTGAATTGGTTTTTGTAAAAATTAAACATGAGAACAATGCATATTTTGGTGGCTGATATTAACAAAAAATAAAAATGGAAACATTCAATAGCTATTTGTGCAACAAGTGCTACTAGTGGACGATTACTATGCAAGAGTTTGCACACAATGTTTTTTCCACGGTCTTAAATTTGCTGTTATTAATCCATAAATGTCGATTTAACAAAGGTTTCCATTTATGACAGTTATAATTTATGTCATAATAAAGAGATGGCCTTGACGCGCGGGTGCATGTTTCTGCAGCTAGTAGCTGTCAAAGTCAGTTATCAGAGATAATTATAAATGTACACATTTTACTTTATTCATTACATAATGCTTTAATTATTTAAAAAACACTTTACATCTAACGAAAGAAGTAACTAGAATAACTTTATAACATCACTTCCAGTTCGAAATTCTAAATTCGACACCAGCTGTTTACTTTTAGCACATGGCACTTTTAACACGCTAATTTATAAAACTCGATTTTTAGTGAAAAAAGCTAGCGCTAAAAGGCCTACTTTTAGTGGTGGTCGTAGAAAAAATTCTAAATGTCAAATTTTATCTGTCAGTTGTGACATCAGATATATTCGAGACTGTAATTTCACTTACGTTTGATTTGCTTCACCCATAATTTGTCCTTGTACCATGGAGTACGCCGCATATGAATATGCAAACATGATATAGGTTTTAGGAAACTGCCAAGGAAATTTTAATGAAGCTGCAAGGGTGTGCGCCATACGTTTTGTGAGCTACTGCAAATCGAAGACTAAGAAAAACTGGAACCTATATTCCAGCGTATGATAGTGTAACGACCTTGGGATCAGGCCATTGCAAACATATGACTCAGCGTCCCGATCATTCGAGAACGGGAGAAGTGTCACAACCTTGAGCCGGTTTACGTGCGGACGGATGAGTCGTACCTTTCAAGAAACGACCTTGGTGACTCATGCGCGCGAACACGTCAGCGTTGCGGGAAGGATCGAGCAAGATCTCGACGCTTCCGGAATGACTCACCATATAAATAAACCCGTGTGTACATAAATTTAGCGAGATAAATAACGCATGTATAACAAATAATATAGCCATATAAACCATTAATGTTGAAATCGCGTGTAACTAAATAAAGTATATCTGTTGCTAGAAATAGTCCTGTTAGTTTATAAATAATGTGTGTTCCGTTTTAATAGTTCTTGTGTTGTGTAAATAGATTAAGATAAATCGTTGTAAATAAATGCTTAAAACAGAAGTGTCGTGTAATTTTTAAATAGCCCAAAACGTAAAACGTAACAATATGAACGGAGGTCGACCAAGAATAAGGGAACCTAACTTAAAGAAATACGTTTTATAAAAAATAGTTGAAAATGCAGAAACTAGTATACGAAGTATTTATAGAAATTTAGGTATTTCTAAAACTCGCGTACATATGATCTTAAAAGATGATAGACTGTATCCTTATCACAAAAGAAGAGTTCAGAATTTATTGCAAGAATACCATTCAAATCGATTTACCTTTTGCGAGTGGTTTGTAGAAGCCCATACAAGAAACCCTTTGTTTACAAGCAATGTGTTATGGACGGACGAAGCTACACTTACAAGAAACGGCATCTTTATAATTGTCACAACGAACACGTTTGGGCCCATGACAATTCTCAGGCAGTTCGCGAAAGAAACTACCAGGTACGTTTTTCAGTAAATGTATGGGCAGGAATATTTGGAGACAGACTGATTGGTCGTTTTATACGTACTTCTAAACGGGTAAATGCAGAAAATTATATGAATGTTTAAATGATCACCTTCCGGGCCTAGTGGAGGATATTCCTCTTGCACTTCGGCGCGATATGTGGGTGCAGCTCGATGGTACATCAGCACATTATGCAAGTGTGGTCTGGCAATGGTTTAACCGCCATTACCCTGACAAATGGATCGGTTGTTAAGGTACAAGAACTAGGCCAACGAGATATCTGGATTTAACAGCTTCGGGGGGCATTAGAAGAATTTGGTTTATGTTACTCTTGCACAAACTCGAGCAGAACTTGCCGATCGAATTCATAAAATCAGCCACCACCATTAACCCCAGAATGTTGCAGCTAGCAGGTGTTTGTCCATATGTAGTTCTTTGCGATAACTATATTTTTGCGACTGGAGGCAGGCAATCTCCTATTATTGACATTACGGAAAGACACCGACACTTGGTATTCCAGTATAGCATGAAGAAACTGATTTTTTCTGTTTTAGCTTGTTGAGGATAATTCACCTATTATCTATAATAACCCAAAGCGATGTTTGCATTATTAAACAACTTTTATACGTAGCTAGATTTAGAATCTGAACTCAAATGTTTTATAGCTGTTAAACGCCTTCAAGATGTTTGCATTAATCGAGTTTTTTTAATGAGCTGAAGAATGTTTATGTTGCTGTTAGACAGATCTATATTTCAATATTCAGAAATGCAAAAAAACAAAAGAATACCAGTGGAAAAAGTCTAGAATAAAATTGAGAGTAGAAATAGTATTTAACATTACTAGCTTGGTAAAAGGGTTTTTACTGGCGAATAGAAGGATATGACTGGCGAGCCAAAGGCAAAGGCGAGCCAGTCATTTTCTTGAGCCAGTAAAACCTGTTACCTTACGTGTATTGTTGAATATTTTATTTGTTCCTCACTTGTAAATAACTAGAAATTTACCATTTATTCAAAATGTCAAACTGACAAGCAACTAAATTCATCAATATGACACATACTAAGGAAGGCAACTCTGGCTTTGCACGCTATCATTTATCTATGAGCACGCTTGTAAAGCTGACAGTTAACTTGTAAAGATTTTATAAGTTAGTAACTTGTTAAAATAAACTTTCTTGATTAATACAGTGAGGCTTATTGCTTTATTCAAGAGAAGTATTAACTTTCGATCAATTTCTTTAAATTAGTAATGACTTGCAAGGCCGTAACTAGACAAAATTTCACTGTAGACAAGCCAATATTTTGCGCCCCTTAGTATTAAGGTTGCCACCGGCAAGGAAACTTTTTTTTTTTTTTAGTGAGATGCCCTTGTGGCTTTTTTCAATTTAAAATGTCTTTCTGATAAATAAAAAAAAATCAAATTTGACGTAAAACTGAGATTTATATGCTGTTTTGTTACAATATTCTTGAGATCACCTATTGATGGAGGAATCAGGAATAAAATAGAAATGCAATTTAGTATATTTTATTAAAAATCTATACACTATATACAGTGAATTTATTTTAATGCGATATGTGATCTTGCTGCGCTCGCTCGAGTGGTAAAATGCTCGAATGTTAAGACTTAATACGTTAATTACTATTATTTTAAAGTGAAATATATGAACCGTAATTTTATTGAAAAGGAAGCTTCACAAATAACAACAGGGAATGTAACATGTACTAACTCACATAATTGCTGTAAACTGAAGTCTTTATACCATTTGATCAACAGAATTCCTTCATCCGTAGAATATATTGTGTTTTTACCTACTCAGTAATGCTTCCATATTGCATTTTAAAATAAACGCATTTACATATTGCGCGTTATAATAAACTCTCTGTATAAACGCGGTACGACTTGTAGTAAGGTAGTATTGTTGAAAGATTTAATTTTAAAGGCAAATTTCCATCACAATTCAGATTTTCAATAGGTTACTTTAAACAATCCTAATTTGAAAATTGATATCAACCAGCTGCTCACCGACGTAGTGGAGATATCTAAATACTACCAAGAGTGTGGAAGGGAAAGTTAATTTATAAATGAAGCTACCTACTACAAATAAAAATTGAAGTATACTTGTAAACTCAAATAATGTAAATATATTTTATTTTATCCTATTACGTTACTATGATACTAACTCCTTAGCAACGAGTTGCGTTAAGATGCATTTAACAGCACTAATGTTGTTAAGAAAAATAACATAACCGATACTTTATTAGCATTTAATCACATGTTGGCAGTACTGACGTGTATTGCTGGTGGCACTGTCAGTTTATGTCAAATTCGACAGTAGTAGGTTAGGCTTTGTTTGCTATTTGCATATATCTAATACTTACTATATTGCTAGCGGCTATGAGTGGGAAACTCACGAAGGAAGTGAGACAGACAACCAACTCTTCAATGTATAATGGTGAGCTGTGCGCAAGCGGGGCGGCGTCGTCCGCCCAATGGGGAAGTGGTCAAGTTTAAAATTCGCTTCTAAAGGCGGAGTTCGAATTCTCGCGCATGCGCACGAGACGCGTTATACTCTAAGTGAAACTATGTCGGCGCCGTAATGTTTTCGGGCGTTCCGAGGCCCTACTAGCAATATATGTGTATTATATATATGGCTATTTGACACAGACTGACGCAAAACTTAACATGCTAATCTCGAATTTAACATAACCTGACCGTGCTACTAACAATATAGTGGAGAGTGACTTATGGTTTTTATCTTACTAATGATACCACCACAGCCATAACAGATATATGTCTCGCTGTTGTAATTGTCATTAATAAGAATGTTTCCTATTTTTTTGACAAAGATTAGTATTTTACGATAAAATAAACCGTGTTACAATATACGTAACGTTATCTGCTTTCTACATTACTCGATAATTTTAAAGAACTCGCTCCTAACGTCGCTCGTTCATTCAAACTATTCTCTCGTAATGTAAAAAGCTTGATAACGTAAATTACTATTTCTTCATATTTATTGAACATAAGTACTTTGACGAGTTTTTGCTGTGGTGAACACCAAATGGAGAAAGAAAGACATCGATGCTCCCTCCACAGAACTAATTCGTTCAGAGTTGCAAATTTACGTTAATTTCAAAGATTCAAAGAATTCTATGGGTTAGCAAATGAATGGCTGGCTATGCTCAATACAGCTAGGTCTAATAATCATTTAAGACGAACTGTTTGCTGTCTTGTTCTTGTATGATCAAAATTGATCTAAATCATAGCTACATCATGTACGATCTAGATGTAGCATACGTAGAATAGAGAAACGTAACGGTCTGTGAAAGTTTTAATTTTTTTGCGTTTCTATTTGTAAGAATACTATTTTTTAAAAGCATATATCGACAAAAAATATCTTGAAAAACCTAGTTTTCAATGATACTTGCAATTCCTGGACATAGTTTTAAGCTGTTTGGCCTTGACAAATAAAAAAATTTCGCCTGCGGCTCTATTGGCGTGCTAGATCACTCAAAAATGTATCAAATGTTCTTTTTTGGTTTTACAAAAAGGTGGAAACCCTACTGACTACTCTAACGATACCGGTAACAATAAACACTAATTTTACTGTACGAATTTTGCATTTATTTCCGTATATACATATAATGTAACGTATTCAACACAAATCCGTTATTTTTAATTCAAAAGTTTCAAAAATAAACAACTAATGTTAAAACAATGAAATAAGACACAAATAAAATAACAATAAAAAACAACAATATAAAACACAAGTCTAATTAAAAAAAAATCGGTTAAGTGCTTTATACGGAACTTCCCTCGCAACTGAAAAATTTGAAACTAAATGTTTTAAAAATATTAAAGGAAAAAGTGTTTGCCCTCTATATGTTGTATTAGATAAAAAATGTATCAATATCGTCAAGACTAGCTTAAGCTATATGTAAAATATTATTTTTCTCTAACAATTTTTAGATAAAGCAAAAATATACAGAATTTAATCATTTTAAGATTATTTCTGTATCTGGGGTTAAAAATGTCAAAAAGCTATATGCAAAATATATTTTTTCTCTAATCAATAGTTTTAGAATTACAGCAGAAAAAGACAAAAATATTTTTTAAGATGTTCACCCTGTATCTGCTTGATCTAAAATATGTCTATTTTCATTAGGGGTAAAAGCCTAAGCTACATGCAAAATCTGGAAATCTGAAGAAATCTTGGAAGGTGTTTTTTTCACGATTACAATACTTCTTTTTCCTGATGCGACGAAAGCAAAAAATACATATTATTATAAAACCAACAGGACATATTATAAATAAACACATGTTATTAGGTGACCATAACAAAATAGTAACACAAATAAAATAATAGGAAATTGAATAAAAAACGTAAAATGCAATTCTCACAAATAAGTACATATAACGCACAATAGTAATAAGAACTTGAAAATTTGCCTACCTATTACCTTACTTTAAAAGTTTCATTTATTAGTATTAATTTTAGATACATATTTGTTATACGGCCCTGAATAACTTCTAACCAGTTACATGTTTAAGTTTAATTACGTAATTTAACTATTGTATTGTGTTGTTTATCGTGACAATTTATAATGTATCGATTCATTTGAATCTATATTATTTGTATACTTAACAACTTCAGCTTTCTTATTTAAATACATAAATATAGTTAACCGTACTTTAAATATTTTCACAAAGAAATATTTACAAGTTAAAACGTTTTTGTGTAACTCAGAAACACTAAATAAGCTCCATAAAGAAATGAATAATTAATATTAGCATTAAATAGTTTGCTACTAGTATACTACAAGGGAACGGGAGAAATTTTGCCGTTTTCGAAAATCACTGATACTTTAATTCTGTAATTCTAAAAACGTATTGGCCCATGTATGTTTTACCTTTATAATTTCCCAAACTAAAAGAAATCCGAGGGTGCGAGAACCCGATGTATAGGCTGGGCGTGGAAGGATTTCCAAGGCCACTTTTGATGTCACTGCAACGCAACTATGCGACGACGCTTTCTCGTACTGTAGGAGCACTATTTTTCGCAGTCGTCCACGGCGCTTGATCTTGATTTGGTCTCACAATTTTATCGGAAGCGCGGCACCTTACTTATACGCAAAATGTCAAACTGTACCTTTTTCTCTCCATTCACACAAGAAATTCCTATCAGTAGACAATAAGTCAGGGCAACTATAATATTGTGAACAAAGCAAAAGTCATGTTCATATTTATTTGTAATGTAAATAATAATGGTCATTTCTTACATTAAGAAAATTGCAACGGACAAATAATTTTTAACGGCTTACAGAAGTATTGTAAAGTTAATTTCGTCAATCATAATGACAATTTTAAATTTACTAAGTATTTGCGATATGAATATATAGGTATGATTGAAGCTAAGAGGAAAATAAGTAATATTCGACGATGTTATAAGTGCCAAAGATTACTGCGCAGCAAACACTCAATGTATCAAATGCAAAGAAGAGCATTTTAAAAAGAGTTAGAATATCTCACTTATTGTGTTATTTGCGAGAAAGCCCACCCAGCTAGCTACAGAGAACGTCCGCGTCACCAGTGATGTTCTCATAAAAAATACTGACACAAACTGACGCAAAACCTAACCTGCTAATCTCGAGTTTGACATCGACTTACAGTTCCACCAACATAAACAGTGCCAACCTAAGAAAAAAAATCACAACCATTTATGGTCAGGCAATTCTTAGAACAACCAGGTTCTTCTCAAATGTTGTCGGTTGACGTTTACCTATCGCCCCGCCGCCGCCCACAAAATCTCGTAAAACAATGAATTACTTCACTGCCGATTTCTCGTATTTTAATTACGATTTCGACGTTCTTCGCTGCTGATTTAAAAAAATGTATATATTTATGGTATCTATTCAGTATCGCCCTCCTAACCGAATTTGTTCGCATCGAATCTCACCGTATCTCGGAAAGGATTTCGTATGAGCTCCATCAAAGGTCGTTCTTAGTGAAGAACTCTATGGTAGAACGATATATACGCTTTATTAAAATAAAACATGAAATTACTATAAAAAAAACATTCGAAAACAAGTATTTCGAGCTTCCATTTGAGATTCAGTTGGAAAAAATTGCAAACTGTGCTTTAAGCTTACAAAAATTATTAAAACAACGGTCGTCTTTATATGATTAAATTATAATCCAAGAATCGCGTATGCAAAATCAATAAAAAAAATAGAAAAATATTTCTGGGAATCTAGCTCGCATGCTCTTCCAAACCGCGGAATCGAGGCGCGCTTCAATTGTTCTAAATTACTCATGGCCGTCTGGACGAACAAAGGACTGCCGCCATGGGCTAGAAGTGGCCGAAGTTTCGCGCATAATTTTCCTCAAATTTCCCCGTCTTGGGTGAATGGACTGGTCCATGTTTTCTTTGAAAGCATGGCGCGATTGATTTTATCAGTCGCGTATTTCAGCTATTCATCAGCGTGCTCGCCGCAAACAGAGTTGGACAGTTCTGAGAACGTCGGACGAAATTCCGATAGACCAACCTTATCACGCGAGTGACTAATATTTAAATTATTTAGGCACTCGCGTACGGATTTCTTTTACGATTTCCAGGACCTCGTCCTTTGCTGGACAGGAAACGCAAGGAAACCGCTGACGTTCTTACAGAAATGAATTATAGAATGGGGGAAATTGCTTCACAACTTTGATGTTACCGTAGATTAGAGAATTTGTATTGTTTACTTTGAAGAAAATCAGCAACTGCTGTGGCAATAGGATCGTAATCTTTAGAATTGAATTATCTTTTTTGTAAAAAAAAGTACAACTATTTATTACCATTGCAATTTCAATTTCTTGTAGTCTTTTTTTTAAATATGGAAATAGTAGATTGCTTTATCACGAAGAAGTATTTTGCATTTTTATAAAGCAAAGTGGTACTAATTTTGAAAAGGGTAATAAAAACAACTACATTTGCAATTGGGCACACGCGAGTGTGAATTTTACGCTCATGCATATTTTGATAGAATACATTACATTTGTAAGTGTCTTTTTGGGACATAAAATGATTTGTTCAGACGTTGAATGTTCTATAAATGCTGTGTATTTGTGAGTGTCTCCAGTGAATAGGATAATAGTTATTTATTATACAAGACGATAAAGTTAAATTTTATCCCCGAGTGAATCGTTTAACGTCGAGACGTTAATGATTCAAGAATGGATAATAATAACTTTATCGTCGTGTATAATACAAAATTTTATTCTATTCTGATATTTTCATTAATCAATAAATATCTAAAAAACATAAATTTTGTATTGACAGCCGTGAAAACTCACAATTTGAAAAGAGTCGCCTGTGATTCGAGTTACACGTTTGGCAGCACTGAAGTCAGTCTATGTCAAATTCGAGGTTAGTAGGTTAGGTTTTATTTGTTATTTAATACAGGCCGACGCAAAACTTACCCTGCAAATCTCGAATTTGGCATAGCTTGACAATGCTTCTAACAATACAGTACCTAGTGAGTGACATAAATAGATAATAGTTATTTATGTACTAAGGGCATAATCGTGATTAGGCACGTGGCACATACAACGTTTTATTTTGGTTATCAAAATGTACAAAATTCAAGAATTTAGTATTTTGGCTAGATACTACTGCGTCATCGTTGTGCTGGCGCTCGAATTTTTGATATGCCCTGGAGCCATAAAAGCCATTTTACGCCCGCTATCGAAGACCAATAAACAAGATTATGCTTCCAAAATGAAATAAAAGCATTTTATGCTTCTGAAATGACTAGTTAAACTACAACTTCGTTTGCTTTTTAATCTATTGGTGTATGGTATATTATAGCATCTTGTATATCAAATACGAGTATTTACAGTCCCATACAGATTGCACACACAATAGAATAGTTTTCAAGGGTACTATAGTCTATAGTTAAGTTCTAGGGTTGATGTAGGTAAGTATTTAAAGTGGTTTAGGTGTATCTGGTAATTATATTTCTCTTTGTGGATGAATTATATTTTAGTACTTGTAACTAACCTCCTACTCGGTTTCTAACAGATTTATTTCACAACTTTTATGATACGATTCCTAATTTTCCTATGTAAATATTTTAAAAAATGTAAAATTTTGAACAAGTTGATATTCCCATAACAGCAAAGATGTAACAGAAAAGGTAGATATAACGAATGTTACGATGATGCTAAAATGATCAATAAGAATGGAAATTTCTCATTATTTTGGGTCCGGAAATATTGAAAATTATCTGCGAGTATCGTATAATCGAGAGGTAACAAACAAATGTCATGGCAATTTAAATAATAGTAATGGGTACATGATATCCCCTATTCGATGGGATAGATAATAATAATAAAATGATTTATTGTATAATAAGCTAAACCACAAGTTTGCACAAAGAGCAAGAACTTTGGTGTAACCATTCTTTCACTTCACCTTTCAATACAAAAATAAAAATTATTATTATCAATACTACAACAGATAAATGGTAAATCCTATTATTTGTGTATAAGATGTTCTAGAGAAAAAACGTAATTTTGATAAAGAGAAGTAAATTACATTAGTAGAAATCGGTGGGTGGAAAATGAAACAAGTAGTCATAGTAACTAAGAAATAAAAGAAAAATGCCAGAAACTCATAGAAAGTAAACCAAATGGAGAAATTTAGGAAACAGGTAGCAGATAACAGAAGCATATGGTATGCCGTCGGGGGTTCCTCAAGGATGCAATTTGGGCCCTCTTCTATTTCTGATATTTATTAATGACATATCAAAATCAATTAACCACTGTAATTTTTTGATTTTTGCTGATGACCTGAAATTATTTTCAAACTCGCGAAACTTAGAAGAATCGATACAAATACAACAAGATATAGACTCTGTTGTTGAATGGAGCGGAAAAAATAAACTATATTTTAATGCAGGCAAGTGTCGGATAATGACGTATAGTCTCAACAGGAACAAGAAAATTTGGAATTATAATATGAGCGGTGCCAACTTGCAAAGGGTTGAAAAAATAAGAGATTTGGGAATTCACTTCACAAACACTCTAAATTTTGATGAACACGTTACATCTACAGTAAATAGTTGCCTGAGAACCCTTGGATTCATAACTCGAACTTGTCAAAAATTTAATAGCATTATGGCTGTCGAAACACTATTCAATACCCTCATTCGATCGAAGCTAGAATTTGCGATTATAGTGTGGGATCCAGGAGTGGCGATGCACGCTCATGCATTGGAAACAGTGCAAAATAAATTTTTAAAATACATATACTATAAGAAATATCGCAGGTATCCTGGCTTTGGATCCTATGAGGGAATACGACAAGAATTTAAAATTGTAAAACTTTCCCAAAGACGCAACTTACTTAGTATGACTTTTTTGTTTAAACTTATACACCATCTTATAGACTGCCCACCTTTGTTAGCGCTCTTATTGTTCTATGTCCCGGCTTATAGATCACGAAAAAAAAATCTTTTCTATATTCGACGTTATCGAACTCTTGTAAAAAAATTCTCACCCATTACTCGGATATGTTCTTTATTTAATTATTTAGACAGCGCACTAGACTTTCAAATAGACATTTTTTCATCATCTCTAGCACAATTTAGATCACAGATAAATACATTATTGAACCAATAAATACCATGTTGCGTATGTTGACGTGTAGGCACATTCACTGCATATTTTTGTTTAAAATTGTTTATTTGATAAATGGTTGTAGTTAAATATCTGTATGTAAATAATATGACATGTATTAGGCATTGATATTTTTCGATAACTATCGAACAATGTAATTAGGCGTTTCGCCTGTTTTGTTCGTCAAATAAATAAATAAATGGAGATACCCCAAACAGAATATACTAGCTGCAGCTCTGCCATGTGATGGATCAGCAAAAATATAAAAGCATTAACAAAAGTACCAAACGACTTCCAGGATTGGACCGTGTCATTATTGAGGTCAAAGAACTCAGCGTTTCGCCCACTTTCGTAAGGGGCTTCATCAGGAGGAAAAGCACGGTAACTCAACTTTTTCTACCCTTTCCAGCTGTTTCCCATTTATTTGGATGCCGTTATTCTGCAGCAATTTGTTCTTACTTATTACCATATGTTTAGTTTTTGATGTATTAAGTTTTAGGCCGAATTCTTTGCACGTTCTGGCGATTATTTCCTTAAGCGCTTCCAGATCGTAATTGGTATTCGCGAGAATCAGAGTGTCATCGGCATATCTAATATTGTATATTGCCTTTTCATTTACTATGATTTCCTCCTTTACGTCGTGCAATGCTTCCTTAAATACCTCTTCGGAGTAGACGTTGAAGAGTAGAGGCGACGATATATACCCCTGGCGAATGCCACTTTTTATTTCTATTCCTTCTGTCAGTTTTTGTCCTACAATAACTGTGCCAATATAGGTTACCAATTATACGCAATTCTTTGTCGTTAATTCCTACTTTTTCCAAGATCCACGATAATGCCGTACCTTGTCGAAAGCTTTTTCAAAATCGATTAGGCATATATGCACATCGCAGTTGACATCTCGACATCGTTGAATCAACACTTGAACTTCGAAGAGAGCTTCCCGTGTATCCATTCCGCTACGGAATCCGAATTGTGCCCCACTTAAATTTTCCTCTATTCTCTGGTATATTCTAGAATGCATGAAGCGTAACAATATTTAGATGACTCATTAGACTTATATTATGGTAGTCTTTACATTTAATAGCTCTATTTTTCTTTGAGATCGTAATAAAAGTAGATTCTAACTAATCTGTTGGCAATTTTCCTGTATTGTATATTGTTTCGGTTTATACCCTACCGGCTATTGTAATATTATTAATTTTGTGTTAAATAAATGACTCTATTTCATATGGGTCGGGTGTCTATATCTTAGCAGGTATTATCTTGATTTAGAATAAATTACTGAAATACATTTGCTATCAACTTAATTATATTTTTAATAATTTATAATTGTAAACGCTTTGAACAATGCTTATCTAACCATTGGGACCTCTACAATACTGAATATTTTAACTGATGGGAACCAAATTTTAATATGGAGATCCAACCTCACAATTTCTACACATATTAGCTATTATTCGACAATTATCTGTGATTACTTATTAAAGCGTTGCCTAGGTAATAACACTAGCAGTAGGTAAATACACGTCACGAACAAAAGACACTCAGATAACGCGTCTGCCGGAAATGCACATAAAACCGACGCCACTTGGAAATCACTAAATTCAATCTTTAAGAATAAATTTTCCTGATTTTTCTGTTGCTTTTGCTATAGAAACTACGCTTAACTCAAGCCCCTAGAAAGTCCCATGATACCTAGGCCCCTCTTTCTCTATTGGCCTGCAGATACAAGCCGCTGATGCCCTGCAGAACAACTTCTGTTGCTAGGCCGCTCCGAAAACGCCTTTAAATCAGCCGTTGTATCACACCTAGTGTTTCAACTGCTTCCCATGAAGTTCGCTGCCTACCTCTAACTCACAGGGCTTCAATTACACTGCTCGAACCTAGTACACAATCTCGAAAAAACCAGCCAGCACTCGATGCACAAATCAAACACTTTTTATAAACCTCTATAAAGGTGCCACGAATTAACGCAACCTACTACAACATGCCTAAAGGATATAGAATTAATTTCAAACAT
>OW679200.1:125225484-125239053 GCA_940337035.1 Agriotes lineatus | reverse complement strand
GCAAAGAGTACAGGGACTTAGTAACAATGACTTCCCACCACGAGAAGATTACTGTGTATGGTTGCTACAGACATGAGCCGCCGATGGTCTCTTTCTGACGTGTATGCTCTTTACTGATGAAGCTGGCTTTACAAGAGATGGTATCATCAATTTTCATAATTTACACCAGTGGCAAGAAGAAAACCCTCATGCTATTATTCAGTCCAGCGCAGTTTTCATTAAATATGTGGGCAGGAATTATCAACGACTTCTTGATTGGTCCTGTTGTACTTCCCCGACGACTTTCTGGGCAGAATTATCATTAGTTTTTAGAAAACGACTTACCAGGTTTGCTGGAAGCTGTTCCACTAAATGTTAGAGGACGCATGTGGTTCATGCACGCAAATTTTTAAATGCCGTATATCCTGGAAGATGGATTGGTCATGGTGGACCTGTAGCGTGGCCTGCACGGTCTCCCAATTTAAATCCTGTCGATTTTTACGTATGGGGACATTTAAAATCTATGGTATATTCTACTCCAATTCAAAATATTGAGGATCTTCAACTTAGAGTGGAAGATGGATGCCAGCAAATTCGAAATACACCAGGAATTTTTGAGCGCGTGAGGCAGTCCATGATACGACGAGCTCAGCAGTGTGTTGCTGCCCGTGGAGATCATTTTGAACATTTGTTATGATTTACATTAAAAACGCCCGTTTTCTGTAACCTTTTTTAAATAAAAAATGAAAAACTTCAAGTGGCTGTAATTCAGTAACGAACTATTTTAGGACATATGTTTATATAAAAAAAAATTCTTATTTTTAGTTGCAGAAACCGTCTATGTATAGCCAGCCAAACATTTTTGTAACACCCTGTATATTTATGTTGAAATTACTTTGCACATATCACTTAGACTACATTTAAGGAGACAAGAGCAAAAAAAACCGGTCCACCACTACATTACCATTATTTGCTTCCGTTTGGTGCGCTGTATCTTGAAAATTAGTGGTCTAACGGAAAAAATTTATAGAACATATTTTATGTAAAATTTTATGCTCTTCAATTTATCACTTTATTTTTTTTCGTAGGACCAATAAGAACGGAGATATTTGCAAACAACTGATTTTGACCGCAATCTCTTCACTATGGCGGCGCGAGCCGTCTTCCCCCAAGGTCGCAAACTCAGGGTTATGATCAATCAGGACAGTAAATTTTACGATCCCACCAAATTTCATTTGGTTACAACCTTTTGCGTGGTAAAACTACCCATTGCCTGGACTATAAACGGGATTAACGAAATCAACGGGCTATTTGCACGTGATGCTTTCGATTGAGCTGCCGGAATCGGGACGTGGAAAGATGCTTGCGTCCATTCGCCCACCGCCGGAGCACAGGAAAATCGTGGCAAAATATTCCCTCGTAGGGTAATTGTTGGGATAAAACGCCTGTTCCAAAGACTACAAGAGAGCTAAAAGCGACTAATTAATATGGGAATAACAAGGTTTGAACGTCCATCACACCTGATTTATTTTCAGCTCTCGAAATAGAATGCTTAATTAAGCACAAGGTAGATCTCTCGTTCAGCGAACTGCTAGGCCGAGTCGCCAAAGGAAAAATGAGCTAAAGCCAAGTCGCAAGTCGCCGGACAAGAGATAACAAAAGCGCTGCGCTGTGACGATAACGAGCGGGGACTCATGCAGGTATAAAAATGAGCGGAACTGGGAAACTGAACAATTCGAAATGAAAACTGATTACGATTTAAATTAAAATATACAGGTTAAGCCTGCAATAATTGGGTAAATTGAGAAAACAATTAAGCGGCGCGAAAAATGGTATCAAATGGCTGTAGAAACTATTGGGAAATCTCTCTACTGAGTAAGGTTGGCACAGTTTACGATAGTGGAATTTAAACTGAGAGAAATAAGAGAACAGTTCGAATTGGGACAATGGGGTGTCACCACGGGAAACGAAAGTTCTGATATTCGTTATTAATCAGCTGATAGAAATAGAAATGAGTCAGAACGCACCACTGTTTCTAGGATTACGGGTTCAAGAACCTCAAAATGTATACAACCAAAGACGCATGGACCGTGTCAACCAGAGTAGCATACAATGCAAGGTCAAAGTAAAAAGGAATTGAAGCGCAGCTTTATTCAAGGCATTGAATATCCCTTGCCAAGTATGGTGACCAGCTCATTGTAATGTAATGATCTAGTGATCCACATATTATTCATGTAACCTAATTATACATCACTAGGTTACAGCAATTATAATCAATAATGATAATTGTTTTATAATTTAAAAACATACAGCTGTGTTTTATTCTACTGATATATAAATGCAGTTCGTTGAGTTCTTATAACCAATATCCCTGCAGTACCATACATCTGATGTATGTTTTATGTAACTTAATAAACAATTCCTTTGTCCTCAATTTAAGATGAAAAATTTGGTGTTATTTGTGAAATGTTAATTTTGAAGTAATATTTTTAGCTGTGGTTGTATTTAATTGTTTGTAATGTGAACCTGTGTTTAACTGTAGATATCTCAAATCTAAAATGGTAATTTCGCAGATTCCTATTCACGTTTTAGTTTTAATTAATGCCTTTGTGCTTGAATTAGTTCTGATTAGGTTCATGAAAATATAGAATTTCACTAATCTGTTCCCATTACCATAAATCGCCCAGAATTTGAGTTAGTCTGGGCAGTGCACCTATTTAGATTTTAAACGAAGAAATATTACCACCACATTCAGAAACATGTCAAGGACTAGAAGAACTACCTTTCATAATGTACTCTGCAGCGGACGTAAGAGTAGAGAATAAAGTCACAAAATGCTGAAAAGCCAACCATAAAGAGCGATACCAAGAAACTGCCATGGGTGTTACGACTATAAAAGGAAATACGCGACCTACAAGCTAAACTTAGAAGATTGACAGAGTATAGGCATAAGGTACAAACAAGTAGATTGATTAAACAGTTCTCTGCTATTATTAATACATTAACACACAACAAATAGCAGTATGTGCAAGGAGAGTGCAAAGATATAAACAATGACCTCCTCTTTGTTCTAAACAATAAGCCAGACGATCTCTAAAGGCCTCTACAGCATTTCTTTAAAAAATGGGATTTATGTTATTACAGTCTGAAAGTATTCTCTGTTTTAATTCTTCCACATTGTGTATAGCATCGTCAGTATAAATTTTAGATTTCAGATAAACCCATAGAAAAAAGTCATTTGAGGATAAATCGTCTGACCGAGGTTGTTACGGTATTAAAAGAACTTTACGACACCCACCCAAGGTGAGCATCGCACCACGGAATCAGTCCTGAAAAACTGGCACACTTGCCCTGAAATCGGTTCAAGATAGGCTAAAGGCCACGGCTGGAACGCTCAGGGAGTCGGGCGTGAGTCACACGATACGTTCTGGGCAAGCGTGTTGCGGCATAAGATATATATACAGGGTATGTCAGAATTATGAGGGCGCCACCAAGCCTGTCTTAACCCGACTAACCGGGCCTGGACGGTTAGACGGGAGCGAAGCACGCAAAATACTCCGTCGATAGGATACTCAAGAGTTGCAAGGTCAAATAACAATTTCGAGATTGCCTTATGCAAGGATTGTAATTAGGTGCCAATCCGACCGCGACTACGCAGCTGTCTCACCCACCTGTACGCTCAAAGCTCCCTCGTCCCGTCGCACAATAATCAGTACACTGAAGGGGGCGCTTATCTGAAACAGAACATGCACAAGTCGAAACAAAACAATAGTTCCCTTAACTAACAAATCATGTATTGACTCACGGGTTACACTGGGGCAGCAGAGTGCGTCGCCCTATATCTATCAATAGATTATATCTAAGAACACCAGCTGGCGCGCTTAGACCTAGCGACAGATGTTGAACAGTAATGAACAAAGTAGCACTTGTAACATAGACAGTCTGTAATTTGGAATGAATGTACAAATATGCGGGCGCGACGCCTTACGCAGCAAACAGTAGTGAACAAATATGACGACAGTGCCTGTAGGCACAAGAGATGTGACGGGCTCGCTCGCAGCGTCCCAATACAGCTCGTACGCGGGGGCTTCAATGCTCTCCGCGGGACAGGTACACTCGCGTTCACAGCGGTAATCAGTTCAAAGACACATACCTTAATATGTAGGCGGTTGGGGAGCCTGGTACAGTTGAGTTGCGACAGGCTGCAGTCTTAGGTGGCAGGTACTTTCGATGTTCGACGGCTATAGGGATGAGTGGACATCCGCCATAATGGCGACGTGAGACGCGTCAGGACGCGTACAACTGGACGACGAGAAATGGGCCACTTTCGTTTTGCGGGACAGATCCTCGAAGGTCGAGATGAAGGGGGCACGATCCCTTACTTACGGGAGCAGGAACTGGGCTTAAAAAGCACCCACGCTACGCCGAAGACAATTCGAAACTCACACACACAACCACCACACGAACGTTCTCTGCAACGGGCTGCGATCAACTGCCCAGAGGGAAGCGCTGCCACAGGTCACATCGGTCGCGTCCCCACGTGACTAAACCTCGGCAGCCAATAGCGAGGCGATAAAATGAAACAAATTAATGCCGGCAACAATGGTATCACGCCACAACGGCGTGTTTTCTAGAAGATTCGGAATTCTTGCGAGCGATAACGCTCGGCTGCCAAAGCGCCATCAGAGGGGGGCTCCAACCGACGAGAAATACTGCGTTTGGGGCCAAATATGTGCGAAATCATGATTTTGGAATTAGGCGATGGAGCCAAATAAAGAACTAAAAGGGTTTAGCATACGGGCACGCTGCCCTAAAGCCTAGGTGGCTATTTAAAATACCAAAATGACCTGACAAGGTGGCCAACGTATTACACCATATCGCGCAATCCAGCGACCTGGAAATGTTGCGTCAAAGAATCGTGCAACATGTCTGGTAGAATGGGATGGTGCTCCATCCATTTGAAAATTCGCATTATTAATATTTAGTCTTTGGATTTGTGATATAATAGTTCTAAAAGCAATTCTAAAAATTTTGAATAATTGAGATTTCCCTCAATGGAAAATGGACCTACAAGGACACTGTCGACAATTCCTGCCCATACATTAACCTTTGCATTATACTGTGTATGGGCTAAGTTTTCTACATGGTCATTTGTGCATGACCAGTAGCTACTGGAATAAAAGGAAATAAGGTTAGTAAGTAGGATAGCTTAAATGGGTAATGGAATGGATACAAACCAATAATTTTGAGAATTTACAGTAGCTTCGTCTGTAAAAACTATTCTACATAAAGTTTCTTCATTTTCATTTAATAAATTAAATAGTGTTTCCCAAAAATCAGTTCTGATTTTATCTTCTTCAAAACTTACTCGTGCAGGGTTTGTATTTAAATTCTTTTAATGTCTTATGCACTGATGTAGTTGAGATTTCGAATTCGTTAGCTAAACTACGAAGAGATGTGATTGGGTTTTCCTCTACGTACGAAAAATATTTAACTTCATCTCTTCAGTTAAAACATGGCACGTTTTATTTCTTTTGCTGTGCTTATGTGCAACACAACCATTTACCTTAAATTTTTCAATTATATTATGAATTGTTCCGATCGATGGAATTGGTCTTTCGGGATATTTAGAAGCGAATAAATCCCTCACTTTTCTCAAGCTATTTTTGTCAAAATACCAATGTAAAATCTTTAATTTTTCCTCCTTTGTGAAACAATGCAATTTTTTTTATTGAGGTTATTTAATTTAGTTTAAGAAGTAATTCAATTGTTTTAAATGTGGTATTAAAATAAGTAAGATTGGTTGCATAACTATCGATGTATTTGATGTCTTTTTTACTTTTGAACATAGGAGTTTTTCATGCAGGTAATTTGTATGTTCAGAGATAAAAATTACGCACTGTATAAGCGTAATCTACATTGATTATAAGAAAGCTTTCCATTTGATACCCCATTCCTATTTGATCAAAATATTTGAAATATACAAAGCTGACCCTATAATGGTCCAATTCCTACAGCCCATAATGACTGAACGGTTCACAGAGCCTTATACATCAGATAGCACAAAACCACAAACATCATGATTAAGTAATTCAAAGATGGCATCCATCAAAGTGACTCATTAAGTGCATTAAGTGCCCTCAATCTACTGAGTTGTACAATGAATGCTACCCGTAGTGGATTTAACTTTACTAATACTATAGTTTTTCTAAGAAAACTTCTGTTGCATGTAACTATGACTGTTGGGGAGCTTCCCAGTTTTCCGCTTATTTGGAAAACTTCTGATTGCGAGCTCGAATTGAACTGTAGTGGACTGTATTGATTTATTCTTCACTAAATTATACACTCGTTGAAAGCAAAGTAGGTAATTTATTTGCAATAAATTAACACACAAACATTTGAACATTTAAACAAAGAATTAGCGTTTCTCGGAGTGGACTGCTCGCGTCCAGTCTCGTTGACTGACGGAGGGTAAGTGGCGAGAGCAGGCGCGCTCCACGAAGTGCTGAAATACGCATAGTACCACGCACAACTACAAGCGAAGCGGCAAATTTTATGAAATACTTAACAATGACATCAAAATCCCTACCACCACAATAAAAACAACATTTTTGGATACGGCAAAAAACATATATAATTAACATGAGGTTCACTGCTCTGA
This sequence comes from Agriotes lineatus, assembly GCA_940337035.1. Taxonomy (NCBI): domain Eukaryota; kingdom Metazoa; phylum Arthropoda; class Insecta; order Coleoptera; family Elateridae; genus Agriotes; species Agriotes lineatus. The sequence goes on along the minus strand of OW679200.1, from coordinate 125,232,413 downwards.
GAGCAGTTACACAATCGTCGTTTTATTTAAATTTTCAAATTGTCGAAAGTGACAAAAGTAATTTTTGGAAGATTCCGAGTAAGCATCTAAGAAGTCGTGCAAAGGAATTTGTTGTTCTATTAATAACAAATTTCTAACAGGAACGTGATAGTGAGGGCCTTTTTATACCTTTGTATGCTGTCAGGAAGGAAATTTCTAGTCTTTAGTAAATGCATATTAAAAAAATTTTACTTTAGCGGTTTGCAGCAGCATTAAGTACGAGATTTCAACTGTTGCATTAATAAATTAGGAACTATTTCATAGTCATACTAGATGAAAATCATTTTTGATCATACTGTATTTAGGATGTACAGATTAACCAAGTTTGAATAAAAATAAAAAAATTGCCAAGTTAGAATACCTCAACCACATCCATGGTTTTAATAACAGCAACTCAAAATTTGGCCAAAAAATTTTGCTAGTAACAATAAAAACAATAAACAAACCCCGAGTAATTTTTTCAAAAAATTGCTTCAGAAAATTTTGTCTGCTTTAGAAACTATGGCACAAAGCGCAACTTCTCTTACGTACATTTCTGCACTTGCGTCATCATTTTTCACTTTTGGAAAAAGAAGTCTTGAATGCAGAGTACCAGGTACCTTAGACACCGACTGCTTTGGTCATATGGTCAAAGTCCTACTTAGAATTTTGCCGAGACTAAGGAGTTCCAACCCTAGCAAGGGATCTTTTACATACTACACATCGTAGTAACATGGGACCCACGGCTTTACATCACTTCCGAATGATGATATTCTGTAGAGCAGTGGTCGCCAACCTCTTCAATGTGTTGAGCTACTTGTTAATTTTGGAATAAACAGCGAGCTACCCACACGGAAGCCACGTAACGCAACGTAAATGAAATAATCCACAGTTAATTTATCATTATATGTATTTATTTTACTATTTATTTAACTGGTAATACATAATACATAGGTACTAATAATAACTACATTCCTACCTACCAAACGAAGTTGTTTGAAAAATAAACACAAACTTTTATCCAGCCACAACGGCATGTCACGTAAGATTTAAAAATAGTTAATAATAACAACAAAAAAGTAACGCACTATCATGAACATAAACATTGAAAAATAAAAAAGCACGTTCAATGAGAAGGCTGACACTCAGACTCATCGATAATTTTTTTAATGTTTGCAGTATAATTTGATACAGCCATTCGAATACAATTATCCAAATGTTCATCTGTAAGTCGATTGCGATATTTGTTCTTAATAAACTTCATATTGGAAAAAGAAGATTCACACAAATAGGTTGAACTGAATAATGCTTTCACTTTCAAGGCAACACGGCATAGAACTGAATATTTGTCTTTACTTACAATAGGCCAGATACATTTGGTACTTGAGACTAACGATTTTAAGGCTAAATCATTTTGAAAATCAATTACTTCCATTTCTGTTGCAGCGATGTCTTCGCCAAAGTTCTGCATAACACAAGTTGCAAACTGTTGGATATCAATTTCCATAAAGGGTGAAACAACAAACTGCGCTACTAAAGCCATTTCGTTGAAATCCTTAAAACGATTTTTGAAGTTATTCTTCAGGGTAGAAACTATTTCTACATGATATTTGCTGTCATAGGGTTCTAATGGATTTTGAGATATTTTTTCTGAAAGAATAGGAAAATGCTTGGCATCGCTGTTAATTAGGTTTTGTTCCCAAAACTCCAGCTTTTTGATAAATGCTTTTATATCAGAAATCATTTCTGCTAGTTCTTTGTCTCTCCCCTGAAGCTGCAAATTAAGTTCGTTTAATTTCTCGGTAATGTCCACGAGAAAACCAAAATCTCTAAGCCAGATTGAATTTTCTAGTTCCGGAGTCGGTTCATCGCGTTTTTTGAAAAATTGAACTATGCCAGATAGGACATCATTAAAACGTTTCAGCACCCGTCCTCTACTTAACCATCGGACTTCAGAGTGAAGGAGTAGGTCCCCATATTGACAGTCAACTTCATCGGCCAAGGTTTTGAATAATCTTCTTTGTAACGCTTGAGCTCTAATCTTGTTCACAATTTTTACCACCAGTTTCATAACGTTGTTTAGTTTCACGAAATTTCCACATAATGCTTCCTGATGGATAATGCAGTGGTAAGAGAGAAATTGCGGAAAAGTTTCATCTTTACGACATAACGCCACCAGACCCTTATCAAAACCCACCATAGCTGGAGCGCCATCGGTTGTCAAGCCTACCATTTTCGATATTGGAATTTTCTCGGAAGAAATAATATTTTTTAAATGAGAAAACAACTCCTGTCCAGTAGTGTGTCCTTTCAGTGGAATAAACTTCAAAAGATCTTCTTTAATCGTAAAATCACTAAAAACCATCCTGACGAACACGGCCATCTGGACAGTGTCAACGACATCTGTTGATTCATCCAGTTGAAGTGAAAAATAAACACAGTTATCTAAGTCAGTTCTTAACTGTAAAAAAATATCATTGCTCATTACTTCTACACGTCTCATCACTGTATTAGCAGAAAGTTGCATAGATTTTATAGCTGAAACTATCTCGTCTTTGTTTCTAAAGTTGGCAAATAACGAGTCAGCAGCTTCTAAAAACGCCTGTTTTATCATTTCCCCGTCTTCATAAGGTTTCTTTTTTTGTGCAATTATCTGGGACACACGGTACGATGCTTCAGTTGCAGCCTTATTTTTGTCGATTGTTCTTAAAAATATTGATTGTTGTCCAATTAACCGCTTTTTTAACTGTTTCAGTTTCTCCTTTCTGGCGGCAGAATGTAGTGGGAATGATTTTTCAAAATTAGAATGTACAGTTTTATGATGTCTCTCAATATTTCCTTTTTTAGCAACGGAGACCGAAGTATTACATAACAAACACACATTTTTATCTTTAACTTCTGTAAAAAAGTATTGTTCTTCCCATTCCGAATGAAAGTGGTATGTCTTTACCTTCTTACAACTGCTTGCCATACCGCTGGACGTTGGTTACGCGTTCAGTTTTAAACTAAGCGCAATGTCGCCGCGCCGTGCGTATTTATCCCGTTCAAAGCAATCCAGATCGTTCTCGAACACTAACGCACTGGTCCGGCTGGTCGGTTCTAGCCGATTCTAGCTTGATGGCGTCAGCGGCAGATCGCTCGCCGCAACGTTGCCGCTGTTTATGTTTAATATTATGACAATTAGATTTTTTTGTGGAATTTTAGGAAGCTTCTCTGATTTTGTATTTTTTAAATTAAAATCGTTGTGAGAGCTACCAGAATTGCCCCCGCGAGCTACCGGTAGCTCGCGATCGACAGGTTGGCGACCACTGCTGTAGAGGCTTTCATATGCATTTTTTTATTTTTGAGAACCTCACCGGGACCGGGACTCGAACTCGCGACCCTTAGATCAGTAGTCAGGATGCTTATCACTGAGCTACCGACCCCGAACTTATTTCTATCAAAAATATACTATCTTAGTGGTCTGGCTTTTACTGTATTGAGTCAGATAAGTTTACTTTCTTGATCCAAAAAGTTTGAGTATTGAACAAAATACTGACGATTTCAAAAACAATATCAGCGTACACAATCAAACAAGTAGAGACACTCACTGTCAGTTCCTTTGATGTCAAAATTCCGATTTGGATGACCTTGAACAGCTCCTGGGGGGTATTTTCCGATAGTAGTGACAGATGACGCCACTACTTCAGCATCTCATGATTGGTAGCAGAGACAGTAACTGGTCCTGATTGGTAGAACTTTGTGCTGCCATCTGATAGTCAAGCTTAGAAATACCCCCCAAGGCACTGTCCCAGGCACTCTAGACCGGTTTTTAACATTTGGCATGAGTGTCTCTACTTGTTTGATGTATGCACGCTGACAATAACAGTACACTGCATAACTATTATCCATTTACTTGACATCCGCACTGTCAGTGACAAATTTATAAAAAATTTCTAGACTATACTTCTAAAATAGCGTGTTTTTTATTTGCCTGTACATTAATTTAATTGTTAAAATGTGAAATATAGCAGTGCTGCCAACATACTGTCAGTTTGACAGTGCATATGTCACGTTAATGGATAATACAAAAAAACCAACAACTGCAAAGTAGTAACCAAAACTGAATGATATATGAGATTATCCTACTGTATTATTGCAACAATAAGGGCCGGTTGCAGAAAGCAATGTTAAGTCTGGTGTTAGCTAACGCGACGTCAAAGTGAACAAAAACGAATCAAATCTCAAATGCTTATGGTAACTAATACATTAGTAAACAACATTTGATGCGATTTTGTTCACTTTGACGCGACGTTAGCTAACACTAGACTTAACATTGCTTTCTGCAACCGGCCCTAAATGTTTTACACCATAATACTCCATTTTAATTTATAATAAATGTACGGTACTTTAAAATAATAACAAATAAAACGTGCAAAAGAATTACCATATTTTAAATTGTGTTTGGTAATTTTAGGTGTTCAAAATCGATACAAATTGCTCATTTTAGTTGTTGGTGGGCTGTCAAAACAGTAGTTACCCTTATTGGGATCAAACATGATATATGTATAAGCAAATATCTACTTTAATGTTACCGTTACTTGAGCGAGTGGTGTTTTATAACCCCCAACAAATATTTTTCCCATATTCAAATGACAATTATTTGTATGCTTACTTCAAGGTTGTAACGTAAATCTGCAGAATTAGAGGACATATTACTACTGAGTTAGACGCTACTCTTGGAGGTTTGGTGTAGTTCTGAAAGAAGAGAATATTCATATTACAAATATTGTTAACGGTACATACTATACATACCCAACACTGTCGTAAACACAAGCAGTTGGTATCTAGGGTTTGAAAATTGTGGCGAATCCATTAGATGCATGTAGTGCAGTCGATTTAGAAGTGTATTACAGACGAATCACATCAGCAAACGCAAGTTTTACATATTTAGGTTATGTTTCAGCAGATAGATATGAAATTATTTAATCAAATTTCTTTACCGATACATCATCTGACTGGGTAGTCCTGCTGTTTACGGCTCGCACTTTGAACTACCGCTCCTAGAGCCAGTAATATAGGAGGGAGGCTGCAACGCTTTAGGTCGATTACACCGGTACTACCGTTTAGAAGCAGCTCATTTCGAAAAAAGAAATTGCGAAAACTAGATAAATGCAAATTAACAAGACCATTCAATTTTAATTCACTCACATTATATTACAAATAAATTATTAGCAATAAAACTGTTGTTTCCATTGCAATTAAAATTCTATTTTTCTGATTCTGAGCAACTTCTTTAATAATTTCCTTAATAAAACTAAACCTACTGCAACTTTTCAATTTCCTCCATTCATTTTTGATGGCATTACACTACTGGCATGCAGTAACATTATTTCAAAATTGCAATAATAACCCCTAGTATAATTGAAATAAAATTAGATTTGTCAGAAAATAGGTAAGAAAGATACAGGGATGTGTAGAAAAGAAATGAAATATACTGAATTTTGAAGTTTATTGAATATAATAAAGAACTACAAAAAAGCAATTAAATTGTTTATAGAAAGTAAACATGTATTTATAAAAAATAAACTAAATTGTTAATAAAAAAGTGCACATATATTTAACAAAAATAAACTAAATTATTTATAAAAAAGTACACATGTATTTATAAAAAGTAAACTAAATCTATATAAAAATGAATGCCTATTTCCCTTGGTCACGCCATAACTTGAGAACGACTTTACCGATTTCATTCATCTTTTTTTAAGTTTTCTAATACTCTGTAGAAGGTTCTTAATGAAAGAAAAATGCGCAGAAAATTGGAAAATTTCAGAAAACTTAACGACTATTTAACCTTCGCGCGTTTGACGGGGCCGGAAAAGGGGTCGGGGACGGGGAAAGGGACGGGGATGGGGCCGGGTCCCAGCATGGGATGGGATGACAGGAAATAATTAGTCATTATTTAATACACATAAACAAACCTCGCGCGTACGTAGTTGCGGGTAACAGCTAGTTGTTAATAATAAAGCGAATATGTATTAAAAAAAAAACTAAACTGTTAATAAAAACATCTTTGGTAAATATGTCTACACTTTTTTATTAACAATTCAGTTTATTTTTTGTAAATACATATGTACTTTTTTATAAACAACTTAATTTATTTTTAATAAATATGTATGCACTTTCTTATTAACAATTCAGTTTATAGTTGAAATACCTGTGTACTTTTTTTTAAACAATTTAATTGTGCTACAAAAAAAATTTTACAGATTGTTTTTACGCTGCAACCGCGAGCCCCTCTGCGTGGTATCTTTAAAAGTAAAGGAATTTTAGCCGTAACTGCTTTACTTATTTATAAAGCTGCCGCATTTTATGTAAATAATAAAAGTAAATTTGTTATCAATAATAGTTTGCAGCGGTACCCTACCAGTAAGTGTAATATAATAATATACATTTGGGGTATACAAAACGACAAGCTATGCATAATCTCCTATGCACACCTGTACTACAATAATTAGTAACTTGTCATCTGCCATTAAAAATTTTTGTCCGAGAGAATATAAGGGCAGACTAAAACAATTCTTAATTTCTAAAAGCTATTATTCCTTAAAAGATGTTTTTTAGAAAGAGTGTTAAAGTGTGGCTATTTTTGAAAAATTTGCTCTTGAAGTGGTGGGCTTATCATCCACAGCTATATAATTTCCTAACTTGTATTTTATTGTGTTCTTAAAATGTTAGTTTTTTAATAGCAAGTAAATATATGTATAAGATTGTTCGACGTCATTATATAATCGTGAAATGAAATTTTGTAAATTATATTACACTGACGACTTCATTTATGTGAACTTACTGTACAAGACAATAGGAAAATAAATATTATTATTATTATTATAGTTTTAATAAATTTGTATGCAGTTCTTTATAAAGATTCA
>OW679200.1:125154823-125225461 GCA_940337035.1 Agriotes lineatus | reverse complement strand
TATGTAAATAATTCATTCATTAATTATAGGGGTTATTAATAAAAGATTTTTAAAAATCGTTCATTAATAAAAATCATTCATTATTAAGGGTCATTAATAGAGGATTGTCTATACATTAATGAAACCTATAAATAAACGATCAATGGAAAAAATAGTCACAATAACAGGGCCATTGGCCCAGGTAACAGCGTGTTATTGTGTTAAGGCCCATAAGGAGAGAGACTTGAACTTGTGATTACTCCTACGTAACTTTAAATAAGCAACCATCCTTACGCTTGTAACTCGGCGGTTTGACTCACACTAGGTACCTGCATTCCTAAACGATAATGACCTTTCTTGGAAAAGGATTAGTTTGCCGATCACCGGAATGTTTCAAAAATAGTTTTTCTAGCCATTGGCAGGCAGTGTCGTGAATAAGTATACAATATACATTCTCCATAGCTAAATGCAATACCAATATATTAACAAATTCATATTTTGAAACACTGAAAGATGTTTACTAATGTTGTTTTATTATAATATGGTTTTGTCTCTTGCACTCTTTTTCTACGTATTATTTCTGTGTATTATTTATTGGACTAAATTAAATCAACTAATGCAATAATAAATATTATACACCAAGTGAATTAAACATATGTTTATTCACGAAAAGATGTTGAACTTACGAGCACGTAGTGCGAGTGAAATCACATCTTTGAGTTAATAAATGTTTAATTGACGTGACGTATATATGTTTTTATCTTATAGTAGCAGATTTTGACATACATTATGCAACTGTTTTCTGTGACAGAAATCCAATATTATTCACAAGTGAGATAAAATGCTCACAAGTGACTATAATGGTTGACAACTTGGTGACAGCTACCAATTATGACCAAATTTAAAGATTTTTTATTGAAAATATCTTATTACATAATAATTATAAACACACTATTTCTAAACTAAACAGTTCACATATCAGTATCTTCTTTGACAATTCCTTTATGAATGTGCACGTTAATAGTACATTTTTTATTGTTGAAGTAGATTCCTTTCTCCGAAGTTAGATAATTTGACTTTTCGCTATGGTTTTCGACTACCGTCATCTCATGATTTATTGCTGTAGAACTGCTTGAATTCACATGGTCTTCACCAAGAATTTTTTTCCAATGTTGATTTTATTTTGAAGCGAATCCTCCACGTATCCTTCAGCGACATTATCACTTTTCCAGCCCCCGAAACGCTTCAAGATTCTTACATCGGCACCACAATCTGCCAACAAAGTGGCAGCTGACCTTCGAAACGCATGTCCAGTGTACGTTTCGTAGTTCTCTAACTTGAGAAATTTCGCTATAGTTGCTGGCATTTTTCCGAAACTGTTAATGCCTACAGGTTGTACAGTAACTTTTCCACGTCGGTAAGTAAGAAACAGACGTCTTGTAGTCGCCTTTTTTGGACGCAAATTAACATATTTGCGATACAAATCTATAGAGTTAATCCCAAAACCATTAGACAAGATTGTAAAGCTTCGCTTTTTATGGGTTTTTGTATAAGGAATATGAACCAGTAGAAGATCACCTTTGTCTTCTATATCGTCCAAGCACATGTTTACCAATTCATCACATCTGCATCCACCAGCAATTGCAACAACAGCAGCAACCTACACAATATACAAGAAATTACAGCGCTGTTAGCATTCCTAAAAATATATACGTACTTTAATCATCAAATAGGTTTCATCAGGCGCGTTCAAAAGAAATCTGTTTATTTCATCTCTTGAAAATATCGACGATTTCTTAGCTTCGTATCCAACGTGTTGCTGCTTTAGAAAGGCAGTCAATCTATGATATTTGTCGATGTCTACATTTTCATGCACATTTAGCGTAGCTTTCAACATGGAGTACTGCGCCCACAGGGAAGAAGATTTGTATTTTTGCGACTATTCATAAAATATACAACGTATTAAACAACTATATGAATGGACAGAACAGTAGAAATTTCAATAACTAACCTTTTGGGAGAAGTATGCTAACAGGATATTCTCTGAATTTCCTTGTACAGAGTTTACCGCCTTCCACTCGCTAAACAAGGTATATTCCTTGTCGTAAAGTATCTTCGATTTTGATGGAAGCAACCTCGAAATCGCAGATTCAGCTTCTATACGGAGATTTTCCGGTAACAAATCCATTTTTGGGTTTTAGTTTTTACAATGACAAAACAATAACGCTGTTACAAACAACCTATGACAACCGTAGGTAACTATGGATACAATACAATGGTTATACGATTTTTAAGCTACGTTCAGTTTGTATGCATCCTTTTATCACTTTTGTATAAAATCTGCTACTATATAAGATAAAACGTCGTATATCACACGTGAGCGAAATGCCATTATAAGCTCGTGAGAAATTGTATCGCTCGTGCTGAAGCACTCGCGATTCAAAATTCTCACTCGCAAATAATGATGCATTTCTCTCACTTATAATATAATATACTATTATTCAATTTTGACAGTTTAAAGTGACATTATTAACTCCATAACAACCTTCATAAACACTCTATGATTCACAAGAGAAATAAAAGCGTTTTAATTCACTAGAGATTTAAAAACGTTTCAATGAAAAACAACATATTTTTATGATTTCTACAAATACTTACATTCAATTATTCTTTCTCTTGGTAGTGTGTAATATACAATTATCTTAATTTGAATATTTTTAATGTCATTTATTTCCAATTTTGTGTATAGCTGTAAGCAGGAGACAAACGTCACTTTGACGTTTGGCACACAGTAAGGGTGCTGTTTTATTTGTTGTTTGATAAGTGATTTAAGAGCAGGAGGCGCTATAAATTTGAATGTTTTTAAATTTTTTATTCAAAATTTCGTCAAAATTGAATAAAAACATATATACGCCACGTGTATTAAACATTTATTAACTCAAAGATTTGATCTCACTCGCACTGCGTGCTCGTGAGCCCAAAATCTTTTCGTGAATAAACATATGTTTAATTCACTTGGTGTATAATATTTATTATTCAATTTTGACGAAATTTTGAATAAAAATAAAAAAATATTCAAATTAAGATATAAATTTACCCATTCATCGGCGATTTGATCTAAATTTTAGTAATTATAGGTATATTACACACTACCAAGAGAAAGAATCATTTAATGTAAATATTTGTAGAAATAATAAAAATATATCTATTGTTCTTCATTGACACTTTTTTAATTCTCTAGTGAATTAAAACACTTTTATTTCACTTGTGAATCATAGACTGTTTATGAAGGTTGTTATAGAGTTAATAATGTCACTTTAAACTGACAAAATTGAATAAAATACAATTTCTGAAATTCTTTAGGTATCTACGATCATTCGGACTGCATGATAATAAAAAATATATATCTTTTGGCCTAACAGTAACAGAGTTGAATTCATTTTGCATGTACTAAAATTCCGTAAGAATCGACAATAATTTATAAAATGATTAATCAAGTAAATCAATTTTAATAAATCACTTGTAAGCTCACAATAATATTACCGTTTTTCATTATTCATTATTGTTGGATTTCAACATGTACACTTGCTTTCAAAACTTTCGCGTACACATTCAAAATCAAGTAACAACGATTTTGCAAAATGTTAGCTGTTTAATTTTGAGATTAGGTTAAAAATGACATTGACAGCATGTACTCTGTCAGTCGAGGCATTTTGACTTTTCAAAAATTTAAATGTCAGAGTTGATTAATTACAACCCTGATTTAATACAGCGAAAAATTGGTGTACGCGAAAGTTTTGAAAGCAAGTGTACATGTTTATATTCAGATGCATGGTGTTTGAATTGCAAACTTTTCAATAAATTTAAATCTGGCGTTGATAATAACCATATATCAAAAAGCAGCAGCAATAAATAGTTATTTTTAAAATTTCATTTAAAAATGTAGGCTTTTTCAAATTACTTTCAAATTAATTTCGGTGTTTGTTTTTTCACTCAGTGAAAAAAAGTGACACTGCTTTTAATTTAGGAATGAACGATTTTAAATAGAGGTTTCCTTAGTTACCGGAACTGACCAAAGCACGTGACTAAAATGAATGCAACTAAAATTCTATACAAAATAGGCTTGGATTTGAATGTATAATGAAATTTTAAAAAAATTTATGGACAACTCGTGTTAGCGCGCTTATTCCCTCCACACTTGTGAAAAAAAGTTGCATTTCTAACACTTGTGGTCTAATAGTTATTCATTAAATATTCAAATCCAAGCCCTTTTGTATAGAATTGTATTTGCCTTCATTTTAGTCAAGTGCGTTGGTCAGTTCTGGTAACTAAGGAAACGTCTATTTAAAATCGTTCATTTCTAAATTAAAAGCAAAGTGTCACTTTTTTCACTGAGTGAAAAAAAGTGGCACTTCACACACTGAAATTAATTAAAAAAAGCCAACCTACTTTTTTAAATGAAATTTAAAAAAAATATTATCTCGTGATACCATGACAGACATCTCATTTTCCAGTTGAACGTTTGGAAAATTAGAAAATTGTTATTTATAATAGATCGGGGTAGATGAACTCGGTAAAGCTCGTTCTTCCAGATTTATTGAATTTTTGTATGGATTTGATATTCTTATGCTTCAATTTGACAAATAAAAAATTACTTTTCATATTAGTGTTATAATAAGCCGTTTCTAATCCAACTGACCAATGTTAAACGGTGTGTTAATGATTGCGACAAAAAAATTTAATTTCGATTTTGTTACGTCACGTCATTGTATAATTATAACCATTAATTCTTTGTGATTAAAACAAAAACAAAAATTCATATGAGCATCTTATTCATAATTTAATTTCCTATCGATTTACTTAGAAATATAGAGGGCGTACTATTCGAAAAACAACATTTGATATTTTTGAGAATAAAATAATTACACTATTTCATACATTATTGCTTTTATATACATAACTACCAATAGAAAATTGTATCAGATTATTTCAGACTGTGGAATAATTTGATAAAAAAGCCGCTGTCGTACTCGGCCAATTTATATTGAAGCAATAAATACTCATATACCTACTTTGACAAAAATTTTCGGCAATTCGTCGACCGCTCGCGGTATTGTAAGTATGTATATGAAAATTCTCAGGAAGTTATGAGTAGTTTTTTATATTTTGTATATATGACGAAAATAAACAATATCATGCTCTCAGTACCTACGAGTAAATAAAAAATATTGGAGTGGAAATATTTCGCCCCTAGATGCAGTTAATCAGCGGAAAATAGATTACTGACATTACTGTACTGTAGAGAATAACGGAATTCTTCTGAAACGGAATCACAATTATTATTACCAAGTGCAAGGTTTATTGCATATAACCAAGCGAGAACTCTGTTATTTTGTGATCTATACCAAGGAAGGATTACACGTAGAAGAGATTAAAAGGTAAATTTTAAATCACACGTACTTGAATTTTCATGTCATATCTTTATTAATAAAAATGTGGCGTTTCGGCAATTCAAATGTTTGAATCAAAACTAGACATACCGTTTTTAATTTTTTTGTCTCATCGGTATTATTGTAAATAAACAAAGAAACAATTTTATCCTGGTGTGTTTCCAGAACTATAATATGAACTGGATTTAAAAAAAATATATGTAGTTAAATAGTGTATTTATTTTATAGTTAACGTTTGTTCTATATGTTATAGAGATGACAGATAGAAAGAACAAATGGCAAAGAAGCTTAGCGAATTTTATATGCAATCGTTCTTACCCGAGTTAATCGACTCCAGAAGGTGTCGTCAGCAATGTATACGAGATGTTTACATGAGCTGTTAAAGAGCTTATCGCATTTTTATTCATATGACTACTTACGTGCCAAATCTCAATTTATATTCATTCATTCATTCATGATCCATAGCCTCATTTACCTTTCGGTGTCGAGGACCATTCATACTATATATATTATATTTTTGTTTTATACATTACATTTGTAGTATACATTACAATAAATTACATACATTATAAGTACCTACATGCTTTTAATTTTTACTTTACGCATTGGTTTCTATATGAAACTTTTTTTTTCTGCGATCTCGTGGTATATACCTATGTTTATTATAATCCAAACATGTCTTTACCTCCTGGGTTATGTTAAAACGTTTTTACTATAAATCAAAATTCTATTGTTATTCCTTACCTCAACTGTGATCTGATACTAAGATAACAGTAAGTGCATCACTATTTCAGAAAAAGATGAGCTTAGTTGATAGACGTTTTCTAGAAACCAGAAAGAGAAAGCGACTTATAAGTTTCTGCCATGTTGTGGTTTGCCTCTGTATTAATGACTTACATTACATCATCCTTAACATACACACAGAAATTGCGGGTGATAACAAAAGTTTAAAATGTTTATCGATATTTATTGTCAGTCTAAATATGTGCAGAATTAACCTTTCTTGTCAACTAGTTTTTGGAAAGTATTGATTTTTGATTAAAAATTAATATCACCAACAAACCTTCTGTTATTAGCTGGGGCTTTTAGAGCACATGAGAACCTACAAAACTAATGAGCCATTTAGCCCACTAATCTATTTTTATATTTCAAGCAAAATCAAGCATTTACTTTTAAAAACACTACAAGATAAGTATCACTTTAACAGATTATGTCAATTAGCTCATTATCCCTCTGCAGGTAGAAAGTTTTACGGCGGCTTATTATATTAGTTGCCTAACCGACAACGACGTAGGCCGTAGAATAGGTAAATAAAATAATCTAAAATAATTTTTTTAACAAAATTGTGAGGCCTAACAAAGAGATACAGTATTTCTCGATAAACTTTTTGTTTAATAATAGATACAGAATTTGACTAGTATGTAAAATTTTTTAAAGAAGACTTTAGGTTTTAAAATATTTGACATGAAATAATAATAAGAAAATCGTAATAATTAATTATCTGTGTCCTTTAGATCAAATAACTTCATAATGGTCAAATTTGATTGATTTGAAGAATTCTTTACTGCAGGGAGGCCTACTTAGAATTTATTGCTGAAGTCAAGAAAGTAAAACAAGTTTCGTCTCTTTTGGAATAATTTAGCACTGTATAATTGGTTGCGAACATGACTCCTTAGAAGCCTTAAGTGTAAGGAACTTATCCAAGCGTATTGATATCGGAAAAACACAAGCTGCTGATATAATTAAACATAAAGAAAGTATTTTGTATGTAGTAGTATTTTGTAAGGTAACAAATCCTTATTTTTTCCTTAAGTTTTAAGTTTTTTGTTTATTTTAAAAACATTTACATACATATACGTTTTAAAATGTCCCAATTCTTTAATTACAGTTTTCATTAAAAAACCGATTTTTTTTCGTATTTCTTTTAGGCGGACACCCCTCTTGAGTCCCGTTGGTATCCGCCCAAGGGAGATTTCACTGTATACAGACAAATCAATAAAAAAACCAATTAGGGCAGGCTGTGATATGTGTTATACGTTTGGCAGTACTGAAGTGTATTGTCAGTCTATGTCAAATTCAAGATTTGCAGGTTAAGTTTTACGTCAGTCTGTGTCAAACAACGAACAAAACCTAACCTGCTAATCTCGAATTTGACATAGACTGACAATACACTTCAGTACTGCCAAACGTATAACACATATCACAGCCTGCCCTAATTGGTTTATTTTTTTATCTCTCTGTATATAATTGTGGCCCCATCGGTATTTAGCAGTCTTTGAACTTATTTTACGAATACCATGACAACAGACATTTTAATTTTGTTTCATATTGTCCCTTTAGAGAAAATGTGTTCTTTCTGTGACAATCCTTGTAACCTAAAATATGATTCACCATTCTCTATTTGTGATCGCCAACTGTCCTTGTATCTTAAAACAAAAGCAATTAAAACTTGTAAAGAAACTGTGACAGTAAGCACCTGAAAAAATTAATTGTGATTTTGCGTCGAATGTATTTTTCCCTCTTTATTGTTATTAGTCTTCTTCTTCTTTGGTCCGTTTGCTGGCGGTCCGGGCGGGTCGTCCCCGCAACGAATACGCTGCTGTCGGTGCCGCTGGGTCTCGAACTCCATTTACGATGCGTTTCCATTCTTGACGACGTCTTGGGCATCGATAACCGATAATCGCTGATTCTTTAAGTCGCCCTCGATATTCTTTAGCCAGGTTTTCTTCGGTGTCAATCGCTGAATTCTCCAGTCTGCCGGACGGTCTTACCAAAGAAGTTTACATGGCAAACGGTTATCATCCATTCGGCAGACATGTCCGAACCATCGTAGTCGACGTTTTTGTATTTGTTCTCCTATCAGTGTTTGTTGATCACATCTTCCTGTAATTGTTTCGTTTCGAAGGCGGTCGCCTCAAGCATCACATTTGGAAGACCTCAAGCTTGTCAAGGTCCGGCTTGAGCAATGTCCACGTTTCCGATCCATAAAGAAGAATGGGAAGGATCAGCGTTCGGTATAAGCGTACTTTCGTTTTGATGGTAGTATTTGTTCGTTTCCATGTTCCATGTTCTGATGTCGATGTTTACGTATCAATAAACAAATTTAGTGCTATAGTGGGCTAACTCATAACCATACAATTGTTGAAATATTGCGATTTTGTTTCTGTCGTACATTATTCAAGTTTTTGATAAAGTTTTGTTAAGAATCGGGTTGGCGTTGTCAGGGATATGTTTACAGCATGTCAATTGTTTCCGATAACTGTCAGTATTAACTGTTAATTCTACGCCACGAGCTCTAATTACACATTCTAGACGTCTAGGCATACTGCTGATCAATTGTGCAAGATTTTCTTGTGGTAACCTATCCTAATGTCCGAGGCCAATTAGGGCGAGTGCAAATTGCTCTTCCCAGTTGAACCCACACGTGTTCTATCTGGTTCAGGTCTGGTGAGCAGGCTGCCCAATCCAAAAGTGTAATTCCAACTTCGTTTAGATATTGCAGAGTAATGTTGGCTACGTGTGGCCGTCCATTATTTTGCATTAAACGAAAGTTGTCACCAACAAAATGACTAAACGGAACAACATATTCCTCAAGAATGTTCCTAATGTACCTATCTGCGTTGAGGGCTGCTCTATCACAGATGTGAAGCTCTGTGCGCGCATCTGAAGAAATCCCTCCCCATACCATTACCGAATCTCCAAAAAAATTTGAAGTTGTGGCCATAGCACAAGCAGCATAGCGTTCTCTTGGTCTTCTCCATACCCGTGAACGACCATCTGGAGCATCCAAACTAATCGAGACTCATCTATCCATAACACGCATCTCCATTCGGGATCCCCCCAGTTCTGGTAAGTTCTAGCAAAGTTTAGTCGATTATGTTTGTGGCGTACTGAAAGTTTTGGACCAATGGCAGCCCGATATGGTTTCAGATTGTTTTCGTGAAGTCGTCGCTGAATTGTACGTGACGATATTTGAACATTTCTGACAGCAGCCAGTTTATTAGCAGTAATTGTAGCTGTTGCAGTGCGATTTCTTAAAGATTCTAACAACATAAATCGATCATTTTTGCACATCTTACTGGAGATATCAGCATTTTGGCACGGAAGTGAGAATTAACAGTTAATACTGACAGTTATCGGAAACAATTGACATGCTGTAAACATATCCTGACAACGCCAACCCGATTCTTAACAAAACATGAAAAACTTGAATAATGTACGACAGAAACAAAATCGCAATATTTCAACAATTGTATGGTTATGAGTTAGCCCACTATAGCACTAAATTTGTTTATTGATACGTAGACATTCAAATCATCAAATGACAGCTGAGATGTTACAATTCTATCTACGTCTTCTGCAGTTCGTAACTTGTTTCCTAAAATGTAATACTTTTGTAATTAATTAAAGTTTTGAAGAGTATCTTTATAAATACCTGCAAGAATTAAAAGCATGTGACAATGTGGTAATCCCCTTTTTTAAAATTCTGTTACACAAACAACCATAGTTTCCAATTCAGTGTAACTACAAAACACCACAATGTTGTAATGCCTTCAGCGTTAGTTTTAATTTGCGATACTTCAAAGTGACCCTGCAGAAGAAAGAAGCAATAAGATTGTACGTACAAGTTTATTGAAAACTACTTACCTCACATAACCGTAAAGAATAAGTCGGAGTCCAATTTTTGCTTTTTGGGAAATCTGAACAACGCTAATCCCTTACCTTGCTTTGTACTACAATTATCTGATGCACAGTAGACCATTTAACAGAATTAATACTTGTAGCTACTGCTAAAAGAAACGAAAGGCGACGCATAAAAATTTGCAGAAATATAGGTTATGTATGATGTAACGGACACGCCTATTTAGCGTTTGAGTGTGGCTTAGGTTGTGGGAGCGTTCAATAAGCAGATATGAAAATTAACCAAAGTGGACTTGCCTTCGAAGCTGAGTCAATAGTTTTAAAAAACACAAGAAATAGGCATAATAAATAATTGTTTTCTCTGATAATATCGCTATTAAAAGTTAAGGGAAGTTTGTTTACAAAAACCCGAAAATAGAAATGGTGGAATGCAACCATAGTACTTTTAGTTGTGTAAACACGGCTTTTAGTCTTCTGCATTATTATAAGTGATTGCATTATGGGAAAATCAAAGCATACTAGATGTAATTCTTTTTAAGACACCCGTTGTAATGTCCTTTCTTCTCCTGCTGTTCTCAGCACTTTCTTGTTTGTTGTTCTGTCTGTCCAACTTACTTTCACCATCCTCCTGTACCACCACATCTCGAATACTTCTAGTGTTTTTTTTTAGGTGTTGCCACCGTTCATGATTCATATCCGTGCAATATTACATACGTATTCTCCATGTCTTCGTATAACAGTATGTCGCGCCTGCGTCTGTTGCCTTTTGTTCGACACCGATCCTGCGCGGTTTTTTCGGGTCAGCTGTATCGTCACAGTGTTCTTTATAACGCAGCCATAAGCAAGTACAACATGTACTTGGCCATGGGGCTAAAGCGCCTGACTAGCCATCAGAATCTGGGAACGCGAGTTTAAATCCGACCGGCCGCATTGTTTTTTTTTATTTGCACATTGATGTAATTTGCATTATTAAGTGTTTCATATTACTGTTTCAGTATTATTAGAAACAGTAACTTATTTTATACGTAATTTTGAACACTCTTGCTTTCTTTAGTAAGTATTTTTTATTTATTCAGTTCGAAGAATACAGAATTTTTTTAATTGGAATGTGTCTACGCGATCTTTTGTAAACTAGAATACTTCATCAATTAAATGGTTATTTAATATTACTTGTGTAATACCATGTCCAATTTTCTTTCAAACCATGATTTATTGATGGCATTTGATAGGTTTTTATACTTAGAATGCAAAGCTGTATCTTTCCAGTGATAAAAATAAAATTTGAATTGTTTGTAAATTTTTTAAGACTCAAGATTTATAAAAACGTCATTTTCTTTAATTTTTAAAAATTTCGAGAGCAAAACCGGAAGCGACAGTACATTACTTTCATAAATAAAACTAAAAACGTTGTTTAGAGGAAAACTGAAAATCAGTGAAGCTTTCGTTTTCGAGGTGATGTTGCTCTTGCTGTCGCATTTCTAAGTTAATTTATCTATAGCTGGTTTCATGAACGCACATACTAGACAAACCGATGTTGTTATATTTAATATAAGTGCGGTGTCTTGCTGCATAAAGAGGGTTTATTTGCGCAAACTGTTTTTCTATATGAGTCGTAAGGAGCGACTGATAACTGCGTCATTTGAGGGTACTGCCTGAAAAGCTAGTATATATAGTCCAGTCAATCTGTCATCAAAAGGGGGTGTCACCTTGCATCAAATTGGGTAGTTCTGATTTTTTTATATGTCTTATATGGTTGAGGCCTAATGATGAATCTAAGTTTTCGACCTCGGCCGGGTGCCGGAAGTACTTCAAATCACCAAAAAATCCAAAATTTTCGACCTTGTTTCAGTTTTCGTCAATTTTAACCCCGAAGAACTGGTTTCGTTAATGTTAAACCTATATGGAATGAAAGATAAAATTTCCTACATTTTATGAAGTAGTGTTTTTTTTTCTCCGACCAATCGTTCAGCCGCGAGAGCGCCGCGAAGTTGTAGTTCAGTCAAAAGGTAGAAAATAGTGGAAAGTTTTGGTGGAGTTTTGATATTTGGTCCCTATATGGCTTTTGGGTCGCTGTATACGAATATCAGGTTTGCCAACAATAATTTTGACCGGAAACAAGTTTTTTTTTAAACAAAAGCTGTCTTAAAAAACGATTTTTTTAAATTTTTCTAAAGTTACTCGAAAACTATCCAATTTCGTCAATGTTGAACCTATAGGAAACGGAAGAAGATAAAATTTCCTACATTTTATGTACTAGAGGTTTTCTTCTCCGATCAATCGTTCAGTCGCGAGAGCGCCGCGAAATTAGATGTTAAAAGCAAAAAAAGGGAAATTATCCCAGTTTATTTCAAAGTAACTCGAATACTATCCATTTTTCGTAAATCAAAAATGGTATATGAAATGAATCTTCATAAATGAAATGTTGGAAAACTTGATATTCGCGGACAGCGACCCAAAAAACATATAGGAACCAAATATCAAGACTCCAAAGCTTTCCCTTATTTTCTACCATTCGACTGGACTATAATTTCGCGGCGCTCTCGCGGCTGAACGATTGATCGAAGAAAAAAAAACTCGACCTCATAAAATGTAGAAAATTTTATTTTCTTTCGTTTCATATAGGTTCAACATTTACGAAAAATGAATAGGTTTCGGGTAATTTTAGAAAAACTTAACAAAATCGGGTTTTTACACTGTTTTTGCATAAAAAAACATGTTTTCGGTCAAAATTTTTGTTGGCAAACCTGATATTTGTGTTCAGCGACCCAAACAACATACAGGAACTAAATATCAAAACTACACCAAAACTTTCCCCTATTTTCTACCATTTGATTGGACTATACAGGGTGATTTATAACGGGCGGGTTAAACTTCAACACTTTGCTGGGGAGGTCATTTTGAGTAAAAGATGTTATATGAACATAGGTCGTATTCCATTTAGTTACCCAACTACAAAAGACCAAAATTTTATTAAAGGGCGGGTAAAGGTAAAACTGCTCAAAGTAGCCAATATTTCAAGCGTCATATCTACTACGTATAATCCGTTCACGACCTTTTTGGGACAGAGTTGGCTATGATTTTTTCTTTTCATGTTGGACTAACTGATTCGGTGATGTAGCGGATGCAACTTTTTTTTTCTGTCAGTGTCTGTTCGACATTTTCTTGCCACCACATTGCCAGATTTATTATTTTAATATTCGTAAGACAATAAATGCTTCATCAAGTGTGTAAAAATAATTTAAATTTCCGTCAAAGGAAAAGTCAAAATGCCCAATATAATTTTGTTACAACAAAAAATTTCCATTAAACGATGCTACTTCCAATTTAAAAAGGACAGACCAGATCTAAAAGAACACGAGTTGATGTCGAGACTAGAGAGAGATCCGGCAACAATGTACGTATTCAGAAAATATAACCTTAAACTGAAAACAACCTAACCTAACACAAAAAGTGTCAATTTCCATTAGGGAGTTTTGTTGCAACAGAGGTTCTGCCAACAAAATTACTAGATGGTCATAGCTTCACCTGATCCAAAAAGATCGTGAACGGCTTATATGTGGGCCAATCACATCAATTTTTATGTATCGTCGCCTCTAGTTTATCTGTTTTGCTCAAAAACGAAACATAAATTTCAAATTCTGTTTACGCCAGTGTCCTAGATTTCTTAATATCTAGCGAATGAGATAATTTCATAAAAATCGTACAAAGGGGAACCTGAGTTTCAAACTTATTTTTTACATTTTTTTAGAATTTATTCTATTTTTTATCTCATACACTAGAACTGTGAGAAAGAATAGTTCTGATATAAAAAAGACTAAGATTGGACAAGCTGTTTGGGAGAAAAACTCTTTGGAGATAAATTGCAATGTGTTTTTAAAATATTTTTTTAATGCCCTTTCTACCAATAAATTGCCATCAAATCCATATAGTTTGATAGATAAAACTGCAGGCTATATTACAAAATAAAAGTTTGATATGGTTGGCCCACATACGTAGTAGATATGACGCTTGAAACATTGGCTACTATGAGCGGTTTTACCTTTACCCGCCCCTTAATAAAACTTTGGTCTTTTGTAGTTGGGTAACTAAATCGAATTTATTTAGCGTATGGCTACACACACAGATAATTATAACATATATAAATTTCAGTCATAATAAAATATATAAAATTTCATGTATAACTAGATAACATAATAGTTATGCAGTTTTACAGAAAACATAGGATACTAAGGGTAATTATCGTTTAAAGTTGAATGTCCAGGTTGTTTATCCAGTCAATAGCGTCTGGTGTAGCATTGAGAATATCCTCTCTAGTGCCAGTGAAGGCTCTTCGTCTGCATTCGAATGCGATGTGCTGAACCGTTTGTCTCTCTACACCGCAGTCGCACTCTGGTGTTGGAATTAAGCCCCACTTGTGATAGGAGTCTGCACATCTTCCATGGTTTGTAACTAAATCGAATACGACCTATGTTCATCTGATATTTTTTACTCAAAATGACCTCCCCAACATACTGTTGAAGTTTGGTCCGCCCGTTATAAATCACCCTGTATACAGAAGATATCTTTTAGGTACAGTTATTTTTCAACAATTCTACAATGCAACTTAGCTTATGACAGAACGAGGTACCAAGGACCATTTTCGTCTCATATTATTATAATTTGAATGTAGATTGATTTGCTTAACATTATTTGTGTTCTACTACTGCTAACCTTTCGAGGTAGAACCGACTAAAATCCATAAAAATGGCAAAATGTGAAAAATGTATGAAACTTTGAAGAGCTGTATCTTGAAAACTATTAGGTCTACAGACACCGCTCTGGTCTTAAATTGTGTAGAATTTCCTCTACTTTAACATAAGGCATAACCACTTTTGCTGAAAATCCAGTGCTTCAGGATGAAAATCGACAAAAACCGTATTTCGGTCGAAAATTTCTCGTTTTTTTTTGTTATTTTAGGTACTTCCGGCACTCGGCCAAAACTCGGCCAAAGTCGAAAACTTAGATTCATCATTACGCCTCAACCATATAAAACATAAAAAAATTAGAACTACCCGATTTAATGCAAGGTGAAATGTACAGATTGACTGGACTAATAGTGGAATCACCGCTAATGGTAATTTGATAAATTTCTATGGAAATAGTTTCAACTAAATAACAAGGTTACTTTATATTTGAATACGCTGCCTTATTTTATATTTAACTAGCTGTTACCCGCGACTTCGTACGCGCGAGGTTCGTATGCGCGAGGTTCGTTATTTGTGTATTAAATAATGACTAATTATTTCCTGTCATCCCATCCCATCCCATCTCATCCCATCCCGTCCCGTCCCGTCCCGTCCCGTCCCTTCCCGCCCCGTTCCCTCCCCGAACTGTCAAACGCGCGAGCTGTCAAACGCGCGAAGGTTAAATAGTCGTTAATTTTTCTGAAATTTTCCAATTTTCTGCGCAATTTTCTTAATTTTTCTTTCCGTAAGAACCTTCTACGAAGTATTAGAAAACTTTAAAAAAAGGCTGAATGAAATCAGTCAAGTCGTTCTCAAGTTATGGCGTGACCAAGGGAAATAAGGATTCATTTATATATATATATAGTTAGAAGTTAATATTTCACACATTTAAACATTTTGTTCAAGCGTTTAGTAACCTTTACTTTTTCAGTATTTATTAAGATTATTTTAGTTTATTAGAAGTATTAATGTTTACATTAAAAGGTATAACAATTCGTTGCAAACAAAAATTGTTAATGTAGCTATAAAATATAGTTTCGCACGTTCACATTTAAATCTTACGCAGAAAAACATGATCATAACAGGAATATACCAAGGAGCAGCAAACTAATTTGCAAGTTTTCGGATTGTGCTTACTTCAACAATTCTATGGACGTTGTATGATATGACAAGAAATATCACTTAACCATAGACGGTTGAAGTAATAATATGTGCAATAAATTAACTCACAACTGCTTTATTGCAATTTGGGGATACAAAATTTGAAAGTTTAATATACAGGATGTAACAACACTCGTACTACGAGGGAAATTAGAAAAATTATCTACCTATATAGTCATGACTGCCAATTTGATAAGATTTCGTTCGTTACTATTTATTTTCTTCAATGTTTTGTGTGTGAAAATGGGAAGTGTAATAAAGTTTCTCATAAAAAAATCAACACTCTAAAAAAATTCGGGAGCGAATGATTGCAGTGTATGGAGACTATGCTTCGTCGTATGGTTTGCGGAAAGTTCGTTACCACATTTCGTTCCCCACATTTCGTTCCCCACATTTCGTACCCCACATTTCGTTCCGGGGATATTTCGTCTCCCTACATCTCGTACCGGAAACTTCGTTCCCGAGCGAGCTCAATTTGTCTCCTAGATTACACGGTGTTGAAAAACGAGTACAGCGATCGGAATGCAGTTGGAAAAATGAAAGATATTTTAATTAATTTATTTATTATAATAAACTGATAAGAACTATATACAGTATGTCCCCGGATTGAGTTTACAAGAGGGACCTAATTTTATTTTTAGTTTTACCAAAGAGCATATGCTCTTTGGTTTTACATAAAAATGTTATAGGAATTATAATTCCTGCTTGGTTTTTAGAGAATTTTCAGTTTTTCAAAAACACGTCGCCCTTGACAGTTAAGCAAAAAATATTTTCTTTTCAGATAAACTACCCTTTTTGTTCATGATACGGCAAAATATTACTAAGAAAAGTTGTTCAGAATGAGAAATTACCTATAAAAATATCAGGAAGATACGTACTTATATTAAACCGTAATTTTTAATAAATACAATTTATTTTGTTCTTATCATAAATAAATTAATTAAAATATCTTTCATTTTCTAACTGTATTCCGATCGCTGCACTCGTTTTTCAATTCCCTGTAATCGAGGAGACAAATTGAGCTCGCTCGGGAACGAATTTTGGTCAAACCAGTTTCATCGAGTACAAGAATCCATGGAAGATGATTTTAAAAGGGGAAAACGTACACAAGCAACAAATGTTGTAATGTGTAAGAAAGTGCAATCCATGGTTCTTGAGGATCGTCGTATGAGAGTTTCCACAATCGCTGCAGCATTGGAACTATTCTAACCTAGCGTTTTGTCGGTTTACGATAAATTCAGTATGAGTAAAAGTTTCAGCAAAATGGGTTCCCAGATTGTTGTCTCTGAAGTAAGAGCTGCGTAAACAGAACATTTTTCAAAACAATTAAAATTTTTTAAAAGGCAATGTTCAAACTTTTTAATACGGTCACTTACTGATGGTGATGAGACTTGGGAACATCACTGTGATCCTGAAACAAAACTAGTCCATGCCATGGGTTCATTGCAATGGGTTCATAAAGCGTCTCCTCCTCAAAGAAATCCTGCACCCAATATTCAGCTGAAAAATTCATGGAAACAATTTTTTCGGCCATGCAAGGTATTCATTTGATTGAATATATAGCTAAAGGCTCTACAATCAACGCAGAAGCTTACTGTAATACTTGCAAGAAGCTGTGTGCAGCTATTGTCAAAAACGGTCACAATCTGTCGCATGGCGATGTGGTCTTTCTTCATGACCATGGCAACATGCTAAAAACCGAAAAAATCAAACCGATCCTCCATGAATGCAGCTGTATTGAGGTAGAATGTCCACCTTACAGCCCGAATCTGACACTGCCAGACTTCCCTCTGTTCAGAAATCTGAAAACCCGTTTTACAGTAGACCAGCGTTTGAAGGAGACTGTAAAGAAATATTTTGAGACTAACATCAAATTATTTCCCTATACTGGACAAAATTATTTGCAGGATAAATGGCAAAAGTGCGTTGATTTGGAGGGAAATTATATTCAGAAATACAGTTATCAAAAACATCACATGCATTTTGTTTCTTACTCAAGTAGATAACATTTCTAGTTCCTGTCATAGTATTTTTTCTTGAAAATCGTAAATCACGACAGATAAAAAATACATTATATAACATGTGATTCAAAAAAAGATCCATCGCGAGAGCAAATGAGAAAAAAATCTGGTGTGATACACGCACACAACTTCCTTTTACAGTGATCTTATAATTGGGCAAAAATTTGATTTTAAATTTTTAAGCAGTTGTCAAAATTTTTAAAAAATTACAAATTCTACATAAACGGTACAAAATAGAGCGTTAGGTGAAGAGACAAATTTTCTCTATAATTTTAAGCTGAATTCAAAAATGTAATAATATACCGGGTGATTTATTTAAAATAGGAGTTAATAAAGAACAATAGAAAAAAAAACAAAAGAAACCCATTTTAGAAGTATTCAACTGGAAAATCACCTATCTCACATCAATACACATTAAAAATGTAATAAAAATGAGAAGTTTGAAAAAAATCGTTGGTGCCGTTTTTGAAAAAATCGAAAGAAACTGAAAAATTACAAGAGTAAACACCTACTTCCGGTTCTTGAATTTTTTTCAAAAGCTTGCTGTAGCATCTAGATAGTACACAAAACTCATATATGAAGTTTCAACGCCATACCTCTTTTCGTTTTTGAGATATTCTGTTCACAGACAGACACACAGACAGACAGACCAATAAAACAAAATATGTTTTTTGGGATCAGGGGACTCTAAAACGTGAAGATCTGTTGAAAACTCAATTTCGAATTTTTGGGGTGAATCCAATACTTCCTTTATTGTAAAAGGAAGTAAAAAAGTAGACTGTACGTATTGATTCAGAAATGGCGTTATTTTAATTAATACAATTTTCATTTTACGCCAGCTTAATTTGATAAGTCCCAAAGCGCTTTTCACACAAGTTCTTTAATTAAAGTCATGGTTTTCACTAATCATCAAATAAGCTGCATGCTAAGAACGTGGAACGGTCAAAAATCTACTGTGAATGAACACGCTGATGACAAAGTAGTTCAAATGTCCCAAATGCAAGCAGAGATCTGCGTTCTCTTTTCTAGGGCAACTTTGAGAAATCTTTTTTTGAATCACATGTCACTAAAGTCGGTATAGAAAATCTATTTATGATTTTAGCTTGAACCAGAAAGCACTAGAGGTGGATCTTGACTTTTAAAATGGAAATGAAAATCGGGGTCACATTGATCATGATCGGGTCGAGTTCTTCAATACAAATTACTTTTGTAGGATTTTTTGTTAAATATATCTTTCATATTACGTTATTAACTAAAAATAGAACTAAAGAAATTGTGAATGTTCATTTTGGTACAAGCAATTTTGTATTTTTCCGAGAAAAGAATCTTGTGCTTGAATAATTTGTGCTTGGCTAATAGTACCACATTTTTCAAAGTTTGACAGCCTTATTATTGATAAAGAGACCTCTACTTCATGGTTAAAATAGGCCACTGGCCTAACATAAGATGACGAAGAAGGAGAAGACACATTTGTTATTAGTGTAACATGATAATCGTTGAGTTATTTTTACGCTTAATAGCAGATAAGTGTAACATTCTTATACGTTTATTGTATGAATAGTAAGAGATATTTAAAAATGTTTCCTACAAACATTGTTTTTACCAAAGAATTATACGCAATCATAACCAACAAGTTAATATCATACATAAAATTTTTATACCGACTGAGACGTTTCTCTCAACGTTTTACGATTAACAGCTTTCCAGAAAAAAATAGTACGGGTGGTCCGTTACACCATTTATACAAGACCATATATTTTTAGACAGTTATAGGGTGTTTATCTTAATCTATACCATAAAATCGGTGGCTTCTTTCTTTGTATGTGTCTTTGTTCGCTATCTCCTCCGAAGATACTGGACCGATTAAATTGTGTGATAGCTTAAAATTTGACTTGGATCGTAGGCCGGTTTTTATTTTCAAAAAAGTACGAAAAAGTATAAAGTAAGTTAATAGTTATTTACAATACAAGTGGGATAACAGCATCATTAATATACGTGTGTGTAAGTTACAAACGAGTGCGTAGCACGAGTTATGTAAGCACACAAGTATATTAATGATGCATTATCACACATGTATTGTACAAATTTTTATCTACGACTGCCTAAAATTGAGAAAAGTGTATTAAGAGAAATGTCAGATCTGTCATTTTCAAAAATATTTTAGTAGGCAAATGTCATTATGTCATTCATTTGACACTATTTCAGTTAGGTAATGAAGTCATTACACAACTCAGTTGCGTAATGAAACCATTACATAACTGAGTGGTGTAATGAGCTTCATTACCTAACTGAAATAGTGTCAAATGAGTGCCGTAATGCGTTGCTTATTCCACTGGAGTAGATAAAATATATTAAATTTAATTAAATCGTGTAATTAGCTAAGCTCGGGTGATTCACTAATAGCAAATATTTATGTAACTGATGTTCGGAGGGCTTTGAAAGAAGGTAGGTCAGCGTCAGTGATCCTTTTTTAAGCAAAATTGTTTTATCGCACTGGGTAACTAAATTAGCATCGCCCTATTAACGATTAAATTGCTTTATTATTACCATACACATATTTTGAAAACGACCGTTGAGGCCGCCAAACGTAAGTCTCGAATTTGAACTAGAGAAATATTTAAAGTAGGTACTCAATTTAATAGTTACGCTATTAATAACAATAGTTAGCTAAGGAAGCTATTTCTTATGTGCGCGAAAATTATAAATAACCAATTATATAAAATGGTGGAGGCGCTAAATCTCTTTAGCTAGAAACCATATTTTTAAAATGAAAATGTTACTCCGAGTTACAGTTGCAAAAGTAATTAATATGTTTGTATCTATATTTACACATTAAAATGTTTTTAAAAATACTAATATCTTGATGACTACTTTGCATCTACATCATTAGATCTTTTGCTGAAAGTGTTCGAACTAAACAACTTTCTTGGTTCTTCAAAATCCTAAGAATAAAATTCACAAATAATCTATTTACTTTGGCAATAATGATAAATACATTAGTATTTCTTGTATTGCCACCATTTCTGTTTTCCTTATCTTTAAATGAAAGCATCGTTCATCACTAATATTTTTTGAGTTACTTTACGCAAATCGTGCTTCTTTTTATAACTTTATGTCAAGTCTACGTACTGATTTTTACTTCCTTTTACAATAAAGGAAGTATTGGATTCACCCCAAAAATTCGAAATTCAGTTTTCAACAGATCTTCACGTTTTAGAGTCCCGTGAACCCAAAAAACATATTTTTTTTCATTGGTCTGTCTGTGTGTGTGTTTGTGAGTGTGTCTGTCTGTCTGTGAACAGAATATCTCAAAAACGAAAAGAGGTATGGCGTTAAAACTTCATATATAAGTTTTGTGTACTATGTAGATGAGACAGCAAGCTTTTGAAGAAAATCGCATAACCGGAAGTAGGTGATTACTCTTGTGATTTTTCAGTTTTTTTTTCGATTTTTTCAAAAACGGCTCTAACGATTTTTTTAAACTTTACATTTTTACTACATTTTTAATGTGTATTGATGTGAAATATGTGATTTTTCCATTTGAATACTTCTAAAGTGGGTTTCTTTTGTTTTGTTTTCTATTTTTTTTATTAACTCCTATTTTAAATAAAACACTAGGTATATTATTACATTTTTGAATTCACCTTAAAATTCTAGAGAAAATTTGTCTTCAACTAACGCTCTATTTTGTACCGTTTTTGTAGAATTTGTAATTTTTGAAAATTTTTGACAAATGGTTAAAAATTAAAAATGAAATTTTTGACTAATTATAAGAACACTGTAAAAGGAAGTTGTGTGAGTGTATCACACCAGATTTTTTAAATTCTGACAGACTTGTATTAAGCAACGATTTTTTATGATTTACTTTTCTTATTTACAATGTAGATAATGTTAAATGTTCCTAATATTCGATATTTCCGTAAACATATTAGAATGCAAAATGTATGTAAAATATGACATATGTTGTGAGATCTGCAGCAAACATTTATCTTATAACATTTCATCTTTTAATTGTATAAATTTAACTAATCAAGTGCCGATTTCAAAAATTATTTCGGTAATTTTATCACCTGAAAAAAATAACGATAATGTTTAGACGTCAATTGCTTACACGTTGTTGCTATCGTTATTATAAGTTGTAATCTTCATAAAACTACTTTTTAAATGTTAACGTTTATTTGTAATGTTCGTTCGGTAAATGCTCTTGTAAAATGCCCCACGGATTTAGCAGCGACAGATAATGTTGTGCAGTGAAACACAAGTGTCTACTGTAGTAACAATTGCCAACTGTATCAGAAATAGTGTCTGTGCTTGTTGGGGTATTGCTATTGAAAATTTCGTTATTTGATAATAAATTTCCACAGAAAATTGCAAGCAAAATTCGGTATTACTGTGAATACTACAAAAGGTTGTTAAATAGCTCGACAACCTTAAACAAATCTGGAAGAACTGTGCAGGACAACTTTATATAACTGGATATAGAAAGCCAAAAAAATTCTACACTCTTTTAAAAATTTTAAACAGTAAGCTAACTTTTATTCTAAGACGTGATTCAAAAAAATATTCATCAGAGTGACTTTAAACAAAAATCACGTATGACGCCCCTTGAAAAGTCTGAACTACTTAATGTTGCATCTACTCTGTTAGAGGTAACTCAATATTGATTGATTTTTTGGCCGTTCCACGTTCCTAAACTACATTTCCAGCATGCGGCATATTTGATGATCAGTGAAAACTATCACTTAAAATAATATCCAAAACTAAAGGGATTTTCTCAAAAGCGGTTTGGGACCTGTCGAATTAGGCTGACATAAAGAGACAGTTGTATTAATTAAAATTACCTACTCTCTGAACTAATTCTACACATACAGGTTATGTCTATCTATTTCTCCCTTGGCCCTTTTAGATGAATCACCTGTTATTTATTTACATAGAGTTGAGCAAGTGATTACTGTCGACAGAGTTTTCAAAAATCGTCGTTTTTATCTGTAAAAATATATAAGGTGACGTGGAAAAGAAAAGAAATTTAAAATGTATTTGTTAGAAGAAAAACTATGCAATAGAAATCAAAATAAGACATTTTATGGAAAATATCCAATTGGAAAAACCGCAGCAGTTTCCATAGGTTTATTTTTACGTCGATATAATTATTTTTCTACGATACCCTCAAAATGATAACTTTTTTCACAGTTTCTACTATCTTTTTTTTTGTAATTGTGATTAAGCCAGATCAGCAATATTTTGCTATACATGGCTGATTGATCTATTTATGTACATGTTGTATTAATAATCACTAATGGGCGCAGCCGCACTAATTTAATACCATTTTATGATAATTGTGTTCATTGAAGTGTATTTATTCACTTGATCATTTTGTATATTATTGTGTTGCACTGATTTTTAATTATCACTGTTTTCTGGTAGGCTGGATAAGAGTAGAACATCCTGAGGAAGTTTTCGCTTGAGCCTGATATGTATATTTTGTCGTCCAGTGTTGTACGTTATTGCACCGGTACAGTTTCTTATGTGTTTGAAATATTTTCTCGCTATGTTCTTCATAAAGTCTCGTATGGTAGGTAGTCCCGCTTCTCGATGGAGTTGAGTGTTGCGTATGTACCACGGTGCGTTGAAAACTATTCTTAAAACTTTATTTTGAAAGGTCTGTACTTTTTTCATTTGAGTGTTAGATGCTGCTCCCCATATTTGACAGGCGTAGGTGATTACAGGTCTCAAGATGGACTCATATATCAGCATGCCACATTCTGGTTTAAGTGTCGATTTTCTGTTAATAATTGGATATAGCATGCCCAGCCGAGTGTAAACCTGATTTAACTTTTTGTTTATGTGAAAAGCCCATGTGAGCTTTGTGTCCAAATAGACGCCCAAGTACTTGACGGCGTTATCATCAGGATTCCATTCAATTTGCTGATCGAAAAGAACAAGATTATGCGGTTTAACAGGTCTGCGTAATGTAAAAATCTTTGATTCGCATTTGGTGGGATTAAGCGTAATACACCATTTGCTAAACCACTCGCTTAGTTGGTTGATGCTATTTTGTAGTTGTTGAGTTGCTAGGAATATGTCCGTGTGTTGTGTTATAAGGACAGTATCATCTGCATACATTGCGACGGTTGAATTAGTGGGTTCAGGTAGATCACGCACGAATATATTAAACAATGTTGGTCCTAATATAGAGCCTTGAGGTACTCCGGCATTGATGTTCTTCTGTGCTGACAAAGTGGTATTGATTCTTACAGAAAAACTTCGGTGTGCGAGGAAAGATTTAACGATGTGTAGTATGTAGCTAGGAACGTTACAGCTGACCATCTTGAAAAGAAGTCCATCTATCCAAACACGGTCGAAAGCTTGGGCGATGTCGAGGAATATTGCTACGATATGTTGTTTATTTTCAAATCCATTTTCGATCAGTTCTGATATACGCGATAATTGCTGGATAGTAGAGTGCTGAAGCCATATTGAAACACAGGTAGTATTAGGTTATCTGTGACAAACTTGTAATGAAGGATAAAGGTTTGGCCTTACTTGTTGGCGAAAGTTATATTAGAAATTTTGCCGGCTGGTACGTATCGGCCTAATTGGGCTAACTCGCCGAGAGGGTCAGGGTTCCATCAAAGCTGCAACAAAACTAAAGGAGAGGGCGCCAGGTCCTCGACGTTGACTAATCCTTGCGTCGGACCTCCACAAGGTAAGGGATAAATCCAGCAAATCAAATTATCAAAGACCAAATAACTTATCACAGCGTTTATTAACTATTCGGTGCTATAGTGCAAACCCGCAAATAAAAGATACACATAAACATATATACATTAATAGATGAAATAAAATAAAACAAGGCAGGATTTAAACTATTGCAATATCTATCATAACTCAGAATATATTCACGCAGGTACAATAATTATTACACGCCCTGCGAGGCAGTGCGCGGCGAAACGAGGCTATGCAAGCGTAAGGCTAACTTACAATCCCGAGAGTTAGCTCCAATGGATACTAAGACGTTACTTCAAAATTTCTAGAGTAGAGAAACACCGTGCGTTTATATGGCCATACGAGAACGAAGGTTAATGCAAACTCATTATACTCTATGGGATGATTAAAAAAACAAAACAGCTTGAATATGCCCTTACAATATTGATTGACCGTGAAATTCCGCAAATAATTCGCGGGAGATTGTACTCAAAGCGATACGTTGCCGACTTCGGGTCCTTAACCACAATCTAATTAAAGCTCCAACTTCACACGTAATGCGCGGTGGTTGTCACAAAATTTAACCTTGATTTTGAGCTTATGCAAATGGAGGGGGCCCAAAGTGTCGCGAGACTTCGCTAAAACGTGCCACAAGTAAGTCTGAACATCCCACTACAATGTCTTACAAAATTCCAATGTACTGGTCTACTATAATTTTATAGGAGTCTGATTATATATTTAAACGGAGTCCATAACACTACCGATGTGGGG
Source organism: Agriotes lineatus (assembly GCA_940337035.1). Lineage (NCBI taxonomy): Eukaryota > Metazoa > Arthropoda > Insecta > Coleoptera > Elateridae > Agriotes > Agriotes lineatus. The sequence continues at coordinate 125,200,009 of OW679200.1, read as the reverse complement.
CCTAGAAGCTAAGAAGCTAGTCTGCTAGTGTAGCAGTTGGCACACACGATACCGACAACCCGAGGTTATAATTTAGCATAATTAAGGTGAGCCGAGATAACTTCAGACAGTAGTATTTCAGTAAACGACGAGCACAAATGGTACAGCCAGCCCCTAATCTAATCTAAAACTACATCAAGTGGGTCGAGCTGTATGACATTCCCTGTCAATATCTATGCGAAAGGTTCGCCTAATCAAAAAAATAATACACACGGAAGGGGCGATTGGTATAGCACGCCCTATAACTATGCGAAAGGTACACACCCAAGTCTAATTATCCCGCAGGTTTCCTTGCAATATCACACCTGGGACTTCCGAGATGGCTGGAGCCGAGTGCGCTCGCTTCCTGCAGTAGGTCAAGCAACGCAGGGGGCCTTACGTTGGAAGCCGAAGGAGATGCGAGAGGGTGGCAATGAGCGAGCTCCTATTTCCTAACAGGAACCGTGACAGGCAGATTGCGAAATCCAAGTGCAACACATCAAATTACAGGAACACATGACTGTTTCTCGGCATAATTGAGTCCCATCAAAATTGGCTAAAAACGTACAAAGAAATTCCCAAATAAGCCATTGATTAAGAAGCCAGGGCTTACGTCAGCTTACCTTTTGTTGGAGGTAAGCCATGTTGAACGCGCCAGAAAGAGCTGACCCCAATAAATCCGCAGAGGCGAAATTGACGTAAGTACTAACAAACCAATTAATTACTAACGTCTTAAAGAGGGCTCCTATACTTGTAGATCCTCCATCAAATCGAAACGCAGCGGAGCTAAACCAATTAGCTCATAAATGAAGTACAGAGCCGGGGCACAGCTTGCACGAAGTTTAAAACGGGAAAGGAACGTGAGAAGCAATCACCTGTTCTACAAATTCCAGGACATCAAAATTCTTCCAAAATAAAATCTGACTGACTTCTAAAATAACAACATTATACCCTAGCAACAAATCAGGCCAGGAATCTAGATTATAATTAATGTACGTACTGTTGTAGAATTCGAGCAAAATAAGTTTAAATAATGACATCCGGCTGATTACTAGGGGAGTTGCATACGTAACCACCTATTAACTATACTAATGCATGCAAAATCACCAACTGAAACCACGAGCTAATACTTAGGAATAAAAGTTCAGCTATCAAAATTTTACTAGTACACGGAAAGCTACAAAAGAACCGTAACAAACTGAGTAAGTCCAGATATTTGGGAAATATCCAAGTCTCAAGCAGCCATTAAATACGATGGTAAGAAATGTTGTAGCTTTTTTTGGAAGATTTTTGAGAACAACGTTTGGAATGAGATCAGGTCCAGGAGACTTTTTTAAGGAAAGGCTTTTTATTAGTGACCCAATTTCGGTTGGGGTAGTAGGATCTATTAACCCAGGACTATCTGGGAAGTTGGTATTTAGCTGTGTTGTAATTTCTTCAGCAAATACTCTATTGTTTTCAGCAATTGGCGTGGCAAATGTGCCTTCTAGGTGATTGGCAAAAATGTTTGCTTTTTCTTGATCAGAAGCATAGATCTGGTTGTTGACTTCGATATTTGATATTTGAGGTTGTTGTTGTAGGATCCGTTTAGTTGCTAACCACATGGTTGGGTCTCTGGGTTGAAGACTAGCTATGTAATTTCTGTAGCTATCGAATCTATATTTATCTAAAGTGCTCTTTACTTCTCGATTTGCACGATTTAGCTGTGCTTTAATCAATGGGTTCCTTGTTCTGTTCCATATCCTCCTCAGTCTGTTTTTATTATTAATTAACTTTAAAATGCAATCTGGTGGATTCAAAAAGTTTATTTTACGTTTGATTTGGATTTTTGTGGATTGGTTTATTGCAATTTTTATCGAATTATTGAATTGACTTATGGCTGTGTCCATATCTTCTTCTGATGTAATTGAAGTAGGACAGGTTATTGCTTTTTGCAACACTTCTCTGAACTGTTCCCAATCTACACGACCGTTTATTAATCTTGGTAACATCTGCTTGATCATGGGGGAGTTATGAAAGGTTATTAATATAGGTAGATGGTCAGATTCTAGCTCTGCAATTACCGTTTGCGATATGGGTAGGCAAAAGTTTTTAAGAAGGCAGATATCTAATATGTCGGGGCGATGATCTCTGCGGTATGGATAATGAGTTGGTTTACTAGGTGCTGAAATCTGAATGGCGTGGTTTGAGAGATACATTTGGAGCCTGATGCCGCTTGGATTATTGCTATTGCAGCCCCAGAGGATATTTTTGGAGTTAAAGTCGCCAATTGCTAGTGTAGGGATATCGCTTTGGAAAAGTGTTGCAATATCTGCTTCCTGTAGTCGCTGTTTCGGTTGTTTGTAAACTGCAAAAACGTTGATGCTGGTCTTATTTTTTGGTTTCTACTATCAAAAGTGACGTTTATATCATTCTCAATTTAGGCCTGCAAATTACGTCTTTTTCGCACATTGTCATAGGTGACGTTTTAATACTACATTAAAGCCAGCTTTGCCGTAAATTTCAATGTCAATATAACCTAGAATACCTAACTAAATGTGACGGAAAATGTGTCACCGAACTAAGCTTTTATACTTTTGCTACGATCGTAGAAAAAATAGCAATGATACACGTGTAAGAATTCCATTAAAGCACTAGCAATGTAAAAAGCATTAGTATCATAATTTACTATTGGCATAGATCGCCTTGCTATAGTACTTGTATATGCTACTAGTCACCCATCTATGCACAGATATCTTTCAAATAATATTTTTAGAACCCTTAACCCCTAAAATGCACATTTTCGTAATATTTCGTAACAATTTTGAAATGCTTAATATAAATGCTAAGTCTTGAATAAACTCATAATTTTAATTCAGGTAGTTTTATAGATTCTAACACCGTTTCTAAAAAACTAAGAATAGTAGGAAATGAAATCCGTATTATATTGTTAAAAATAAATGGGATTGTGCAAGCTCCGTATAGATACTTTGGCACGCTATTGTCATGCAGCAGTTTTCGCCATGTACTATTTGGGATTTCCACTCCTTAATACATATTTAGTCTTCGTAATATGTTGAAATGGAGCTTTCAATGTGTTATGGTCGATAGGACATCATGTTATATACATGATAGCGTCTAATATGCGACGGCTTCTGCTAAAAAAATTCTCAAAGCAGACAGAAACTGCAAAGTCTAGACGGTGGAAATCGATTTAAAATCGAGTCGGCGATTTATTAATACAGTTAGCGGAGAGTGTGGATGGGGCAGACAGCTCAGCATTTCAGACTTAAAGGTGAGAAAAAAATAAAAATTTGCATCTACATCTTTCGATAACTTTAAAAAAGTCTTGCGCGGACTGCGATTCGAACTCACGGCATCAGATTTGACAGTCCATAGGTGACCACTACCTCTCCCTGACAGCGTAGTTATGCGACCGGTTAACGTTTATTATTGGTAATGTAAATACAAATTGACAACTAACTACTAATACCGCCTAAAAGTTTTTCAGTTCTATGCATTAGTATTCCACATAAACTGTCGCACAAATAATAATCATCCTGATAGGTTATGTTGTTCTCGAATGATCCTGTTTACATTCACCCAGCGCCAGCGTGAGGAACTTCACTAAACTGAATTTTCCGATTCCTTTAAAGCCAAAACGGTTGCTGTCTTCACAAAAGCTATATCATGACAGCACTTTCCAGCAATCCTTTCGCTACCAGTTAGCTTTGATTATAAAAGCAACTGTAGTTTAAAATAACTCGGATTTTTTTATTTTATTTTTTTGTATTTATTTTTACAGAATAGTAACGCCCCGAATATAGCTAATCCGCTGCTACTATTCGTTGCTTAATCGATTTTTTTTCGGATAATAATTGATCAATGAATGCAGATACAAGTTACTATTGCATATCCATAGAAATATATTTAAGTTACTTGGAATATTTTTCATACATCATCCTTTCCATGATATCTATAGCAGTTCATAGGATAGACTGTTTTTTAATATTATATAGATTTCTGAATTTTACAGGCCATTGTAAGTTTGTTCGGCTTTGCAGTATTGACAGCCAAAATGTTAACGTTCATACTCATGAACTTTAACATTTTCTCATCTTCCCCAACTCCTTCAGTACTTGTACAACAATTTAAATATTTTTATTTTAATATTTTCAACTTCGAAGGCTTTCATAGCTATTGCCATGGCGTAAAGAAAGAGTTCCGGGATTGAACGGTGATATTGTTGAGATAGAAGAACTCAACATTTCGCTAACTCAACCTTCACTAGGGGCTTCATTAAGAATGAGAAGCTCGGTACAATGGCAGAGGCGGGTGGGTAAGAGATAGAAGAGCGCAGTAACTCCATGTTGAGTGCAAAAGAATTTCTCCACTGGCACGGTTCTATCCCGGAAGTGGTTAGTTTTATATTATTTATTTGAGAGTAGTATTAATTTTGGTTTCTTCTTCTCTTTGGCTTAATTGGTTATCCAAGAATAGATGTATATCTTTATTTTTTCTTGACGTGACTCTATTTCGTGCAAGTCCTCGAAATATTTTCCCGAAGTTTTTTTGTTGTAGTCGTCCCATCTCATTTTTGGCTTGCCGAAGCTTCTTGTTCCCGTCCATGGCCTAAATACTAGTATATAGTCTAGCATTATCAATTTTGTTTAGCCATATTTTCAGTGGTACCCGCTACTTCCATTTGCTGCCTTATACAAGCTTTGGTTTTACGATGTCGAAGGCTTATGTGCAGCATGCTTCTGTCCATGAATCTTTTGCTAACATATCAACTATAGCTTCTGTGAATGACTGTCCTCAAACCAGACGTTATATGTAGAACAGACGTCGATTTTCATATGGAGGGTGCAGCAGAAAAAGTACTCTTTCCAATTGCTCCCATTCACAAACAGTTGAAACTACGAAAACAATGAAGTGGTTTCCTGTTCGTGTTATTTGTAAGACTCAAATAATGTGATAATACTTCTCCATTGATGTAGGTACCATTTTTGAACCAATCCAAAATTTTAAATATCTCCAGGAGCACTGGTAAAAAGTACTGTTAATGTAAGAGACGAAGGTGCGGAACCGCCATCTTCGGGTTGCGTTTGTAACGACTACATCAGATATGCATTACACAATGTGGCGTCTATAACAAACAGTACTTATTAAGTAAATCTGGGTTAGCGTATTATTGGGAATATATGTATTTATGTAAAATTTAATTTTAATCCAAAAATTTCACTGGAGATGTGTCCAGGATGTACTATTGCTACAAGGTTTTTTTAGCTGTGTGAATCTGACATTTGAACTGGCAACTGAGATTTGAATAAATATGAAACTAGTTCAAAACGTCAATAATGCATAGAATAAGTTTGGTTTAAAAAGCTGGGATTATTTATTGCTTATAAACCCATTAATTATTCTAAAAATTGCACATTTATCTATTTTTATAATTGTTTTGTATTGTAGTTTTTGATATTAAAATTTGCTGTGACATATGAGAAGTTTGAATCATTGACAATTAAAGTCATTTCATCAACAAACATAACACAAAATATATCACCCCCCCCCCCACACACCCCAGAAAAGCGCCTTTCGGTGATTTCCAAGAATACTTCGGCACTCAGCATCACTCCGTTTCGTTAGTACAGGGAAATGTTATGAACAGGTTATGTATCATAAAAATTGTCAATACGCATTTCACTCCGTTTCACAGTTCAATGTTATGAATCAGTCTATTGTTATAAAAACTATTGATACGCGCTTTCCAAGAATACCTCGGCACCTTATCTTCACGTTAATTATCAAATTGAATGTGTTATTAATCAGTGTATTTAGGAAATCAGTTGAATGCTTTAAAAAATGCGGTTCGTAATATCATGTAAAAAATAAAAAACAAAAATTTATTTTAATTCTTAACCAACAAAAATTTATTAATTATTTCATTGCAATCAAATTTTAACAAAAACAAAAAATCAATTCATGAAATTAACTTAAATACTAAAAAATGGCAAATCTAATCAATTCAACTTTGTATACGTTGTATGCGATTCTTAAGAAACCGTTATGACAAAAAGACTTTTGAACAAGTTTAATTATTTTTTTTTGTAATCATCATCATCATCATCGGTGGATTTGCCATATATATTTACCTGTAATTATTATTAAGGAAAATAACAACAACCGGACGTATACGGATATTTTGAGGGCTGGCAACTCTTGTTTGGCTCATGGCACGTGGGTCACACCCATGGCACGTGGTTCACACGTGGGAACTTAGATTAGGTTAATGGTCATTTTTGAATTGATGTCGGCATATCGAGACTTTGATTTTTATTTATATGTCGGTTTAGCGAGGTTTTAGTGTCGTATGAAAAAGATCAGAAAGTGCCATATCTTTGGATTTTTGCCTTCGACCATACCTCAAAAGTTGATGTTGCCTTCATTTTCGCATGACCTATCGTATGAAAAAGATCCAAGACTTCAGGAAGGTTCCTGACAACTGAAATCGTGTACACATACGAACATACGTACACCGCACAGCACGTTTAGACACCCTCCAATACGAGGGAGGGATCTAGTGGGCTGGGGTCTTCACCAAAAGGTCAGTACAGCCGAGACGGAGATTTGGTATAGTGGGTGCATTAGTCGGTTGACACGAAATTTTAGAGTTATTTGACTCAGAGTGGTTTTCGATATGAGGGAATTTCAATACTTCGTACACTTCGTGCCGTAAAATGGAAAGCAGCGACGAAGATGTATTGGAAGAAGCAAACGCAGCTTCTTTAAATCTCATGCCGCAAACATTGAGTGAGAGGCACGGAGAGGTTTACCTGAATTTCAAGAAATTGTGTAATGAACAGCACATCAAGACTATATCTGAATTAGCTATATTGGTGTATTTTTACTGAAAGTCTAAAGTAAATAAAGTGTCTACCCTCTGCTTTACTTTTTTGTGCTAAAGGCGATCATGCAGGTGGAGGAAAATAAAAAATATCAAGTATCCAAAAGTAATCGCATTTCTCAAACGACAAGCAATTGGATTCAGAGCTAAAAAGTCAAAAACCTTTTTTTAGCAGGGAAGACATAAAAGCTCCTGCGAGACCCAGAGTTAAGGCAACCTACGGTAATCAAAATAAAATTAGACTATAAAAGCGCTTTAGTAGAACATTTCCTATTAACTTCATTGACAAGTATATTTTGTCGAAAGCATTTGACCGAAACTTGTTTACGTCTTCCCTGCGAAAAAAAGGTTTTTGACTTTTTAGCTCTCAATCCAGCTGCTTGTCGTTTGAGAAATGGGGTTACTTTTAGATACTAACAGTGGAATAATAGTAATTTACGACACAAGTGCGTAAAGCTACTCTTTAGTCACGAGTGGGGCAGAGTTAAAACGCGAATGAGCCAGCGTTTTAAGCCCCACAAGTGGCTAAAAATGCTATACGCATGTGTATCGTACAATATTTTATTTACGATAGAATCTATAAAACACGGTAAATATAGAAAAAATATTTAAATGTAAATTAGGATTACTAGCAATCGGTCGTAATTTTGCGTGGTTAAAAATTTTAAAACACGTTGCTACTGACGACGGAAACTAATGAAAATATGTTATTAAACAGTCTTTTTACAAACTTAAAACTGCCAACTAAAAGTAAATTTTACAGACGTAGATAAATAACATTTGCGACCCCTAAACCAGGGAATAGCGTAAACCTGCCCGAAATGTCGCCATGTTGCCCTTCTGTGTTGAATAATTGCGGTTACGTGATGCTTCGCCGTTTCGCTGCGTCAGTTACAAAACGTTCGTCATGCAAATTCCGGAAAACCTTTACAGCAAACCTGCATTATACTTAATGTCTGCTTTTGTACAAATACGTAAATTAAGTGTTCTTCTTTTCAAGTATCTCTCTCGTCTTATTTAGTCAGTGCCAGTATATACGAGGGAAGCGCCAAAATTTCCAAGCCTGACTATGAAAGAAACGAGGTAGACTCATAATTAAATTTTATTTTTCAATATATTCCCCCCTGACATCAATGCACCTATTACATCGTTTCAGCAACAATTCAATACCCTTAAAAAATATGCCTTCGGTTTGTCTTCAAAATGTGCCCAAACTGCAGCCTTCACCTCTTCATCGTCACTGAAATGGCGCCCGCAAAGGTTCTTTTTCAAATCTCCAAACAGGTAATACGTAGTCACTGGGGGCCATATCTGTACTATACGGAGGGTGATCGATTTGTTCGAAACCGCGGTCACGAATTGCGGCTTGCGCAATTCCAGCAGTGTGCACGGATGCATTATCGTGCAGCAAACGCACGCCTCTGGTCAGTTTCCCACGTCTTTTCTCTCGAATGTTTTGTCGTAATTTGTGCAGGAGTGCTGCATAATATGCTTCGTTGACTGTGGTATTGCGTTCCTAATCCCAAAAAATGGTAGTCATCACCTTTTTTGGCGACTGATGGACCCTGAACCTTCTTGGCGGTGCTTCTCCTTTTCGTCTTCATTCCATCGACTCCCTTTTGGACAAAGGATCATAGTAAAGAACCAAAGTTTCATCCCCTGTGACAATTGTCTTCAACACGTCCACAGGGTTTTGTCCACATAGCTCCAAAAAGGATCGAGCACATTCAACACGACACTGGCGCTGAACTGCTGAGAGATGTTTGGGGACCCAACTTGCACTAACTTTATTCATGCCTAAATGATCGTGGAGGATTCGGCGAACGCTTGTATCTGAAAGCCCCGACATTTTTAATATTTCTTTCACCTTCAAGCGTCGATCGCTTAATACGAGATCCTCAACAAGGGCAATTTTGTCGTCCGTCACCACTTTCACCGTCCTTCCTGTTCTTGCGTTATCTTCCAAGGATTCCTGCCCCATTCGAAACCATTTTGACCAATCTTTTACCACAGAATAAGACGAGGAATTTACCCAGTACACCCTATCCAGCCGATCTTTGATGCTTTGAGGAGAAATACCTTCTCGAGTAAGGAATTTGATAACAGCTCGATACTCAATTTTCGTGACTTCTGACATTGTGATGAACGAGTGTCAGTTATAAGAAAACTAATTCACATAAAATCCATTTTTGTTTTTTCCAAGGCTAACAAGACTTAAACCAATGTGTTACCAAAATTTTGACAGGCTGCGCTACCTGGATCTATATCAGGCCGGGAAATTTTGGCGCTTCCCTCGTACCACTATGTTTCTCCCAAAATCAATGCACATGTTTCAAAATTTTCTATAGATTCGGCTTTAATGTAATGCGGCTTATTTTAGTTCACTTAAATAATTAATGAGAACCTAATAGCTTTTCACTCTGCCTGAATCCTATCGGCTTTATTATCTTAAAAGGTTTCATTTGTAAATACACTTTACTATACTTCTATTTACATTTCTGAAAATTGATTTGGATCGATTTCTCAGCAAAAAAGGACTCTTGAAGCTAAATTCATTTAGAATTATCATTTGATGTTCTTGTTATTGTATAATTTTAACTGCTAATACCTTCAACTTTTAATTAGGTTTTGTACAAATCTTGGATTGCACCAATAACGTTTTTTTTTCGTTGACCGCTTGTTAATTTCAATATTAATGAATTATTTTTCCTAAAAAAGAATGGATTAATAGACGTCATTAATACACTGTTTTTGATTAATACACTCTTTTTCATTAATTAACTGTTTTTGTGATTTTGACGTTTTGATGATATTTTGCATAGAGGTTAGTTGTATTAATCAAATTTTTCGCCACAAAAAAAGATTTTGCGGTCAACGCAAAAATTTTGTAATCAACTCGTTTGTTAATGGGCGATTAAGAATCTCAACTATTAAAGGCACTCACTCGCTATCGCTCGTTCCTGCTTTAAACAGTTTCGATTATTAATCGCCTTCATTAACACACTTGTTGGTTAAATAACTATAAAGAGTTTAGTTTCCCTAGATAATTTTCTCTATTTTAAGTATTAGAGTTCCATTTTAAGCATAATGTACCATTAGGCAAATTTTCTGTTATCTACTTAATACCCTTAATTCTAACTTGCCGCAGTGTTGGTATTTTTTTGGTGATCTTCAGATAGAGCGAACATAGATAAACATGTTTTTCTTATAGAAAGTAAGTCCTTAATAGTCCAGTCATTAGAGACATAATAATAGTGTTTTGGTGCAAAAGGTCGCGGAGTTTTGAAACTTGGCAGAAGTGCAGAGTTGGAGGTCCTTAACATGCACATAAGTTTGCGACCGCCGCTAGCCCCACCATCTTGAAAAAATGGCGGCCAAAATCAGTTATTGGCATATAACTTGGTTTCTTTAGGTTTTAGAAAAAAAAAGTCCGATAAAAAGTTGAAGAGGATCAAATTTGCTACAAAATCATTTTTATAAATTTTTTTAACAGACTAATATTTTCCGAGTTACAGGGCCGAACATTAGGGAAAACTTTTTAAAATATCGTAAAAGCGGCATTTGGATAATACTTTTTACCAATTATCTCCAAACTAGTCCACTTAAAGTAGTCTAATCTATTATATAACTGTTTATAGAGTGATATATGCACTTTGTCGTTTGTCTGTATATGATTGGTGGTACTACTAAAGGTAATTACTTGGTAGAGTAATACCAGGATAATTTCTTTATATAGGAATCAACACATAAAAGAGTGGAAGTTTTGTTGATCTAAAAAATAGGCGGGATCAGCCGAATAAAACTCTCTGTCCCGGCAGTGTCTTCCAGTGAAATCTAGTTATTTGTGTGTTGCCAAACTTAAAAAAGCTTAAGTATGTTGGCAACTGTGGATGTGCTAAGTCGACATGTGACCGAGCATTTAGTTAATAACAGTGTTTCTATATATTTTAAACCGTGGGTGAATACGAAAAGCGCCGAAAGATATCGACGCTTTAGAGCACATGTGTCCAGTGATGTAATTTTCGATGAAGCGATGATTCCACCTGTTTCGCAAGAAAAATTGTTGTCGAGCGATACTAATAAAATGAATTTAATGTCCATGTTAATTACGAAGTTTGAAGAACAAAATTACACAGCAAAGCAGGCAGCAGAAGATACGGATGTGCTCAAAATTTAACTGCAAAGGCGAGAGATCAGGAAAACATGTTTTTGCTACAAACTATTAAGAGGGAAAGTTGTGGAAACGCTGTGTTCGAAGAGGAGCCTGAAATACAAGGAAGCTGTTGCGAAGAACATTTTGTTTTTACATGCTATCAGTGGTTGTGACACAACCGCTGCCCTTTTTAACCAAGCGAAATTGAGGTTCCTCAGTCTCCTGAATACAAACGACTCGTTGCTTGAAACTGTAGCAATCTTCCAAGAACTCGAACCAAATGTTGATTATCTCGCTTCAGCTGGTGAAGCGTTTTTATTGGCACTGTATGGCGGATCGTTTGAAAAGGACGCATTGGATTCGCTTCGCTACCAGCATTTTACGAAGTCTGTGTCCAAGAACAAATTTAATCTCGCATCTCTGCCACCTACAAGAGATGATGCAAGGCAGCATTGTCTGCGAGTGTATCACCAAGTTGCGATATGATGTGGCAGAGAAAAAGATCCAGAGCAAAATGGCTGGCAGAAAACGAGGAACGGGCTTGATGCTGTTCGGGCTACGTTAGAAGCAGCCCCCAACGCCATTTTAAAATTAATATCCTGCAAATGTAAGAAAGGCTGTACAAGAGCGTGTGGATGTCGGAAAACAGATTTAAAATGCTCAGTGCTGTGTCTATATTGCAACGGGACAACATGTGAAAACATTCCTGATTTGGTAGTGGATTCCGATCCCAAAGAGCCAAAGGAGTCTGACGACGACTTTGATTCGTTGGAGTGGGTGTTGGAGGAGAGGGCAGACAAGGAAGATTCTACAGATAGCGTATATAATAAACCAGGCACATCCCATAATACAAAACGACAGAAACCGTGCTTGTAAGTTTGGGGTGTGGATTAGGTCTTCTGGGGATACCACGTTTAAAAAAAAAACGCGCTGCTCAACTCTACCTCCTGGGTGGTGTGGAAACGAGTTGATAGCCCATGTTTTTATTACTTTACTGCACTAAACTGGTTTAGGTAGACTAATTTATACATAATTGGTAAGAAGTACCAGATACGAGATTTTTAAAAAATTGCCCTATTGTTCGGCCCTGTAACTCGGAAAGTATTAGTTTGACAAAAAAAGTTATAGAAACGATTTTGTAGTAAATGGTATTCTTTTAAAATGTTCAAGGTAATTGTTTTTCCTAAAACCTACAAGAGCCGAGTTATATGCCAAAAACTGATTTTGGCCGCTATTTTTTCAAGATGGCGATGCGAGCGGAACCCACAGCTTTACATCACTGATGGCATTCCGTAGTGGCTTTCATCGGCATTTTTTATTTTTAAAAACCTCACCGGAACCGGGAATCGAACTCGCAACCCTTTTATCAGTAGTCAGAATACCACTGAGCTACCGGGCCCGGCTGAACATTTTTAAATTGGAATAGAAATCATATTTATGCATCAATGATTGGTGAACAATAAAACAACAAATACTGATATTTTTTTAAATCGGCAGTAAAGAACGTCGAATCCTCATTAAAATACGAGAAATCGGCAGTGAAGTAATCCATTGTTTTACGACTTTTTGTAGGGGGCGGGTCGATAGCACATGAGCTAAAAGTAAACAACTGATTTAACTTTTAACACGCTGATTTATAAAACGTTACTTTTAGTGAAAAAAGCTAGCGCTAAAAAGCTTACTTTTAGTAGTACAAAAAAATCATTATGACAACTACATCCACAGCCAACCAAATGGAAGTTACTTTTAGTTCCTAGGAAGTAAAAATACTTTTTTCTACACTTACCTCTAAAACTGACTATTAAAAGCTCACTGTCAATGCGAAAAGTTAGCGATTCACACATTTCTTCCCTAGTAACCATTTTAACATCGCAACCACGTAAACAATGTCTTAATGAAATAATCGCGTCACTTTATTTTACTTTACGCATCGCCATGGCTAACCTGATTATTATTGTAATTCGTCATTTTCTGGAACTGGCTAAAATTATTGACAATTGCATCACGGCGCGTCCATCATCACGCAACAGTTTTATTGAGTTTGGGAGTTTTTGTGAAGTTGAAGATGGAATCTGAAGATAATTGCACCCCGCCTGAAGTATTTGAAGCGGCTCAGACAGCAACCAATGAGTTGTTTGCCGGCCAAATTGCGCGGCCCTTATGAACGGCAGTACAACAACTTCATCAAATGGTGTGAATCGAAATTTCAATTATTTAACAATTTTGTCATTTATTTAGGACCGTAGAAAAAATGTTGTATGTATTTCGAGTGTAAAGAGCCATTTTGGTATTCGGTTGCTTTTTCGCGCCTCGCTACCGCTCGGCACGAAACTCGCATCCTCATACCAAAATGGCTCTCTTTACACACTAAATACATAAATATCTATTATCTACAACAGTGTGTAAAATTGCCTTTTAGTTGGCAGTTTTAAGTTTGTAAAACGACTGTTTAATAACATGTTTTCATTAGTTTACCTCGTCAGTAGTAACATGTTTAGAAGATTTCATTAGGCACGTTATCAGTAGCAACGTGTTTCAAAATTTTTAAAACACGCAAAATTAAGACCGGTTGCTGGCAATCCTTATTTAAATTTTGTTTATATTTACCGTGTTTTCTAGATTCTATCGTAGATAAAATATTGTACGATACACATGCGTAAAGCATCTTAGTCACTCGCGGGGCTTAAAATGCTCGCTCACTCGCGTTTTTAACTCTACCCCACTCGTGCCTAAAGAGTAGCTTTACGCACTTGCATCGTAAATTACTATTAATCCTATGAACCAAAAGTTATGTATAACAACATACACTTTTTGTGTCAGTAAGAGAAACGTCAACTTCAATGTCAATGTCATTTTGGTATTAAAAGTAATGACTTTTAAGACGGCTGCTGAAAAACTACTAATTCTGGGATCGTGTCAAAAGATACAGTTTTTAGTGTCAAAAGAAACTGTTGTTATTGGCAAAATCTAGGCATGCCGATTACCAACTACCTTAGATAACGACTGATGTGGCCATATTGCCAAAATCTTAATAAAATTTTGCCGAAACTAAGGGGTAATATGGAACACTCAGTTTCACATCTCTTTAGAAAGATGACATTTTGGAAGGGCTTTTATGCACATTTTTTGAATTTTAAAAATCTCATCTGTACTGAAAATCGAAATCGCGACCCCTGTATCAGTAGTGTTTATACAACTTTTAATTTTATTGCACATTACCTTGATATCGAGCAAAAAACATAGATCGCACTCTTCATTCCAAGTTTTCTTAATAATAACATTTGATTGAATTGATAGTAATTTTCTTAAAAATACTGGTCCTCTTCTTCTTCTTTCCTTGTAAATCTTTCAAGAATTTTGGCGATCAAAAGCTTGCATTGCAGGACTAAAAAAGACTTAAAAAAACACTGGTGTAAGTTTTTCAACCAAAATATTCTTCGACGTCCAGGTCAATTTTTTTCTTCTGCCTGGCCCTGGATCATATTCTGCATAAACTCGTATTTGTTATCTTCAGCATCTTCTATAGGAGCACATCTTAATAGCCTCTATATTCTTGCATATGCTTTAGCAAGTATCCATGCTTCAACGCGATATTCATAGAAGAATACCAACGACATCGAAGCAAACGACGTCTAGGTATATTAATACCTTTTTTGCGTTACCAACCTATTTTTACTTGATTTCGGGTTCGTTATCTGTGACGATAAGGTCAACTTCCTGTATCCTTGTTGGTTGGTATGGCAACAAAATGACAAGCTCGTTATGGATATAGCCGTCTTAGGACTATTATAAAACATTGTTTTGTATTTAGTTACTATAGAAACAACAATCACCCACTTTATTTAGATAAACAATATTTGTCATATTCAATGGAATTCTTATTTTTGTTAGTCGATAGCGCAAAAATAGTAAAACTCGGTCCTTTTAACTGAACTACACAAACACATGAAAGGTCATGCATAACAGTCGCCGTCCGTTAATGACCACGTGATATTTAAAAAAACAAAGTCATTCCAAACGACCGCCGGCCGTTAAGGATCCCGTGATTTGTAAATTATCTTGAATAAATTATTCGTAAAATATTTAAATTTGTATTATGAAAATCTTGAACGACTCTTTAAATTGAGTCGTTACCACAATAGTGAACAGTTTCTGGGCTACTCTAAGCCAGTAGCAAGCGGAACAGTGTCATCGCCGTACTTCAAATCATTTATAACAATTCCATTGATTATGTAGACAATGTAGTTCTTCTAGAGCTACAGAAAATATGCTTTCAGAATATAAATTAAATATCACACCCAAAAGAACCCAGCTAGGAGGCTGTTTCCCACGAACAATAAATTTTATTGGAACATGCACCTTTTCCACTCTTTGTAACCTTGATCGCATTTTCGATTTCCATCCTGATTATATTCAAACCTTTATGTTAAAGTATTTTATGCTCAGGTCTTTCACCATTCTTAATACGGTTTTGCTACAGCTCAAAACGACTTTTACAACCTTAAAGCACTTTGGGGATAGTCTAAATGGGTCGTTATGAGATAACACATTAATATTCAAAAAGACAAAACTCACTCTAATCACGCCTCAACTTGCTATAACAAGCGGTTGACCGGCTATTGCTCAGGGAGAAGGGGGGGAGGGGTGTTCGGATAATGCACATTGGAACGTGGAACTTGATATACTTATCAAATAAAAAAAAATTATAAACGAAATTGAGAAATTTGAATTGAACATGATTATTAACAAAACGAATAAAAAAACAAGTATTCCGAAGATAGATTCATCTCTGAACTATACGGAAAACAAATAACGATTATAGTAGTGTATAAACTAACAGCATCTGCGAGTGCAGAAATGAAGGATGCATTTTATGAAGAACTGTCGCAACAACTAGACTACGTACTCGTAAGGAAAGAAGTATTAATAATTGGATACATAAAAGGAAGAGATGTAAAAAAAGATAAAAAGCCCAGTAATAGGACAGTATGGGAAAGAAAAAGTAAATGAAAATGGGAGGGGATAATAAAGCGTTGCAATAAATAAACTAAAAGGGAGAAATACTTTTTCAACATAAAGATATACATAAACAAATGAAAGAAAAAGGTTATAAATCATTAAAAGAATATGTTATAATAAAATAAACCTAAATATTAGAAGAGTCAATTTCGGAAGTCTCAATTTTAAGGTGCAAGTTTCACTTAGGCAGTACAATACTAGTATAATATACCTACACCATAAAAGATTGAATAACCTACTGGATGAAAACTACCGAGGCAATCCAATTAAAAAGTACAGCCTCATTAAAGAGGACTCTTTAAAGCAACAAGGGAAGCCTTAGTGTGGAAACAAAAATGTGACAATAAAACACCATAAATTAGCCATTATTCAATCAGAACAGAAAGACACACAGAGGAATACACACATTAAAAGTGCCACAAGAATGAAACACAACATGGCAGAGGAGATGTACAGAACTCTAACAGTACTTGGAAAGTAAGAAATCTACATAAGCATGGCGAGTATTGAAAAATATGAGAAAGAAGGAAAGCTGAAATAACCTCCTTAACTAGTATAACCACGGCAGAGTATACAGAATATTTCTATAAAATATTTAAAGAAAAGATGAAAGGACGAAAAAAATTGGGAACTGAAGCCAGCAAAATGAATTGTTCACGATGGAAGAAGAAAGCCAGTGGGCCAGGAGGAGTTAGCGTAGAATTGATAAAATCTAGAACCAATAAATCCATACGATTTCTAAAAAACATATTTGAAGAGTGCACAATCCTATAATATATAGCAGATGAATAGAAAGAGTTTTACGTGAGTCCAATATACAAAGAAGGGGATAAGAATGACTGCGAAAACTATAGGCCAATAAGCGTTGTAGCAACAGCAGGAAGAATATTTTCATAAATTATATTTTAAAAATTTATTAAGGGAACAAAGCATTACATGAAGATTAAAACGGGTATCGAAAAAGAAGATCGTGTATAGATAGTATTTTTATACTAAATGTCAAAGCATCGAAAAAAGATTGAAAGTAGATAGAATGACGCATTTAGCTTTTATCGATCTTGAGAAAGCTTATGAATCTGTACCAAGAAACAAATGGTGGAAAACACTAACATAAATAGAACTAAATAAGGCACTCATAAGAACAATACATTTAATAGGTTAGTAAAAATAAAGAAAATCAACTGCCCAAAAAATTCAAAATAACTGAGACAGGATTGCTCGGTATCGCCAACACTGTTCAATTTATGAATATGTAGAATATGCCAGAAGATTTTATAAAAATAAATGTGAAAAGATGGGCATCTGGATTAGAGAAAGCTATCTATCAACAATAGGTTTTGGGGATGGTAATCCATAGAATACTGTAAAAAGCATTAACGTGGAATGGTTACACGGTCACCTCAACAGAATTCCGGAGGATAAATGGCCGAAACAACTGTTCCAATAAGTACCATTTGAACAAAGTAAGAAGGTACGACTGAGAAAATCGTGGAAAAAAGAAATGGAAAATTCACTGTGAGAGATAGATTTACATGAAAAGGCATGGAATGACAGAGAAGACTGAAAAAGAGGCGTAGAGAGTAATCAACGATAGTCGTGAAAAGCTCAAAGAAGAAGAACCTACAATTATATATTCCCATTCAGAGTTACAAAACTTAATATTCCGAAATGGTTCAGTTAAAATTGGAAAAGTATCATTTCAGCTATCATAATTTACATGGTAGTATCCCAATTTAAACTTTTATTTCAAAACTTTAACGATTGGGAATACATTACAAACTACAAACTAGCGTGATAAAGCTTTAAAAAAAATTTAGTTATAAATATTTTAGTTTAAGGAATTTCATATTTATCAACAGAAGTTTTGCTTTATATCAAAGCATTACCAGAGAAAAGAGTAATTGCATTTCACTTTCTTTTGCATATCTGCTTTAAAACATTGATTGGCGTGATCCACGTAGATATGACCGACTCCAAGTTACTTACAATTGTATTAACAATTAACAACTTGTAAGAGCATGCTCCGATAGTTATCTTCACTCGCATAAACGAAGAAATAGAGCGAAATAAAGAACTTCCATCAAGAACAATATTAACTGTTATGTAAAGCCTATGAGACAGACTTTCCTCATGTTATTGGAGTATTAGTTGACTCTTCAAAAATTTCGGCTGTTATATTACATCGCTTTCAACTCCCAGTTAGGAGATCTCTTATAATTGCCAATGACAATTATTATTATTATTATTATTATTATAACATAAAAAATGGCAAATGGGTCGTCCACAATGGGTACCACAAAAAAGAAGAGCTAGGAGAAGGCCGAAGAGGACTTGGAAAGAGACTGCGATGATGGAAGAGTATGAATAACGTCGAAAGACGTATTAACAATATAGGTATTGTAATAACAGGAAAAGCAGCGAACTAGCGTGTAAATAAGCGCATCCAGATAGGTAATAGATAATAATCTGTACACACAAAAACACCTTTTATTATCTGAGCAATACCGATTTTCTTAAAAATTCGCTGTTACTTGACGTGTATTTTAACGTTAGAATTTACTTGCTCCATTGCTACTGCATTGCCTGATGCAACCACTTGAGGGCAGCAATGTGCTAGTTTTTCTCTAAAAAATTATTCATATGAAGCATATCTCTAATGATTATAATACTGTGCGTAGCGACATGTTTCGAAACCAAACTGATTTCATCATCAGGCATAATGATAATCTACAGAGGTTTAGTATTAACAAGGATGAACTTAATAAAGGAAACCGTTTACGGTTAATAATACTGGGAGTACATGGTAAAGTGAGGTTAAAATTTAAAAGTTGAACAAACGTAAGTGAAAAGCGTCAAAACACGAACCAAAAGAAGAAGTAGGTAACTAATTAACCAACACACTACATTGGTTAAAACATAATAATTCAAATTTGAAAGTTAAAGAGTGAACGTCATCAATGACGTGCCACTCATAATGAAGTTAATTACAATAAGTAACTTAACCTAAAAATAGAAAAGTTTCTAGATTCAATTAAAATGAAATTACCGAAGAAGTTCAATAAATTAAAAGGAAAAAACAAGTAAGGAATGGAATCAACAAAAAAATATTCAAATCATTTTATATTCATGAAAATAAAATTAGTATCACATCTCTTAGTTTCAGTATGTTTTTTAAACAAAAGTCTGGTTTCGCCATGGGATTTAATCATCTCTGTTAGCAAAGGTTTCCATGAATAACTTGCAAAACCAAAATTCTTAATGAAGCTCCCTTCATTCCCATTATTATTTACTACGGCAGGTACGTGGATGTTATCCTGGTAATTTTCAATTCTAACAACCCCAACATTAATAATCATATAACCTGACTTAACTCAGTACATCACAATATTAAATTCATTTTTGAAACTGAACACAATACATAACTCTTTACCCTTTCTAGATATTTTGATTACAAAACACTAGCTCCAATGTTAATTCTCTTAGTTTTAATATTTATTATAGGAAGCCCAGTTGTACTGATATTCCTTACTAGTCCCTTCATCCTTTATCTCTTTTAGATTTAAAAATTTTGTTTAGACGCTTACTTTCCATTCCAATGTCCAACCAAACATTTTAATATAAAATTTAACATCATTAAGTTTATTTCTATTAAAAACTGTTATCCTTTTCAACCAATTTAACCTATTTATGATATTCCGAATAAAATTTCAACAAATTTAACCTCTATTAATAATTCCGAAAAACCGATGTTTTATTCATTTCCGTATTATGCTACAGTTTCATTGTTCATAAAAAATATTTTAAGCAAATATAATGTCAAATTTCCTTTTCTACTACTAATTCCCTTCAGAAATTATTAGTTTTCAATAAATATCCTACCCCTTAAATAGAACGATTTGGTGTCTACCGTCTTATCTATTCTTCATGCGACTGTTTTTATATTGGTCAAACAGGACGTACTTTAAAAAAATTAAAGAACATTTCGCTTGCATTAGAAACAACAATTTTATTATCGATCAACCTCTTCAACCTGATTTTGCTAATCACACTTAGCAGTCTAAGATTATAAAATTTTACATACATCTAATAAAGGTATTTTGTTGAATTTGCTTAAGATTTTTGAAATTATGTCCAACAATAATGAATGCAAACCCAATGAAATCACAAATTTTGATACCAATTTTATTTTCATGAATATAAAATGATTTGGACATTTTCTTGTTGATACAATCCCTTAATTGGTTATATGCTTTTTAATTTATTGCACTCGTCTGGTAATTCCACTGTCATTGAATCTAGGGGTTTTTCTATGTTTAGTTTATTAAGTTACTTATTGTAACTAATTTCATTTTGAGTGGCGCCATCATCAATTTTTAACTTTCAAATTTTCATTATTACGTTTTTATCAGTATAACGATTCTTATAATGTAGATTGCTGGTTACTTCTCCATTTACGTCGTGTTTTTACTATTTTTCACTTACGTTTGTCCTACTTTTAAATTTTAACCTCACTTTACCATGTCCTTTCAATATTATTAACGGTAAGTGCTTTCCTTTATTATGATAATAACATACCTCTGTAGATGACTATTAGGTGCCGGGTGGTGTAGCTTGAACAAGCGTCCACGTACAATCAGTATAGTTAAGCAACGCTATTTCTGGTCAGAACTTGGATGGGAGTTCCACAGCTGCTTCGCTCGGCGCCTCATGGTACGGCTGCCACGGAAATAGTTGGTCCCGGATGTCGTAATAACATCATGACAGTCGTTGGTGAGGTTGGAAGTCCTTATAAAATGTACAGTGACGCCAATAATTGGCCTAACGGCTGTTGGCTGAGTACGAAATAAAATAAAATAAAAATGATGAAACCGGTCTGGTTTCGAAACATGTCGTTACGCACAATAAATGCATTACAATAAAATTGTAAAAAAGACTAAACAGTTTTTATTGCTTCATATTAAGGCATCTCCAATATAAGCATTACGGACCTTCTTCCTAAAAATTATTCATTTATTTGCAGTTTAGGACTTGTGCAATTCTACACGGTGACAGCTTTCATTTAAAATAAAAGATTACTAAAGCAGCCTGGTGGAAATCTCAAGATAGGTGTCAAAAGAAAATGCTTCACGTTTTAAATATATAGATAGCCCGTGAATTATTAATCCCAGACCTATAGCTGGTTAATAATTTAAAAAAAAATTCATAAACTATCAAATTAATTTAAAAAATACAGTGTGTTCTATAAGAAAAACCAAAAATATGAAGTATAACTGCTTAAGCGCCGGTATGATCGAATCACTAGGATATTTCGCTATAAGGTGTCATTCCGAAACGAATTTCTGGGAAACTATTATTGCAGTAATTAAAAGCGTGATGTTAACTAGATTTTCCTATACATAACGTAATAAAATATTAAATCATTAAATACTTTAGGAAAAGTTTTGGTTTACGACTGGATTATTCACAAATAATTTTTGCAGTCATTCACGTTGAAGGAAAAATTCACAAATTTCATAAGCAATATATATATTCGGCTTCTATTGCAAGCCTTCTTCAGTGTTTAAGTTTAAGTTTTACATTGGTTTTACATATTGAAAATTTACATTTTATCCGATTAGGAAATACTTTTAGTTATTTATTTGATTTGTGTCGATAGTTCAACGCTTAACTATTGCATTTTGAAACGTACGTTATATTGTTTAAGAAAAAATTATTGTATTTTATGTTTGAAAGTGTTTGAGTGTGGTGGAATTGACACACCACATCATCTCCGTCAGAGAAACATTAAGTTGAAGTTGTTTAACGTCCTTATTTTATTGGAAATTAATTTATTTAATTTTTATGAACATGTAATTGTTGATAATTAAATACCGGAAACTGCAATTTTTATTTATATTCTTTCTACCAGCAAGGAAAATTTGCGCAATTATGAGTAACCAAACTTATTAGTATAAAAAATGTCCATTGCTCGGCTTTTGTGGAGAAGCTCCTATTAAATACAAGAAATTAAATAGCAAATTTGGAAGGATTGGGAAATTCTTGTGGTTGTTTGCTGGATTTGTTTTAGAAATCTCGAACGTTTGCGATAAATTATATAGGAAGCGTTTGCTCCACTCGGTTGTTCGTTGAAAAATTTATGAGGTGGTTCAACTTTGTCATTTCTTGCTGTACTAGACATAAGTAAATAATAAATTAATGCATGATACAGTTCAAATATGCTGTTTATTAATGCAGGTGTATAGATTTTGACAATGCCTTCTTTCTGACACGCAATACGAACCAAACGCTCAATGTTGATCTAAATGTTGCAACTATTAGACGACAATTACAAAAAAAGCCAGACTTAATTGCGTTAAATACTACAAATATGTCAAGGTTATATTCTTGCATGAATTAAATATTTAGTAGGTTGCGCTTTAATAAATCTTGGGGCGTACTTTGACGTCACTCGCCCAATTTTCAAATACGAGAAACTTGAACGCGACAGGATTTAATTAAATGGGTTAAAAGGTTACATTTGGTGGCAACTTATTTGTTGTAACCTTGACCGGCCCTTGACAGGCAAATTATTCAAATTAAGCAGCTAATCGTTTCTTTATCAGCTGTTAGAGCCTTTTGCTTTACTACCCTTTTTCATTATTATGACAGCTAAGCATGAATTAACCACAAATAACAGCTTCGTGTATTTCCAAGCGCTTAGAAATACACGCAAAATATATAGTTATCGATTGGAATGACGTTCCAAACTTTTTTTTTTATTTTCGCTCCTAAATGAGAAACAACAAGCTTTAAATAAGTTTGTAAGACATTTTTGTATAGCAATTTTAAGTAAATTTTTGGTAACGTGACGTATAATTTTCAGAAATTTGCGGGAAAAAGTCAGATTTGCCACAGGATGTCAATAACTTCTGTACAAAAAAAAGGACAAAGGTTAAGGTCATTTCAATTCCCCCAACTGGGGGCGAGCTGCTATAGGGACCTTCCGTCCCTTTTTAGCCAAGAACGGGAAACTCGGGATGGGTGAGAGAAAGGAGGGGTGGGGACTGGAAGAAAGGTCAGAAAAGGTGGAGAAATACTGTCCCGGCATTCATATCAGAGAAGGTACTCTGTTGACTCAGGAAAACCATCTAAAAACCTGAATTAAGGCAGACGGTCGCGGGAATCGAATCCATGACCTCCCGAATGCTAGGTAGTAAAACTTCAGCAAAGTGCAGCAAGTATTTAAATAGTCCCAACACTTTTTGTACAATTTGCTGATAATTGGTAGCAAGTTATTGATATGCACAGAATCTCAACAAGTTTCCAGTAAAAATTCAGTAAGCTTGCTTGCATCACATTTTTAAACTCTTCAGCAACTTTGTAAAATATGCACTTGAGGCATTTTTCTTTTTGGAGTAAGCTCTGCAGTGATTTGCAGTATTGGCATCAAAAAGTCTTCAACATGTTTTTTATAAAATTTTCAGCCCATTGGAACACATTTTCAGAAAGTTTGCAAGTGATTGTTAGTTTCTACCAATTTGTTAGAAGTAAATTAAAAAAAATGGTTTTTAAAAAAATATCAATGAATTTGTGGTAAATTTTTGAAAAGTTTGTAAAAAACGTTCAACTAATGTTTAGAAAAACTGCGGCAAACTTGTAACAAGCTTAAATAATATTTCAGCAACTGCCGGCCGCTGTAGCCAAAGGAAAGTCAAGACGTAGTCAAAACTGCTCGAATTTAAGGCACACGCTGCAAAAGTCGTTTGCTACAATAAATCCGGTCGAGCAAATCGCTAGGAACCTGCAATACTTATGAGATTGGTGCCTGGACGCCGGTGGCTTGTAGTAAGGTCTTGGAAGCAGGAGTAATACCACAAAATTAGAACTCACAAGAAAAACCTAAAAATGAAAATAATCTCACCACAGCTGAAAATCGGTCTGAACGTGCTTGAAGAAACGCCGCTGTGTCTACTTCAATTGTTACAGAAATTGAGGCTTCCATAGCTTGCTAGTTAAAACTATGCCAAATCCCGGAAGGTGGCTCTAAATAAATTGTTTCGAACCTAGCCTTTCTTGACCACGGATCGCTATCGAAAGAAAGCCCGCACCGAGAAATTCTTCGTAGGTGTCAATATCGAAGGTCGAGCGTTTCTTGGCAAAATCATATTCGAAAACAACCTGCCTCGAGGAACTGTTTAATAACTTAAGGCAAAATGAAATGGGGCGTTACTGTACATTTTTGACAATTTTTTAGTAAGTGTGCATACTTCTATAATAGATCTGCAACAACTTACAGTAAAATACTGGAAAATTTTCACCTAGTTTACAGTAAGTTTACTACAAAATATTTTCAAAAATTGCAGAGCAAAATTATAGCAAATTTTACAGCAGATTTACAACACTTTTTACGTAAATGTGGTAACATTTTTTAGAAATATTACAGAAAATAGTCAAAAAAAATTCCTATAAGTCTTAAGTAATCTGCAAAAATATTTAAAAAATATGCCATGAATTTTGAGCAATTTATTTTTAGCCAGTTTGTAGTAAGTTTAAATGCATTTACAGAATTCGTTTTAAATATGTGCAATAATTTTCCAGAAACAATTTACCATAAATTTTAGTACATCTGCAGATAGTTTTCAGCCAATTTACAGCAATTCTTCTGCAGCAGTAAACTGAAAACGTTTAAATCCGTGTAACTTTACAGCACCTTTTCAGTAAGTGTAAAATAATTGGCAGTATAGGCTACTCACGAGAAGGAAAGAAGGCACTTTACACTCAAAGAGCACTGGGCTTGACCCTTCACCAATGTTATTTACTACCGCTAAACACGTCACGCGCAAACCACTAATTCGTATTTACGTCTAAACTCGGTATAGGGCGCCACAACAGAAACATTTTGGAGTTGATTTTGAGCAAGTTTACAGCTAAATTTCAGTAAGTAGTGTACCTAGAGAGATTCTGGCTCACATTTGACCTTGAACTTTTTTCAAGGTCACGGGCCTAGCCGAGGTCAAGGTCACGGGCCACTCGGCCACTTCCGAGAATTTTTTCTAGGTCACGGATCTAGCCTAGGTCAAGGTCGGAGTCATTGGTCTAGTCGGGGTCATTGACCTCGGCCACTTCCGGGAATTTTTTTTTGGCTAAAAGCGTAGTTTTTGAAATTTTCCCACGCTCGAGCGTCTGGGATGCAGACATGTCTATTCTTGCAGGATGTTATCAGTAAATCAGAAGCTATTGTTACGCTTATCAACATTTTCTCAGGCTCGACCGGATGTGACTCATCGTCTGACAGACATGTCTATTCTTGCAGGATGTTATCAGTAGAACAATGAAGCCATTGTTGTCTGGAGATTAAAATGTGCAAAGCTGGTAAAAAATAAACCGAATTAATTGTGGTCTAATAGTATATATCGAATTATTTCCACATAAAAAAAGATGCAATATAAAAATCCAAACCATTTTAAATATCTTGTTAGGTTTTTGTTTTATTACGCGTTCGACGAGATGTATGTCTGGATATTTAACTTGAATAGGCCGATTGGAAGCATCTTTTAGTAGATAGGTAATGTGTTCGATCCCACTGGAGGACTGTTTAAGCGGTAGACAGTATATAACATAATACAAAAGTGTTGGGGTGTTAGAGACATTGTTTGTAACCAAAGTAAATATTACGTGTTTTTTTCCTGTACTTTATTAAATACACAGTCTCGAGCCGATAGTTATTTATTTCGCTTGGATTTATGTACAGCATCCCTCACTTTAGCAGGAAGCAAGTTCCTAAATAAATATTATTATGCTGTAGAGATTTACAGGTTACAGTTCGGAGTTAAAAATTTTGGATATTAGCAACAGTACCATTTAATTGCATATTGTTTTCTTTTACCAAATTTTAGATTCGATAGGTTCGAAAGCACTGCTAACAGACGGACAGAAAACTTGTAAACCGGGCCTTGTCAAATATCGAACAGCAATATATATTAGTAAAAAATACCCTTCAGTTAGCAGGTTTGATGTAGTTTTAGCCAATCTTATACACATTCCAGCAGTAAACTCTGGTAGGAAGCTAACACACCCATAAGTACGGTGGGTCTTAGACAGCTGAATTTTATAATACAAAACAGGAGCGATAAAAGAACCGTGTTTACCACTCAGCATTTTTCAGTTTATCCGATTCGGCAACTTCCGCATATCGCAAAACAGACACCTTCTTTGTTCCTGTGTTGGCATCTTGGCATGACTCGGATATCTTCGGATAGACAGCTAGACAGGTAGACAGGTAGACAGATAAACAGCTAGACAGGTAGACAGGTAGACAGCTAGACAGGTAGACAGCTAGACAAGTAGACAGCTAGACAGACAGGCAGGTAGGCAGACAGACAGACAAGCAGACAAATGTTTGTAGGAGTGGAGCAGGTAGATAACAAGTAATAAATCAAAACATGTTGGTAAGAGAATTTATTTATATACATGCTTTACACACAGAATACAACTCTTTCTTTATTTTTACTCGGAGTTGTTTTAATACGATCTAACTTAATTTTTATCTTATAATTTAAGTCTATATGTGATTCCTCTATTTCTTTTTCGAGCCAAAAGTTGGTTGCATACAAAGCTTCTATATTTTCGAATTGTAAAATATAACAATTTTTGTTTCTGTAATAAATGTGTTTAATTCCAGTTACAACTAGTTCTGTTCCTTCCTGGAGTTCCTCCAAACGATGGCATTGTGCAATCTTAATCCTGCCTTTTAGTTGCTGCATGCTAATGTTAGCAATTTGATCCATATCTTCTTGATTGTATATTAATCGATCTGAATCTCGCCATTCTCCGCTGTAAAATTCAACTTCTTCTACTTTGGGGAACGAGTGCCCCTTAAACGTAGAAACTCCATTAGTTTTAAATTTTATAAACGGTTCTTCTGTTGATAAACATACGATATATAATCCATTAAATGGAATACAAATGTATCCCTGTTCTCTAAGTTTCTCTTTGTTATTGTCGTAAATATTTATAAGATATTGTTTAAAATGCCCTTTTAAGAAGTATACACTTTTGGTTCCATCTTTTTCTGCTAGAACACCAACTGTCGGAAATTTTGCCCTAGTATTTACCATAAATGCGGAAATCTTGTATACCCCAGTTATATCGAGATTTCTCCAAGGGTTTTGCTTAAAGTAACTGCATAGTCTATCCTCCGTTTCTTTTACTTTCTGTTCTTTTGACAGCAAATTTTTGTATTCTTCTTTTATAGAGTTTGTTTCCGCTAAATAATCTAGTTTTCTTTTTTTAATTTCTATTTCGTTCAGCTCCAATTTTCGCTCTCTTGCACTTAATACATGGACAGACGATAGTGGAGTTATTTCTTTAATTGGGTTTGGAGTAAGCCTATGTGTTATGTTAGTTCTTTTTCTTAAGACCTGCGGGATGACGTTACTCGTATCAACCAATCCCAAGGCAGTAATATTTACATTCGGTGCTATCGTAGAGAACAGTGTTGTGGATTTGGAAAAGAATGTCTCTCCAGCCTTAATATAGCACTTTTGTATTATGTTTATGTTATTCTCGTGTGCGTCGCTGTCTACAATTTCTAAATAATTAACTGGTAAATAGTTAAAACTGTAGGCGGAGAGGACGTAGTTTATCATTTTCTCGCGCTGTTCTTGTTTATCTGGCAGTTTGATTTGCATCCCGGTGAACTTTCTTGTATTTTTATTGCCCCAGACCACATATTGTAAAACATTGTTAAACACAACACAACAGCTGTTTTGTAGTCTATCTGTTAACTTGGTCCACATACAAGCGATTGGCACAGAATAAAACGGTGCGTCTTGTAAATACTGCTTGCTGCTGTCCAGTACACTTAAACAGTCCTCCAGAGGGTCGAACACATTACCTATCTTGTAATTGTATATTGTTGCTTCCAATCGTGTAATTCCGTGCTCTCTAGCCAAAGAAGACGTAAATGTTTCTTTTAATCGTGCATCTGGACATTTGATAAAGTCAATAATATGGTTTCCGATTTCCTTGTTAACTCCTGGACTTGTAATTTGGCAAATAAATTTGTTATATATCTTAATTCTGCAATTCGAGTTCATCCATGTTAGACAGTCAATCCCAACTGTTTTATCGTTGTCTACAATCACATTACAATTTTCCTGGTACTCTCCTTGGAGGCAAAAGTTGTGATTAGTCATTAAGTAATCGCACATATCCATCTTGTTAAAAATGCCAGCAAAGTCTTGTGTTATATCCAAATCCATAAGGTAGAAGTCATCAACTTGGAGCTGTTTTAATATTCGAGGTAATTCATCCAACAGAGTCTCCACTTTAACATCCGCCAGCTCTATTTTGTACGGTATAGCAACTGGGTTTTCATATTTCCTTGCGATTTTTTCCATTCCTTCCCTTCCGATTTGATCAGAAATTTTTTGTGTCCTTGCACTGTTACTCCCATTAAGAAAAAATGGTAGTTTTGCTTTGACACCATGTCTTGCAGAAACGAACTTGGAGAATTTACCACGTAAATAACTGTTATATGCACCGCACATCTCCTTTTTTAGAAGTATGGAACGCCTCTTCCCTAAACTCTCTTCGCAGTCTGCTTGGTCACATAATTATTTTAACTACCATAATGTTGTCACAAAACGGGTCCGTAATCGGTGTAGGCTGACTTAAATTTTTGCCACATAGAAGGGTCTCGCCATCCGTGTAGATAATGTCTCCTACATCGGTAATTAGATTGCCCAGGTTTTCTAGCAATAACCACAATCCGAAACGTTCGTTGGTTGGTTTAATTTTGTTCCCAAAAAGCTGAGGAAGGCTATACACTTTGGAGTAAGACATGTTTACTCGTTCAACTACCTCGAAGTAATAATCTGCTAGAACTATTAAGCCTTTATATATATTCGTAGGTAGTGGACAAATTTTAATTTTAGAACATTGCGTCACAAGCAAGTTTTCTGATTGGTGGAAATCTAGCACTGGAAATCTTGTGCAATAGGATTAAAAGTACAAACGTTCGGACATATTCGACATGACTCGGATATCATCGGATAGACAGCTAGACAGGTAGACAGGTAGACAGATAGACAGCTAGACAGGTAGACAGGTAGACAGCTAGACAGGTAGACAGGTAGACAGGTAGACGATAGACAGCCAGGTGGACAGGCAGGTAGGCAGACAGACAGACAGACATGCAGACAGATAGACAGACAAACAGACAGACAGACAGACAGGCAGGCAGGCAGACTATGTGTATCTAGGACGAAAAGCGTAACATTCCCGAACGACTGTGGATATTGTTGGACGAGCATGTATATAAATAAATTGTTTGTTTCTTACCAGAATGTTTTGATTTATTACTCGTTACCTACATGCTCCACTCCTACAAACATTCGGGCATATACGAGATGACTCGAATATCCTCGGACTTATAACCTTGAAAAGTAGTTGAAAGTGCGGTAGTTGAAAGCAACGCGACCTGACTTTCGTACCTATATGAGAAAATTTTGATAAGCGTAACAATAGCTTCTGATTTACTGATAACAACATCCTGCAAGAATGAACATGTCTGCATCCCAGACGCTCGAGCGTGGGAAAATTTCAAAAACTACAATTTTAACCCAAAAAATTCCCGGAAGTGGCACGTGACCTAGGTGAGGCCCGTGACCTTGACCCCGGCTAGACCCGTGACCCCCGGCTAGACCAACGACCTTGACAAACCTGCGCGCGCAGACCTGCGCAGACACCTGCGCAGAAAACCTGCGCAGTGACACATTTTGGTCCAGAACGCCTATAGGTACTCTACTTCAGTAGATTTGCGCCATAGCAGTATTTTTTCAGCAAGTTTGTTACTAATCCTTAAAAACGTGCAGCAAATTGCCACAATATATATATTATTTCTATTGTATTACTTAAGATATGCAATATGTATTTCCTAGTCAACTTTAATAAAATGTACAGTGAGCGCCAAAAAGCATTGGTCAGTTTCAATACCTAATAAAAACCCATACACTTCACCTATGGAATAAATGATAATTTCTTCATAAATAGAAAACTTGGGAGTTTTGTTTTAATTTTTGACATCCTCCGAAAGTGACAGTTTGGTGTGCTGTTTCATCGTTAAATACTGTCGCGGCTTATTTTTTCGAGGAAAGACATTACATGCTTCAAAGATTTTTTTATCGCAAATAGAGGAGGAGATAGTAAATGAATATTGGTTTCAACAGGACGGTGCTACCAATTGCACCGCAAGAATTAATGCGGATCTCCTACGACAATCGTTTCCAAATAAACTGATTTCTTGCTATGGTGACCTTCCTTGGCCATCGAGATCGCAGGATATAACCACTCCTGACTTTTTTCTTTGGGATTACTTGAAGAGCAGAGTATTTACAAGAAAGATAAGAAATCTGGAAAAGCTTAAAATGTTTATTCGAGAAAATATTGAAGCTATACTGCAGGATATGCGGCAACGTGTGTTGAGAGATTTCGGCCGCCAGCCGTTTAAAAGAGTGCATTCAACAAGAGGAGAGTCATTTAACCGACAGCATTTTTCATAAGTAAATCCCCCATTCTTAGTCTTTAAGAAATAGTTTTGATTAACTGTGTAATTTAAGCAAATAAATTGTTATTACAAATTGAAACTGGCCAATGCTTTTTGGCGCTCACTGTACAAATCAAGAGACATCCATCAGTCAGTTCGTCAGTTGAACATATTCACATAATCCTAGCAAATCAAACATTTCCAAAACGAAAATAGCAATAATGTTATTGCTTAAAAACATAGTTTAATGACAATAAACATAATGATATGAAGCAACAGCGCTACTGCTTCTAATAGAGTATTTTATAAAATCAGTGCCTTTACTAAATAGTTTCTTAGACAGCAACTGAAAATCTAATTTAGCAACAACGCTTTACCTACAGACAAAATTTCTTTTTTCAGAACGTCATCATTGAAGATGACACAGACAAAAATGACGTGTTGAGGCACAAAAGGGGCGCTGACAAGCAGCACTCCTTCGACGTGGTCTTTGCTGAAAATTCAACCCAAGAGGAAGTTTACGAAATAACAACCAGCTCTTTAGTTAAAGATGTTTTAAATGGGTGAGTAACGTTTAACTACAATAGTAGCGTTTTTAAAGTGTCCTTTTAAATCGGAAAAAGATAGTATACTGGCTGTATCAATAAATGTATTATAAACCGTAAGAGATGCTTCAAATAGTTTTAAAGTCGTTGTTACTTCTACAGAAAAAATTACTTTTATCGTAATACATTATGCAATACAATATGAACCGAAATATTTGTATAATACTTTAAGAGGAGGTCAATATACCTGAATGCCTATGCTTTCTCGAGGAGGAAAAAGCCCGATGCCTCTGCAGATGTATAACAAAATAGAGTACGACAACTATGTTGAGCGGTACTAACATATTAATAAAACAATTATCGCTAATGTTCGACTGCTTCTCTAACTAAACAAATTTATGTTAACTATATGTTAATGTCATATCTCTGAAATATGAATTTTATGAGTGAGTATTCGTCCAGTTTTTCAAAAATTTCGTCCCATAGCTATCGTCTTCAAACCCCCCTCGTCATGATAATGCTTCTTTTCTGCCGGTTTGCTATCAAATAAAAGTCTTATTATTCGTTTTTGACTAATGAAAACATTTTTGATTTTAGTAGCATTTCCCCAAAGAATAATACTATAAGACAATACAGAATTTATCAATGCAAAATAGACATTTAACATGTTGCAGAGATCCAGCACCTGTTTCAGTTAAAGCATAGGAGAGAGACATAATCGACTTGAATCTCGCAAGACAAACCCCCTTCCTTCCATATACAAAAATAAGCAACATATTTCTAGCAAATGTTATCGTGCCTGATTTTTTGGATATTTTGGATTGCTTTTGCTTCCATTGCATATCTTGTTTTGGAAATAAAATTGCACACCCAAGGTTCATTCCCTGTTAAGAGTGTTAGGGCTACTCCAGGTGACATTGCTGTTCTGTAATAAGCAGACATATAAGTAGGCGTAGGTGATATTAAAATTTACATGTCGATATTCGATATCAAAATTATATCGATATTTGTCAACATATCAATACATATTCTAAAAGTATTGATATATCAATGAATATCGAATCGATAAATATCGATATTCGCTATATTGATATTCGATATATCGATACCAGATATTTTCACATATCGACATATCGCCCAGCCCTACTTACAAGTTAACAATTATATGCCCTTCTGTATCAATTTTTCTTGAATATTTTTTTACACACAACCGACACCTATTCCAACAGATACTTACAGCAGTACTACAGGCCAGGTTGGCCCATGGCTTTGTTAACAAATTTTCATCCACTCTTGTTTATTTTTTGCTAGTTGCCTCCAGTCTCAAACTCTCGTTTTATCAACATCTCTTTCAACTGTCTCCATCTATTTGGTTCTCTCTTTCTTCTTCCGGTGATCGCCACTGTTAATGATCGTTTGGTTGGTCTCCTTTCTGTCACTCTTGTGACATGTCCCAACCATCGCACTCTTTGTGCTATTGCCACATTAGTTGCATATAGTTGCATAACTCAATATTTGATTGTCTTACCCATAGGTCGCCTTTTCTTCCACCATAAAGACTTCTTAATGCCTTCCTCCATACCTCAAGCATTTATTTATCCTTTTTATTTAACGTCCACAACTCGCTACCATAAATCATGCTGGTCATGTGGTTTATTTTTATATATTTCGACCTTCATATTTCTCGAAGTATTTTTTTATTCAAACACCTTAGTCCACTTAGACATTATCAACCCTTAGCTATACTCTCTTCTATTTCACACCATTTCTCATTCTTGATAGTTAATGCCACAACTAAATAATTAAATTTGTCCCCTTTTTCGAAACTATACTTTGTCCCATTCTTTGTCTCTATCTCCTTTTCTTTTAGCTCCATATATTTTGTTTTTCCTTCATTGATTTTCGAACCCATGTTTTTGCTTTATTTTCGAATATCTTGCTTCATTCCTGCCTGCACAGAGGAGGAGCTGAAAGAGGCGGGGAAACGGATTCGGTCGGGTAAATCCCCAGGCCCAGACGGGATCCCCCCCCCCCCCCCAAACGACATGGCAAAGATATTTAATGTGCTGATTCGATGATTCGCAGTCGCTTTGAAGTTGCCTTTGAAAAGGAATAATTTTAGGTTATCATTATTAAAAAATAAACAGTGACTCTTTTGACAACAAAAGTAACGATAATAAAACATTTTTAACATATGCCTAAAACGCATACCAGGCAAATATGTATTTTAAACGCCAATTCCTATTTATATATAGTATATATTCTCCTATAAATATAATAAATTATATTACAATTGTAGGAGCTTATATTATAGATCCTGATACGTAGTTTAGGTTATTCAGAATTAAATAAACCATATCATTATGACAACATTCTATTTTTTCATTAAATTTCATAAGCAATTTTTGTATTTAAAAAACTATTAGAACGATATCTAAACGAATTTAAATCAACTGCATGTTGAGTAGAAAATGTTAAGAGATTTTGGATATATGAACGTTTAGTATCCCTAAGATTCAAATAAATTCAGTTGCTATTAAACTCTATCGGCCTCAATCAATATCGTAAGATTTCCTGGTTTTAACACATCTACAGACATTTTTTAATTACATACATACATACATAATCCTGCCCTCTTCTACCTTTCGGTGTAGAGATTTTTTAATTGAAGATGTTAATGATAATTATATTTAAATATTTTAAATATTTCAAAGTATAAATTATAAAATAAATGTTGATTTTGCTATTTGCTCATTGTTTTCTATATTGCTATAATTATGTCGCTTGCTACGGTGCACGTAATTAAAATAGAAAATTTGACTTGCTAACTAAATAACAGATATCCTTTATACCTCACAATTTATTTTTATACCTGCGGCAAGCACGAATAAATAATTTATTATGGTCACACACAGCGAATTTTTTATAAGCAAGCACTTGATGAGACTCTTGCTTTACTCATGAGCAACTCAACTTTTGTTTCGTGGCTCCATGGAACCACATTATTAAAATAAAATGAGTATGGAAAGAAAGCTTTGTTTTGATTATTAATCTTTCCAACTCCCATGTTTGCAAGATTGAGTATTATTGTAAAGCTAAACAGTTACAAAAACATTCGCAAACTGAAAGAATACAGCACAGAGTAATTTCGCTAACCTTTATGGTTTATGACCCGCGGTAAACCCCAACCGCGCGCCGCTGGTACTGCAGATATGCAAATGTTCCGCGGTTGCACCTCGTCTTGGGACCAATTTCTTTGAAAAAAGTTTATATAATTGCTGCAGATTACAACACACCAGCACCAAACTTGAAAGAAGAAGCACTGCAGACAATTAACACTATTTATTTTCCGGCAAATGACAGTTAAACAAACACATTACAACTGCCAAAAAAATTATTTAACCTAAAAACAGAAGCACAACCGACACGGATTTGTACCGAATAAAATTCTCCGAAAATTCCGTGCGGGTTCCATTTATACCCTCGGAAAACAAAAACGTGCAAAGACCAGGCATTGGTTTAAATTTACCTAAGTTCTTTAACAATTGTTCACCGATATGCAAATTTTAATAAACAAAAGCCTGTCGCAATTTGGAAAAGATGCATCAATTAATTACATACAATCCATAAATCTAAACGCAAAAGTAGTTGCACCCGTTGCGTTTTCAGCGCATTTCGAAATACAAATGTCCATAATTTTATTTCGATCCGTTTAGCTCTCTTTAGGGCTCTGCCCCACGCTAAAACTTAGATGTATTGCCGGAAAAGTGGACCCAACCCTTTCTGCATCCGTATGAGTGTTATCTTTCCAAGAGGTAATCTTTTTCATGAAGTTCTGTACTATCATCAGTTGTGTTACTGCGCCCTGCACTCTTCGCCTGATATCACGGAGTCTAACCGCTCTGCCAGTGTATGAAGGCTTCAAAAATGTTCATGTTCAAGCATATCTCTGACCTGCAGCTTGCACGGCCCCCTCAATGCAGCATATTCACTGCCAGATCTGAGTTGTCACGGCTTCAGCTACTCTGATATGTAAACTCGCAGCTCTCATGTGTGCAGTACTCAATTTCCTGTGATTGTAGGCTCTCAATAAAGTTTGTTCCTTAGCTATTGACATCGATTTCCACATTGTGGCTTCAAACATTGAGTTTACGACGATATCGGCCCAGCGGATTTTGGACCAGTTCTGATTTCATACTCCAGCGGACAGCGATGGCCACATTTCCATTCCAGTGCTCTGTGTGTATCCTTCTGTATTTTTAAAATTTATTTTAACCGTAATTATACTGTAGCTACCTATGTTAAGTTTGTTCAAATGTTTTATTTAATTATTCTGTGCTCTCTAAAACTAATGCGTGGCCCTATTTGTTTTCCTGGCCCTTTGTGTGGTTAAAATTGGAATTCCTAGATGTAGCTTGGTATTGCCAAATATAACCTCAAATTCTTCCGGAAACCATGAAAATGCTTTCGAAACGCAATTGATGTTATGTGGGATAAAATTTTCATGTGTTTATCCTAAATTCCTATTGGTTAATTACTCATTAAAGAGAAGAATCTCCTAAACCTTACGTTTAAATAAACATATGCCCTAAATTTGATTATTTACAATTAATCGATAAATCCTGCGGCAAGAAAATATGTTTGTGTGGTGTTGATTATCTTGTAGCAAATAAACTTTGTTAGTTGCTCATTGCTTTTAATTGAAAAAAATGTTTGACGTTCAACCGAATATCATAGCAATATTATGTTATGATACGAGCAAAATTTGGTTTAAATAAAAATTTGTTAAAGAAATTGGGATATTACAATGGGTTGATAATGTTTATATAGTTCCCTGAATAAATCCGAGATAAGGCAGATTAGTATTTGAAAGATAGCTATTGGAAAGTTACGGGTGGATTAAAAATAAAATAAAATATATAAAATACAGTTTAGGAATCAATGACAAGTGTAAAATTCGAATAAAAATAAAATTAAGTAGGGTAATATTAAATAAGAATAGACTAGAAGGCATCAATAATGATATGTGGTAGTGGAAGTTGTTTTTAGGAGAATAAATAACAAACTGAAAAATGTATTAACTAATTTTGGTATCATTAAAAATATGGAAGATAACCCTGTTTATTTCTTATATTTATGGTTGGGATAAATAGGGTAGATAAACTAAATCTGCGTGGTGATAAGAAAATGAAATTTTAAAAGAACAAGCATAGAAGAAGAATTAACTAAAGAAGATTACTGGTAAATAGTAGACGAAACTAATTGATAGAAGAATTGTTACATACAAGTAAAGTACTAAAGAGGCACATTGGGTCAGCTTTATTTTGAAAATTAAAATGGGGTTACGCCAGGATATGTGTTGTTGAGTGGAGCTTCCAAAGGGGTAGTATCTGGGAGAGAAGGAGCGTTCCAGGTAGCAGCGTACTGTGGCAGATGGAGGTCCAGGTTTGCTGATAACTGACGGGAGTTTGAGATTTGTTAGTGTTGGGCAGTAGGAGCGAGTTGTCTGTTGGAGAGAGGTGCATTGCAGTAGAAAGACTGAAGGGGTCGAGCTGCACATCTCAAATAGGTTGCTGTGTTGGAGGTTGTGTAAGAACGATAAAATGTGGGCGATTTCTTAGAGTATACTAACTAGAAAGTAAATAAAGACGTTAATAAGATGAAATTGATTAACAAATAAGAACTTACTGTGTTATTAAATATTATAATGTACCATTCTAAGTATTGGGCATTTGTCATCGAAATTTGAAAACTGTTTTTGACATTTGGTTGACATCAGATGTGACTTACGATTTGAATGAGGTTTTAAAATATGGTAAGATCAATTTTTTAGAAACAAGTAGCTAGTTAACGAAAAACACCCCTGTAAAAGTTTCAGGCGCTATTATAAAAAAAGAATTTATTGACATTATTATTCAAGGAGGGTAATTTGTAATTTAAAATACCTAATTAACATAAATATTTGAAAATTTTGCACATTTAAAGGAACAATAAAAAGGTATCCAGTGCAATATATTATACATTATATAAGCTTAAAACCAAAAATTGCCAGTTATTTTTTTCTGAAATATATACCTGTAAGGTATACAATTGCTGAAATTGGTTTAAAAATAGATTTAGTTATGTTTTTCAAATATGTTTATATTTTTCTAAAATAACACTTGTACTTGTTCTGCAATTGGTGTTTTATAAGTAACTTAAAGAATATGTGTCTGTTCAATCATAAAATTTATTATACTACGTTTGACCAACAGATTTAGAAACCAAATTACGGCCTTGATTGAGCAAAACCAGTTTTACACATTACAAAGTAAAAACTACGGAGAATTAAAAAAAAATGTTTAATTTCAAATTAAATTGAGCTGTGTAAAACCGTCTGACCAATAAGAGTATTCAATTGAAACATTTTAAGCTGCTAATCTGGAATTCTTCTTAATGTCAATTTTTGGACATTTTATGTTAATAATTTACGAAAACTTCCAAACAAAAATCTGGAAGACGCTCAAAAGCATAACAAATCGCAGCTACTTGCAGGAAATTGACCATTTTTAATATTCATTTCTCTTCTGTTACCATAGAATTATTTACTTTTAATTAGTAAATTTGCTCACGATCGTTGTTCTGACATTGCAAAACGTATTCGTCGTTAAAACTACCTATAAAAAAGTAAAGTTCATTGCGCTTCATTCCACCGTAGGAATATGGCCTGAAACTCAGGGTTACCGAAATATCTATTTCCGAATACCAGTCATCTGGCACACGTTGACGGCATACTGGGTGATGTGGTCAGCATCACGCCTTCGCCAACTACCTTACTTTCCCTACTTCCATAACCGTGGTTTTGGTACCCAATTTTTAAAGCGACTTGGTGGGCCGGCCGCCAGTTTCCAGATATGGGAATTGAACCCCGCACCGTAGCACCGCAGTCGAGCTCCCTAACCGCTCGGCCACGCTGGCGATCGTTAAAATATTATGCAATATAATTCTGTGTAATAACTAACTTAATAATTTGCACAAGTAATCTAGTTGTAGGTTTAGTTTACGTTATCATAACAGTTTACCGAATTACAATAGCATTATAAATTTATTTTGTATATGATTTTACCTTGTAAATTACGAAAAATGTCTATTAAATGTTCAATATCTACAGAAACACTTATTTTGATGATAACTATTACCTATAAAACTGAGAATTGACTGAAAGTGAATCACCAATGACTTAAAAGAATGGTCAAACTGAAATCCTTTTATTTTATGAGAATAACCTATACGAAATAATATTTGTAAAACATTTATAATATCAACACGAGTAATTCTAAGAATTTCTATTTGTAGTCGCTTTTCACACTGTTCTAATGTGTATTGACGTACACTTTAC
Organism: Agriotes lineatus; assembly: GCA_940337035.1. NCBI lineage: Eukaryota > Metazoa > Arthropoda > Insecta > Coleoptera > Elateridae > Agriotes > Agriotes lineatus. The sequence goes on along the minus strand of OW679200.1, from coordinate 125,161,483 downwards.
TTTTTATATAACTCCAATCAAACTAATCGATTCGAGACAGACTAGGAGGTGCTAACTCTATAGGTCTCCTTCTACCAATATTATTCCTGAACATCAATCAGCATTCAGACAAGATCATAATTGTGCAACAGCTCTGTTAAAGCTAACTGGCGACTTGCTAACTGCTTCTGACCAAAATAAAAAGTCAATTTTTAACGTTACTTGACTACTGCAACGCTTTCGATACTTTAAAACACACAATCCTGTTGCCATTTTATATTTCATTGGTTTGTCATCTAATTGTATTAACATGCTTAGTAACTGTTTAACTGAGTGGTTCTTCCAAATTGTGTAGCATTAATAATGATGTGCCACAGTGTTCTATTTTGGGGCCTTTACTGTTAGTTATTTATACAGCTTGCTTTGGTCATTGCATCAAAACCTATAGAATGCAAATGTACGTTAATGACCCTCATTTGTATCATTCGTGTGCTTTAAAGGCTTGCAGCACACATTGGAAGCTTTTCAGAGAATTTAGATGGTATATCTAAAGTTTCAACAGAGCATTCGCTAATTGTCATTTTGAAATGTTGAAATTTGACAGTTGGCAGTTCCCACTAAGCGGTGTCTATTGCACCACTTCGGTGAATTTGTTTGACAATCCATTCCCGATACTACATTGTTTGGCTGTCTCGTATCAAATATCCTTTGAATCGTGGTCTGTTGGATTCTGGCGTATTGCATAATCTGCTTGTCGAAGTTGTGCATTTGGTTGCCGTGAGCGTTGGCACGTTCGTTTAGTCACTTCTGCTCGACTGCATAGCTTTCGTTTTGGTTGACAAGTGAACCAGAAACTAGCTAACAATTCACCGGATTTCGTAAGAGAGCTGTCGTCTGACCAGTTAAGGGATTTGGGATTTGGTGATTGATGTTTTTCGGAATTTCTTTCCAATTTTTATTTTTGGATTTAGTAAATAGAATTTGGAATGGACACTCTGTTTGATTTATATGAAGACAGTAGTTTTGGTATTTCGTGAAGTGAAGGCCTATGTTATTTTAATTCCATTCTAGATGATTTTCCATAGAGTAGCACCGTCTCTGGAGGTTGGAGCACTAAGCCGTTTTTTAGCTGAAGTAAGTAGCTCTGCATCTGTACGCTAATGGCGTTCGTTACGGGGCTGCTTCTAATTTTTATTTTCTAGTTTTTCTACAATTTCGTATGGAAGGCTTTTCTTTTTTTATAAATTTTAGAGATTGGGTAGCAGTTTATGCAATTAATTGGTGGAGATTACTGTTCAGCTTAGATTTCGCTTTCGTAGTCTGCACGATTTGTCTACATTGATACCGTGTTATCTAGCAGCTAGGCGAGGTTGAAGCCACAATAGTTTCCGTGATCGACACTGGATTCAAAAATTCAAAAATGTATCTGCTCTAATAAGTGTATGGATTGACTCTATTGAAATGTCCCTGCTTATGATTATGCTGGTTTTACCATTTATATATTAAATACAGTAGAGATAATGTAAATTTTGTTAGTGTTGAAAACCATTTTTGGTGTTTGGCAAAAATATTCCTGGTACTAGCATTTTGGTGCTTGCGTATTATACTTGGTGCCAAAGTAGTATTTTGGTGGCCAATAATTAAAGTTGCCACATAAAGTTGGTGCTCAAAAATTAGATTGGTACTCATTTACATTATTGCCTAAATTCAAAATGTTTAAAAGTAAATAAGGAGTTGTTAATTTTAGATCTGATAAAGGTAACGTAAATGGATTGTTCGCAGATATTGAATACATTTTATTATAACCATTAGTCATTTATAGTCATTTTATAAACTGCCCTTTTTCGTTTATACACAAAATTTTAATCTGTTTATATCTTAACAATCGACTCACTGGGGTATTGGTTAGGCTACCAAACCATTGTTTTAAACTTGTAAATTTTCTGTAACGTGTGAAATATGTTACCATTCTTCCACTGTCCAATTTTGCAAAAAAAACCTATTTACTATCTTCATTTTCGTAAGTACCACATTTTGCAATATACACTGAAGAATTATTAGCTTAAAAACAAAAGTTTTCTTCAAATTGCTGCCCTGAGAAACATATCCCTATTATCCTATGTTTGGTATTTTCAGATGGTTTTTAGAATTTTGAGATAACATGCACAATTATTAAAAATGTGAGCAATGGATCCAGACACAAGGTAAAGAATAGACTTTGAAGTTAATGATGAAAGTTTGAACAAGAAATAGGATATAGAAAAAAGCATGTACCAATTTTTGTAAACATTCTATTCTAGAAAGGGACGAAGCGCACATAGGAAAATGGAAGCACATTTGAGCACAAACGAATCCCCAACGAATGTAAAAGGAAAGAAGCACAAATGGGGGGGGGGGATAGAAGCACAAAAGAACCACAAACTAATGACCACACATTTACTTTAAAATTTGAAATGCGGGGTGCTAATGTTACACCAGTCCCCCATGTAATATTTAAAATATCTCAGAAAGGAAAGAAACACAAATAGAGAGAATAGAAGCACAAATGAGCACACATGAAGTACAAACGGATGACCATACTACATCTTTAAAATTTTAAATGTGAGGGAGGGACTAGAGTTACACCAGCCCCCACATAGTATGTTAAATATCTCAGAAAGGAAAGAAGCACAATGGGGGGAATAAAAGCACAAATGAGCAAACAAAGCACAAACTAATAATCATTTATTGACCTTAAAATGTGGGGGCCTAGCGTTACACCAGCTCTCCCCCCCCCCCCCCCCCACCTAGTATTTTAAAATATCTCAGAAAGTAAAGAAACAAAATTGGGGGAATAGAAGCATAAATGGGCAGAAATGAGCACAAACTAAGCACGCACGAATGACCATACATTGACTTTAAAATTTGAAATGGGGTGGGCTAGAATTACGTCAGTCCCCCATATAGTATTTTAAAATATCTCAAAAAGGAAGGAGCACAAATGGGGGAAATAAAAGCACAAATGAGCCAAACACAGTAAAAAGCGAATTAACACCCATTGACTTTAAAATTTGTATTTTGAGGTGCTAGCGCTACACCAGCCCCCACATAGTATTTTTAAAATATTTCTGAACGGTAAACAACACAGCTGGGGAAATAGAAGCACAAATGAGCGCAAACGAAGTACAAACGAATGAACACACATTGACTTTAAAATTTGTAATTTGGGGTGCTAGGGTTACACCAGACCCCACATAGTATTTTTCGGCGTTTGTAAACTGCAGCGGATCATTAGTGAGGGTACGTAAACTGCAGCGGGCACCGTCCAGGTAGTTTTTGGGACGTACAACTAATCACCACATTTCCCCTCACACTTTATTCAGGCTTGGGACTGACGAGATATACATATTAAATATATTGCTATGATATAAAAAATGATAAAAAGAATACATTCTTTAAAAAGGTTGAATCAATTTTAGAACTGGCCAAGATTGGTATAATAATTTTAAAATATGCAAGTCGTTTGAATTGTCAAAAATCAATTATTGTTCATATGAGATTCACTGCAGAATGTTATAAAGTATTGGAATATAACTCAATTTTATAAATGCAATGGTTATTTAAGTTTCTGGAAAGTGTATAAATAGTTATAACCTAAAAAATGATTTATGTCAACACATTTAACTAATTTGATTTATTTAAATAATTAATAATATTTTTCAAAGAGAGTGCTGAGATAAGTAAAAAGGGGTTGTTTATGTTTGAGATAGAAAGAGGGCGGATATAATAAAAATGAGGAAGATATGTCAGATTAAATAATTATCCAGAATTAATTGCATAATAGATAAACTCTGGGTATAACATAATTTAAAAGGTGTCAAAAGTGTTTATCAGTGCGTGATAACATTGTGGAGAAAATATCAATCAACTAGAAGAACATTGTTACAACAGTAGCAAAATCCGGAACAGTCAAAGGGATACTTCAAGGCTGAAGGATGCAGACGAGACACCACTATTGATAAAGCAGATCAAAGGGATACTTCAAGGTTGAAGGATACAGACAACACACAACTATTGATAAAGCAGAGTGAGTTGAAAATTGAAATTATATTATCAGTACTGAGCGACGAACAATAATAAACTAAAGAGGAAATTTAAAAAGGCCAATAGAAAGAGATTTTAAAAGCATGCAAATTAGATAAGGTTCATTTAATAATAGATTTGTAAACTTGAAGTTTAGAAATGATAACTAATTTTGGAATTGTAAATAAAATAAATTTGTTTTAAATTGTTTAAACGTCCGTAAATTAATTAAACATGAACAATCACTTACAAATTGGAATAATGGATAACTAAGTTAAACAAGATGTCATTCAAAGGTTGAAATTGAACTATTGACATAATACAAACAATATTTTTCAAAATAATTCAATTCGTTAACATACTTTAAAATAGATTGCAGTGCATAATTAAATATTAAGCAACAGTTACCCTGCAGATAGAGAAATATTAGAGCTAGTCGAGGTTATTATTAATACATGCAAAAGATATCTACAACAAGGTAAGTTTTATATTGATTGAACATTTTTAATAAGTAAATAAGAAAGTCACAACACCTTCGTACGTAGCATATTTATGGCGCCCAAACGTGGGGCTTGGAAAAATTAAATTACGAACATATAACAGATCATTAACAATATTTATGACAGCCAATGATGTGGGCAAAGTAAAGTAGTTGTGGGACGCGAATTTAAGTAAATAAATTTGTCAGATTTATAACATTTACTAAAGTGAAATGATAACCTATATTTGATGTCAACAACATTTGAAAAATTTTGTACAGGGACCCGACTGTTGCAGTAGGTTATTCATTAACATGTATAGAGGACAGATTAATTTGATTTAAAAGTCAATAAATACAATGGCGGAAAAAAGAAGTCTGAGGAAGAAAAGCAAACTCACGGAAGAGACAGAAAACATGGAGAGAAGCGAAATGGAGGTTATTGGAGAGGACGTACAAGAAATCAACATCATAGAAGTTGAGGTGAGACAGGATGAAACAACAAGACAAGCGGAAGGTGGTGAGATGAGGATGGAGAAAAAACAAGCTGATCCGAATCAATTGATGATGCAGATTACAAGAGGAAGCAGAAATAAGGCAAAAGAAATTACAAGAGGAAGCAGAAATAAGGATGAGTGAGAATGTAAGAACAATAGTAAGTACTAGTATACAACGTTTACAAGAGGAAGCAGAAATAAGGCTGAGTGAGAATGTAAGAACAATAGTAAGTACTAGTATACAAAGTTTACAAGAGGAAGCAGAAATAAGGCTGAGTGAGAATGTAAGAACAATAGTAAGTACTAGTATACAAAGTTTACAAGAGAAGCAGAATAAGGACAAGGAAGAAATGAAAGAATATCTAGAACAAAATAAAAAAGAATTGATACAGGTACAGGAAGAGAAATGTAAAGAAGATAGGAACTGGTTAACACAGAATCTACAAGAATTTAAATTAACATTTGATGGTATATTACAAGGACAAGAAAGAAAAATACAAGATCTGGATAAAAAAGTTCAAATTTGTAAAGGCCGTTTAAATGATATGGAAAATACAATCATTGTAGTAAATACAAGACAGGAAGATGGTATGCTACAGTTAAGTGCACAAATAAATGAGAACAACAATAAACAAGATAAGATGTCTGAAGAAATAAATCGAAATTTTGAACAGATGAAGATAAATGAAGACAAGTTACAAGTTAGGACAAATAAGAATGAGGAGAAGATTGGACATATAAGTACAAGTTTAACAGGACAGGTATTTAATCATGTACCAAATTTTATATCGAACAATGGAAATTCATTAAGATTTGAAGGTAGGCGAAACGAATGTCCTATGATATTTCTACAAAAATTGGATGACTCGGTGAGAAACCAACTACTAGAAGGGATCAAACTTCAAATGACCCAAACTGCATTAAAAGGAACTGCTGAAATATGGTTCAGTTTAATCAAGCCAAATTGCAGCACATATGAAGAGTTTAGAAATGAGTTTATTCAACAATATTGGGGAAATTTCCAACAATCTCAAATAAGAGAAATATTAACAACAGGAAAATACGATACTAGCAAAGGAACGCGCGAAAATTATGTACTAGATCAATTTAGTAAGGCTAGTCATCTTACTCCAAAACTATCTGAGGAAGAAATAGTGCAGCATTTATCCAGACACCTTGAAGGAGAACTAACTAGGGCAGTAGCAGTTCAAAACATAAGGAAAATGAAAGATTTTATTAGTATGGTTAGAAACTACGATGCAGCAGTTGATCGAGAAAGGATAGAGCGACCGAATAACCAGTTTCATCATAATAAAAATCAATATCGTGGGAATTATAATGCAAATTATAAGAGACCTTGGCAAGAAAATAATCCACAAAGACCCGAGAACAATTTTAAAAAATTCCAAGGAAAATACAATTCAAATCATAATTACAATAATCGACCTAGGGATACTTACAATTATGAGGAAAGAAACAATCTGGATAGCCGAAATATGGGTTATAGAGACAATCAAAAATCTAGGCAACAAGAATATTACAGAGCCAAGGATGATAATCAACGACAAATAAATTATCTGGAGATGAGACCAGCAAGACAGAATGATCAAGGGGCAGATGAAAGAGAACCAAGTAGCAGTCGAA
>OW679200.1:125111095-125154723 GCA_940337035.1 Agriotes lineatus | reverse complement strand
AAGACGTTGGACAAATTCCGGCGATACAATCAACATCTTCCGCTCTTTGTCCATTTTAGTCGAAAAGGAGCTCAGTCGTTTGTTCTGGTAGAGCCGTCGTGAATAAACTAGCTTAAAATCAAGACTTTCATAATAAATATATAAAAAAATATGACAGGTACGGGAATCGAACCCGTATTCTCTCTCGAGATCAGAACTTGAATCTGACGCCTTAACCATTCGGCCAACCTGCCTCCCTATATAAACGAGCACTCTCTGCATAATTAAGAAAAACATATAGTTTAAAAAGCCTTCTGCATGCAATTTCAAACAATATTTCATATAAATTAAGCCATGTACAAATTTCTAAATCGGTTTTGATATATATTTTATCGAAAGACTTGAGCCTCAGCTGCCGTTTTATTATTTGTCGTGATGCGTCATCGCTGAATTTTACAAGTGCCATCCTGCCTGCGATGTGACGCACGCAATGTTTCCATACCTTTTTATTTTAAAATTCTATAAAAACAGAGGTCCAAACTGCTGCCGCATCAGGTAACAGAGTACAATGGTTTAAAACGTGTTAGTGCGGCATCAGTCGGGCCTCTGTTTTTATAGAATTTTAAAATAAAAAGGGGTGGATACATTACGTACGTCACACAGCAGACAGGCTGGCACTTGTAAAATTCATCGATGACGAATCACGACAAATAATAAAACGGTAGCTGAGGGTCAAGTCTTTCGATAAAATATATATCAAAACCGATTTAGAAATTTGTACATGGCTTAATTTATATGAAATATTGTTTGAAATTGCATGCAGAAGGCTTTTTAAACTATATGTTTTTCTTAATTATGCAGAGAGTGCTCGTTTATATAGGGAGGCAGGTTGGCCGAATGGTTAAGGCGTCAGATTCAAGTTCTGATCTCGAGAGAGAATACGGGTTCGATTCCCGTACCTGTCATATTTTTTTATATATTTATTATGAAAGTCTTGATTTTAAGCTAGTTTATTCACGACGGCTCTACCAGAACAAACGACTGAACTCCTTTTCGACTAAAATGGACAAAGAGCGGAAGATGTTGATTGTATCGCCGGAATTTGTCCAACGTCTTAAGTCTGGCGATGATGCGGAGAAAAATATATTATCACAGCTTGATGACGAAATGCAAAAAGTTTTAAAGTCTAAATTAACTGATCACGATAAATGGATCCAGTACAATCAGGTTTTACAACGATTTCTTCATTTCACAAACCAGGCGCGGCAGCCAATCAAAATACCTATTGAAACAACCAGTGACAGCCTATCAAATGCCGTTATTTTATCTACACTTCCCAAAACTTTTAAGAAAAAAGCTGAAGTTTTCCTACGCATTTTGAGTACCTCAAGCGATGTGAACTGGGATCACAAGGGCACCGTTACTATAAAGGGTGAAATTTTACCGGCGTCTAACATAGTCGATTTAATTCACGACATTCTGCGGCCTCGAAAAACTATTAATCCACCCGGACGCCTACAGTTTGCTGATTACATCAAAGACCTTAACGTTCCTAATGTGCTGCTAGCTAAACCTAAACAGCAAAAGAAGCCAACCCTGACTGGTACTATAGGAAAAACCGGAATGGAAACTGATAACTGCGAGTCTGATTTAGAATATAAATTAAAAACACCAGCTACTCATCCAAGTCCACATCAAAAAGGTTCAGTCAGAAGAACATCGATAAGGAAACGCCTCCAAAAAAGGGCCGTTAGAAAAACGCCTCTAAGGCAGATGTCATCATCACCAAAAACGAAGGGAATTCTAGATTGGGTGCATCTTAAACTTTAAAATTACACAATGAAATTCTGATTTTATTACTTGCAGTCTTTTTAATTTGAAATGTCGTGCACCTCAAACTACAGTTTTGTAAATTGCTAGCGAATTTTTAGAAATAAGACATTCTGCTGTACATTTATATTTATATTATTAAGTATTATACGAAATAAGAACAATATATTTGTTTATTACAAAGTGTTTGTGTTTTTTATTTCTACTCTGCTTTTGTTTTTCACGAATCTGCAATAATTACAAAATCTAAAGCTAAAATATTAGTATTTGAAGTTATTTTACAGTTACAAAGTGTAAAATTTCAAAAAAATCAATCTACGATTTCATAATGGCGTGATATAATTTAAAAATTGTGATTTCTTTTAATTTTGAGCGACACATTTTATAAAAAGTGTAAAACATTTGCAAATTTTTCAACGAAATTGTGTGTTTTATTCAGGTTTATGTTAATTTGTGATAAACATACATATATTTTGTATAATTTCGAGTGTTATGATGGCAGTTTTGTAAAATTTTAAGTGAAATGACGGGGCCAGAACATTTTTTCAACAAAATTACGTGTTTTTATTCAAATTTATGTTAATTTGTGGACAACACATATATATTTTTCAATGAAATTGCGTGTTTTGGTGGTGTCAGAATATTTTTTTTCAACGAATTGCGCGTTTTTATTTAAAAATTATGTTAATTTGTGGTCAACATACATATATTTCCGTCAAAAGTATAAGATTTTTTGAATTTTGTTTATCGAAATGATTGTGTTAGTAGATTTTTTCAATGAAATTGCTATTTCTTTTAATTTTGAGCGGTGCATTTTATAAAAAGTGTAAAACATTTGCAAAATTATTTACAGCCAGAACATTTTTTTCAACAAAATTACGTGTTTTTATTCAATTTATGTTAATTTGTGGACAACATATATATATTTTTCAATGAAATTGCGTGTTTTGGTGGTGTCAGAATATTTTTTCAACGAATTGCGCGTTTTTATTTAAAAATTATGTTAATTTGTGGTCAACTAACATATATTCCCGTCAAAAGTATAAGATTTTTTGAATTTTGTTTATCGAAATGATTGTGGTAGTAGATTTTTTCAATGAAATTGCTATTTCTTTTAATTTTGAGCGATGCATTTTATAAAAAGTGTAAAACATTTGCAAAATTATGCATAGTTTATGTAACATGATGTCGATTTTTGTAAAAATTTATGTGAGATGGCGTGTAATTGCGTGATTTTTGTTCAATTTTCGTGGTGTGTTTAGTAAAAATGTCGTTTTTTGTATAATTTCAAGTGACATGATGACAGTTTTTGTATAATTTATATGACATGATGTCGATTTTTGTGAAAATTTATGTGAGATGGCTTGTAATTGTGTGATTTTTGTTCAATTTTCGTCGTGTGTTTAGTAAAAATGTCGTTTTTTATATAATTTCAAGTGACATGATGACAGTTTTTGTATAATTTATATGACATGATGTCGATTTTTGTGAAAATTTATGTGAGATGCTGTATGACCATCTAGTAATTTTGTTGGCAGTACCTCTGCGGCAACTAAACTCCCCTAATGCAAACTGACACTTTTTCTGCTAGGTTAGGTTGTTTTCAGTTTAAGGTTATATTTTCTGAATAGGTACATTGTTGCCGGATCTCTCTCTCTAGTCTCGACATCAACTCGTGTTCTTTTAGATCTGGTCTGTCCTTTTTAAACTGTAACTAGCATCGTTTAATGGAAATTTTTTGCTGTGATCGCTGGTTCGACTCCAGCCATGGGACATCGCAGGAAGCTTTTTTAAAAATTAAAATAACGGACAAATATTTGTTAAGTCACTCATATATTAGCGCTAAAACATTCCAAAAATAATATGAACATAATACAATTGAAAACAAAATTTAGGTTATAACAAAAATAAATTTTCATAGATCTTTTAAAGTACATCAACACAAACTGCAGTAGCTTTGCAAGAAAATAATATAAGCAGCGACTCCAACACGTATTAAAAGACAACGAAATTCAAAATAATAAATAAGTATAACTACTTATTTATTGTTTCATACAATTCAGCTTAAGTAGTTTCTGAATCGGATGATTTCTTAACACCAAAACAGGGTAAATCTTGTCTGTTTATCTATAGATAGATAGATATTTATTGGTGCTAATATGCCACAAGTGCACTTACGTAAGTAAAAAAAAGATTACAATAAAATTAAAACTAATAAGAATCATCGGTTCAAATTCAAACGTCATTCAAGAAGGACACGAAGTTGGCGACCAATCAGAGCCCGGCATTCCAGGTCCGCGTTGTGCCATCTAGCGAACTCAAATATGCGACCGGTTAAGCCATTTGAGGATGACGAAATAGAAAGTTCTACAGAGTCGGTGATATCATAGCAAATTCCATTGTCTGTGCTGCAAAAACCATTGCGAATAATTACACATTTTATGTTGAAAATTGAAAATAACCGCCGCGTAATTATGATCTCGCTATATAAAATAAGTAATTCATTTTTGAGTATATTTTTAAACTATTTCAGGACTATATTCGCAGAATCCGAAGTGCAAACTTTCACTGGCTGTTTTGTAATACCGGGCCTAACGATAAAAATAAAATAATTAATTATGACGAAATCGCGGGCGAAGTCAATTTTTTAAAAATTGCATATACCTTTAATCACATCAAGCTACACATTTCAGTTCTTAAAATTTAAATTTTCGAAAAAAAGTTGTTTAAAATTCGAGCGGCGTGACTGTAGAGCTGCGAAATGGCGTTTCGTTCAAACCCTTTAAATCCCGTACCGCTCCGTGGTCTACAGGCATCGATCGATGTGAGCCCAATGTGTATGCAAACGTAGAGGGTTCGATTCCCACTCGGGTCCGACGCAAATAGCTTTTTTTAAATTTAAATATTTCCGCGAGTGAATGCAAGAGAGAGACAGCAGCTTCGAAGAGCGAGATAGATCCACCAGTTTCAATTTCAAATATTTCCGCGAAAATTCAAATTTAAAAACAACCGCCGTGAGAAGTGCGCGCGCACCAAGATGGCCGACACCCCGGGAGATTTAAATTCAAATAATGGAACTTAGAAAAAAAAATCGGAAAAAATTCAAATTTCAAATATTCCCGCCAGAAATCCAAGATGGCCGCCGAAGTCCGACGCGTAATTCCGGAAGCAAATTAAAAAATCTAATGCGTAATTTAATCAGTAGCACATATGTAAATTACATATCAAACTTCATATGTGATTAATTAGATCAAACCGCGAAATTAATTAGATCAAACCGCGAAATCCGCGAATTAAACCGCGAATTAAGGGCGTGGCTTAATCGAATAAAAAGTGGAGGGGGTTTCTCGCCCTGTTCTACTGACGTCATACGAGTTTGTAGCGATTACGTTCTTCCTCTTGTTGCATATATATCAAATTATAATATGAGCAAAAAGAAAGTTTATTAAAGATTCCTTTGGAATTTTGAAGTCATGTGTATTATAACTCCAGAAAATTTTACCTAATCCTTGTCATTGACATTTTATAGACAGTGACTGACAGCGGCTAATATCACAACGTGATCGTAACCGTAATCAAGACTTCCTGTAATAAACGCAATGGAAATATTTCCAAAGGCTGCAGAAGAAGGAGATGATCATAACCTCACTTTATACCAAATGTCAAATGGCAGCTTCATATTTTGTGTAGTTACTTCTTGCGTTCCAGGTTAAGTGTTTTTTTTAAATAATTAAAGCGTTATGTAATAAATAAAGTGAAATGTATGCATTTATAATTACCTTTGATAACTGACTTTGACAGCTACTTTCTCCAGGATCATTCACCTACAGTGCCTTTATATAGACAGTGGCGACAATACAACTAAGCCACACCCTCGCCGCCATATTTAGGCAAATTTGTAACGGGTGTTCATTGAAATTCGTAATCAGAGTCGCCTGTGTTACGTGTTTTACGTTTGGCAGTACTGAAAACATTCGCGATTTGCAGGTTAAGATTTGCGTCAGTTTGTGTTAAAACTGACGCAAAACCTAACCTATTAATCTCAAATTTGACATAGACTGACAATAATAGTATATTACAGCCCGAGATGGGAAGTGTTTCATTACTGTCGAGAGATTAGTTAGCTGATTGAGACGCGAAGCGTCGAAATCAGCTATTATCTCGAGACTAAGGAAACTTCCTGTCGAGGTTTGTATACTATTTTATTCGCAATCACGTTATTCTAAACAATAATTGGAAAAATTATTATATTATGATATAACAGGTTGTAACGCGCATTAATGGATGAACGAGATTCCCAGTGTCTCTACCTACTCAGCGGTCGGGAATGTACTTCCCGCACTCACTTCCCGCACTTGAGCGGGAAGTGAGTGCGGGAAGTAGCGGGCTGAAATGTATGACTTCCTTCACTCAAATGAGGTCAGGAATGTTAACATTACATATATGGTTGCGAATAAACTTCATTACTGCCAAACGTATAACACGTATCATAGGCGATGTAGCCTAAACATGGCGGCTGAAACAACGTGATCTAGGGAGCCAATCAAAAATAGGACACTCCATTGTCGCCACTGTCTATATAAAGGCACCGTACATTCACCTGCGCGTCAAGGCCATCTCTTTATTATGACATAAATTGCAACTGTCATAAATTCAAACCTTTGTTAAATCGACATTTATGGATTAATAACAGTAAATTTAAGGTCGCAGAAAAAATATTGTATGCAAACCCGTGCTAAAAGTGTTATTGCACTCGACATGTTATGAAACTCAGCCTTCCTAAAAGTATTTCATCATTTTGTAGCGTCATGTCATTTAAGTTTATGCAGCATAAGTTAGGTGGTTGCATGTTCAAAATTTGCTGGCCACATATATTCTGCACTTGATTTTAAAGGTTGTATCGTTGCTGTTGAATATTATATGTTTTCGATTTCTCTTAGGTCGGTTTTTTTGGTTCAGTGAACATTCAATATTTTTGGAGAAAAGACAGTTTAAAATTACCGATAGCTTTAATGTTAAAATTCAAATTTATTTACTGTTACACTTAAGGGGAGCATTTACTGGGCATCTGTTGCATTTTTGGCAGGCTATACTATTAAGAAACTAAATATCAAATTTGTTATACACTTGTTGTGCTATTACTTGCATTCTTACTTTCCTGTGTTCTGTTGACTCAGACTGACGCAAAACCTAACCTACTAACTTCGAATATGACATAGACTGACAGTACCACCAAAAATACAAATATCAGGATTGACTAATGTTAAAAGACACGTCGTTGCTATACTGTAATGGTCGTTATGGTGTAAAATACCACTTTATCTAACGATTTTTAATGTAGAAATGTAGTACATTGCTACATGAAATGGGATAAAATAAAGTTAATCAACACCTCCTAGTTGTAAGAATATTACTAGATTGATTTTAGACCTCTAAAGTGGTCCATAAACCACTAGTGAGATAAAAAACATATCACTCACTACTGCATTGCTGGCAAGCTATGCCAAATTCGAGATTTGCAGGTTAAGTTTCGCGTCAGTTTGTGTCAAATACCAAAGAAAACCTAACCTACTGACGTAGAATTTGGCAAAGACTGACACTACACTTCAGTACCGTTAAACGTATAACACGAATTACGGGCGACTCGATTTATAAATTTCTTTGGTCTCTCGGTGCTTTCCAATTTGTCACTATGACTTTTCACGGCTGTCAATACAACATTTTTGTTTTTTAGATATTTACTGAGTTGTTAGATAAAATTTTATATGGCGTGCGTCCGTTATTACATATACTTCACTCGAGAAAAGACCCCTCTCGGCTTGACGGGCTTGAGGGCTCAACTTTTCTGTCGTGAATTATTTGTAATATAACACACTTATACCATAAATAACTATTAAAATTGTATTATTGAAGACACTGTCAGTCTATGTCAAATTCGAGTTAATCAAGTTAGGCTTTGTTTGATATTTGATACAGACTGAGTTACGGAGTAAAATCGTTTTTGTTGGGAACGTTTTTGGTCAGTGTAAACTCACTTTAAGACTGCTAATGTACTATTCGCGTTATTTTCTCGACCGAAGGTGTTTTGTTTTTCTGGAAGTGATTGTGGGAACTGGCGCGTCGCGAATTGCTCTTTTTTCTCGCTAAGCCGTGAAGTAAGCGGGACGCTTTGCGGAGCTTCTTTGAAGCATTGAGAATGGTTGCAGATGCAGAGCGTCCTCATATGAATTTGGTTCCTTCGAATTTTGACGGATCATGAAATCATGACATCGTGACATTATTCTGATAGCGCGTTGTTTTACAGCAACTCCTGTTTACCGGAAAGTTTCGGCGATTTTGTTTGTACCTTTGGACCTTTGCCGTGGCTTCAGGTTATCGCTGATTCGTTCTACCTAGATGGACCATTAACCAGCTTGAGATTTATGGACAAATTCTGCATTGTGAGTAGCCTTGACCCAGTTACCAGGTATAATGTATTCGTCGGCCGAGAGCTAAGTTGATACTCTGGGACATAGGCGCAACTTGGGAGGGGCGAGGGGGGGCGGTGGCCCCCCAAAATTTTGATTTTAAAGTGCAAGTACAGCATTTTTTTGCAATTTAGGTTTAAAAATTTCTTGAAGCCCCCCCCCCCCCCCCCCCCCCAAAGTGATGCTCCAAGTTACGCCCATACTCTGGGAGGAAAAACAGCGCGGCATAAATTGTTAAGTGTGTAATTTTTATCATTGCTGTAAATGAAAACTCGTTGACACCCTTAATCATTGCAAATAACTTCGGTATTTTATTTGGAGCCAGCCATCTTCACTGAGTTAGATAGCCGGCGATGCTGCTCTCATAGTCTCTAAATATTTTGGAGTCTCTGTCATACATACAAGGTCCCGGGTGGTGTAACTTAAACAAGCGTCCACGTTCGATCAGCAGAGTTAAGCAACTCTCTTTCTGGTCAGGACTTAGATGGGAGTTCCACGGCTGCTTCCCTCGGCGCCTCGTAGTACGGCTGCCACGGAAATAGTTGGTCCCGGATGTCATAATAACATCATTACAGTCGTTAGTGGGGTTGGAAGTCCCCATAAAATGTACAGCGACGCCTATAATTGACCTAACGGCTGTTGGCTGAGTACCAAAATAAATAAATAAATAAAATACTAGTCAGAAATTTGGTAACAACTGATGTAAAATTTAATCTGCTAACCTAGATTTTGACATAGGCTGACAGTGCTACCAACAGTGAGTTATAAGTTATAATTCACACCAGAGCTATGATTTATAAGACGCGTATGACTTATAAAATTGTAGTGCAACCAATTCATAACATTTGTCTGGATAAAGCAAACAGAATTAAATTAATTCTATTAAAAATTTCAAGCAACCAAGTAGCAAGACCTTAAAGTTATAACTGTTTCCTAATTATAGACGGTAACGACGAAGGTTCTAATGAATTCATATTGTAGGATTAGTGAGCCAATTTTCGACGTTATAAATTTGTGTATATGTTTACTTGTTTATTTGGATAGGTAACCTAGACACCAACTGCTATGGTTATATGATAGAAACACCACAGCAAAAGAGACTGAAAAACCTAAAGTATAAAAATCTAGGTATTTAAATGAGTAGATCGTTGGGTCTTAAAGTAAAGATTGTTTCCGTAATAGGAGCCTTGGCAACTGTAAAATGCTGGAGAGTGGTGTAAAATGGATAACTGAGAAAATTAATATCTAGAAGTCTCTTTACGGAGTAACAGGTATTGTACTCAAGGTGTTGCAGTAGTTTAGATCTAAGAATCCTGGTTCCCTGGACACTGACTTTAATTCGTGATGAGATCAGCAATACGAATAATAGATAATAGTAATAGTAATCAATCCTTGGAAGCTATAGAAAGGTTATAAAAGCACATCGCAGAATCAAGTTGACCTTATAAAAGTAAAATTGACAATAGCTTAACCAACTAGAAGTTAAATAAAATATGAACGAATTACACGAAATCTATTAAAAATTCAAGGTTAAATAAAAAAATAGTCAATAATACAATAACAACTATTTCATTAAATAAAAATGGGAAACTAATTATCGCAATAATGGAACAGTTTTCGTTACATGTTTTATCTGTTTCTACTTAAAATACTGCACCATAAAAGTATTAAATATTAATTTTAGTGGATTAAATACAACTTGGTAATAGTATTTGATTTGATATCTACTAAGTTCCACTCGTATTGCAACTTTGTTCTTTAACGAAAATCTACTGTAGTAGATTTTACTAACTCGATGTTTTGACAACTTTACACTGATATTAATAACTACGAGTATATAATCTTTCTTTTGTAATTAAACAGTGCAATGTAAACTAGCAGAGTAGAATATATTCAGGGTTTCTTAATATTATTTTAATTTAAAGTACCTACCATATTTCCATCTGTGATACTATTAACTCGTGAACGAAACTACTTTTTTAACTTTGAATTAATACTAAATCGATACAAAGTTAAGTAGTCGTTGTTTGTAAATATAGTAAAAAATAAATGTTATTAATGTGAGCCTACTAGGCGAATACAAAAACTAAACATTTTTCTTTTATATACAGTGTGTCCCAGGATTGATGTTACAAGAGGTGCGATAGACTAAACATTTTTAAATTTTAAGATTGTGGGGTTAAGCTCTGCTTGGTTTGAAGAGAATTTTACGAATATTTTCAGTTTTTGAAAAACAAGTCGGCATTGTCAGTGAAGCGAAAAATATTTTCTTTCCAGGTAAACTACCCTTTTTGTTTAGGGTACGGTAAAATTTTATGGAGAAAACTTGTTCAGAATGAGAAGTTATGGTTCTATACAAAGTTTCAGAAAGATCTACCTACTTAGATTAAACAGTATTTTTTTTTTAATTAAACAAAATAAATTGAATTTACACCCAAATGTTCAAATAGTTCTCCTTTTCTGGTTTGAGTATTAAAGCTGTACAGAGAACTCATAATCAGCAAATATAATTATGTTGATTTATTTAAATGGAACACCCTGTATATTCCTGTACTTCTGAAAAGTACTTTTAATGAGTTCTTTTTTCATATTTCGTTTTCTAGCCCTAAATTCAATCGATTTTGAAATTTCATTTTCTCCTGCTTTTTTTCGTTTTTCCGTGTTTGTTATTCTTAGTTTTGAGTAGTGGCTGGATTTTTCTTTTCACACTTGGTTTTATCTTTTGTTTGAAGAACTGAAGTGTTCAAATCTTTATTTTAACGGTGTTTGTTTGTTATCCCTTGAATTAAAGCCTCTTAAGGGTTAAGGGGCCTAAATTGTTTTTTATGTTCAAACACTCATATCTGAAAACCAGTTGAATTTAGAGGTATGAAGTAAGATATCAAAAGAAAGCTCATTAAAAGGGCTTTTCAAAAATAGAAGAATATACAGGACGTTCAATTTGAAAAAAATAGCAATCATTACATTTGCAAATGTTGAGCACCCTATATAGTATTAATACCCAGATCCACCATTTTATACTCGAAAGGTAGTTCACGAAAATCATATTTTTTTGGTAACGTTTTCCTTCATTCTGTTGTTTTCTATTGCTTATAGCAACCGGCAGACGTTCAGGAATTGTTTGAATAAAATCGATAATATCTACAAAACAGTTGACGCTAGAGGCATACAAATTCATATCAAAATTATGAGTATTTCAATGCAAAACTTTTAAGCTGCCGATATATAGGGCATTCCATTAAAAAAAAGTAAGTTTGATTCGCCACTTTTAGTAATGTTTACCATCTTCGTACCTACAACTTGTATATACTCAATATTCATGTAACTTTCATAGTTTTGGTAATATATTCCACTCCCACATCGTTACCGGACCCTGCATACCGATTTCCATCGTAAAATCAGTCGGAACGGCGATATTGTGAGAAAACTGTGGTGCAATTTTGTCAATAGAGTGACACTAGCGGGAAGGATGGGAGGAAGCAAAGTAAAAATTCTAAAAAGCGAATGAAAATCTATACAAATACCAAATATCAAAACTCCCGGAATTTTTTCTAGGTAAAACTATCAAATGACTGGGCTACATATACCGGGTGACAATGAGACTAGGGCCATGCTTATATCTTCTTTATTTATGAATAGATTTGGATAAAATTTTATACCAAGATACTACACATAATTTCTGATTGGCCGATATATATAGTCAAAATGGCTGACTTCCGGTTTTACCGGAAATGATAATAACTTTGATTTTTTAAATGGAACACCCTGTATATTTTAAGTTTTTCTGAATCTACGAGTCAAATTACATATAATAGTCTTGTCAAATTTTTTTTTAAACAAAAAACTGATTTTTTAATTTTCATTTTGTACCATAGAAGGCCTTGACTTGGAAAAATCCTTTATCTAATAGATTTGTCCGTCCGTCCGTCCGTCCGGGACGCTGTTTCAGCAGCCAAACCGTAAGAGATAGAGAAAAAAGTTATTAAAGTTATATGTTTGGAATGGTCATGTCAGGTCAGGAACCGAATTTCTGTCTCTAACATTAATTATTTACTTAATTATCCTAATCCTAACTTTTTAGGTTAGATTCTAGGCAAATTTTATCAAGGCGAATGCGACTGGTAGTTTGCTACCAACAATGACGTCATATACGTACGTGTGGTGAATACGCGTTCTATTTGCAAAACGGTCTTTTTTGTTTTATTAAATGAGACATTTGTCTCACTGGACTGCTAGTCTATTCTAATTGACTCTAGCAACTCTTAATAATAGCTATTTTATCAATAAGGTCAATAACAAACTTTTAATAAATGAATATAGTTTGCTAAACTCATTTTTCAAGAAAAAGTCACTTTTTTTAAATGGCACCTACTAAGGGCCATCTAACCATTAGATAGAAAATGCAATTACCAATCTAACGATATGCATTATGCACTTCTTTATCTTTATCTGAAACTGAAAATTAATTAAACAATTATTTTTTAAAATATTTTTATGTAATAACTAATAATACCTAAGCAAATTTGGCAACACTGTTGTAAGTAATTTGAGTCGTAGATTCAGAAAAACACAAAATATACAGGGTATTCCATTTAAGAAATCAAAGTTGGTATAATTTCCGGTAAAACCGGAAGTCAGCCATTTTGACTATATCTATCGGCCAATCAGAAAATATGTATAGTATCTTGGTATAAAATTTTATCCAAATCCATTCATAAATAAAGAAGATATAAGCATGGCCCGAGTCTCATTGTCACCCTGTATATCGACATTAGACATCATTACATCATATACATTGTAGATCGAAAAAATTGTGTAATTTTAAACTGCTTTTCAAAAGAAATTACGTCACAGCAAATGTCTCTATCATACATAAGCAAATCGCTCGTTTAATTCGATGTGGCACATTAAAACAGTGAACCTTTTTCAATCAATTATGCACAGTACAAACAACATTAAGTGGAAATTGAAATTACTGCTGTGTCGGCCCTAACTATGGATTTGTACAATTAATGACTCACGAAGCAAAACACATTAGTCTTCTTTTGTCCTCACTAGCACACATTAGTTTTTATGTGTGCAAATAAAATATTGTTCTAAGACTGAGTGTTTCTTCAATACTGAATAAGAAATAATCGATAAGCATTATACAAATAGTGCTATATTGAGTTATTTTTGGGACCATATAAAAAGTCGGTGGGCAAATTTCCAGTTAAGCTAACTATTTATTAATATTTCTAATTAATAACATTCTATCTTTTAATGTATTACTCGATACCACCGTTACGTTTTCGTATATAAGCGTTTTCCTTGCGTGTTATCCACCAACCCGGCGAGTGCCAGCACGCTAGTTCGTTATTTAAATAATTTAAATATACACTAATGTTTTTAAAAGCTCAATATATGTACTGTGTGTATCTAATGTTAAATACAAAAACCGGAGTTCTGTTATTCTTCCTTGCATAATTTCTATTGCAATTTGTGGGTATCTAGTCGATTTGTAATCATCGATTGCAGGACAGAAACTACGGCTTGCAAGCAGTTTTATGTAAAGAATAATTTTCTAATAGAAGGAAAGTTCATTATAGTTTCAATATTAAAACTGATAATTATAAGAACTGTACTTTTATTATCGTATATATTTGATTAAAGTGGTTTGATTTTGTAAGAAGAAATTTTAATTTTACAATTTTTCAAAGCTTTGTCAAAAAAATCTAATACAGTTGGAACAATTAATATTTAATCGATTTGTTTAATATACAATCATACCTATCTGCAGACATACTTACATTTGGAAATCGAGTTTTACGGCTTCAACGGACATACGCAAAATAGATATTCAGACCGCAACAAAATACCGAGAGTAAAAAATTAAGACTATGCAATTATAGGCCAGTCGGCAAGTACATTTTAGCGGGAATAATTCCGGACAAGCTGGAATACGTTTTAATCTGTTCTGTTGGGACTCAGAAAATATATATTAATTTTGCACACCTTGACAGGCCCGGATTTAACCGCTATGCTTAAAAAAAGGTCTAAATTTTTATATTTTTCCTAATATTAGTGAATATCTCGATTAGTATCAACTTTTGAGCAAAATATGTAGTTATCAAAATTAAAGAAGAGTAAATTCTCTACAAAAAATGTTCTATACATTTTTGTCATATATTCGCTTGTTTCGAATTCATAGGCGTCGAAATATTTTTTTTTCGAGCATTTCCTGGTTACTTTCTTTTACGATAAAAAGTATTGGATTCACCCTAAAAATTCGAAATTGAGTTTTCAACAGATCTTCACGTTTTAAAGTGTCCTGAACCCAAAAAACATGTTTTTGTTGATTACTCTGTCTGTGTGTTTGTCTGTCTGTGTGTCTGTTTGTGAACAGAATATCTCAAAACGAAAAGAGGTATGACGTTGAAACTTCATATATAAGTTTTGTGTACTATCTAGATGCGACAGTAAGCTTTTGAAGAAAATCGCATAACCGGAAGTAGGTGTTTACTCTTGTTATTTTTCAGTTTTTTTGGATTTTTTCAAAAACGGCTCTAACAATTTTTTTCAAACTTTACAATTTTATTAAATTTTTAATGTGTATTCATGTGAGATAGGCAATTTTTCAGTCGAATACCTCTAAAATGGGTTTCTTTTGTTTTCTTTTCCATTTTTTTTATTAACTCCTATTTTAAATAGAACACCCAGTATATTATTACATTCTTGAATTCAGCTTAAAATTTTAGAGAAAATATGTCTCTTGAACTATCGCTCTATTTTGTATGGTTTCTGTACAAATTGCAATTTTTGAAAATTTTTGACAAATGCTTGAATGTATGTACCTATGTATGTATGTATGTATAATCGATAATCTCGTTTTACCTTGCGGTGTAGAGGCTGGTGATTTATGTTCTTGCATCTGGCGGTACAATGCTCAACTTGCCCCGGATTCGGGTAACAAGGTTAAAGATTAAAAATCAAATTTTGACTAACTATAAAATCACTATGAAAGGAAGTTGTGTGCGTGTATCACACCAGATTTTTTTTATTATTATTGACGTTCCACTATTCCAACTTTGCTAACTTCAAGTTTCTTTTGAAGTTGACTGCTCATCAATTTTTTTTTGCCTTTTTGGTGTTGGTGGTTGTTCAATATCACTTTGACTTTCAACAATATCTGTCTCGTGTTCCGAATTTGCTTCATAATCTTGGGAATGTTCTATTGATTGTTCTAGATCGATATGCAAGTCCTCGTCGTCGTCTTCGTCGTCTACTTCGATCACGTCCACAGTATTCAAACAAGATTTGCCCTGACAGAAACCACATATTACTGAGCAATGAAAATCTGCTTTGCGACAAGATACCTACATTATAACCTTTGGCGCATTTACAAGAAATTAGTTTCAGTAATTCTTGGGGAGCTGCGTCTTGTACAGTGGGAATGGGCATTAATCCATTCTTTGAATTTCTCCATCCCCACTCGAAAGGTGATTTTTCGTTTGCATACTATAGCTGAATTTGATTGTAAGTACGGAACGAGTGCAAGCGAGCTGCGTCTTTGGTTGGTGGTAATGATGCTAAATTTGGTAAACTTCTGTTAATAGATTGTACGAAACACTGGTATCTATACCTGTTCAATGATACACAGTGTGTTGATCCATACAGAAGAAGAAGAAATTGTTCTCCCACTTTATCTATTTCCTCTGGGGACGCGTTTGGATCTTTGAAAATTTGAACAGCCTTCTGTAAGTTTTTCTCTTTCTGTAGAAGTTTAACGAACTTCATTTTCCCCTGCCTGTATAGTGCGGAAACAGTATCGCAGCCACTAAATGCATGCAGAAATAAAATGTTGTCCCTAATTGAATCATCCGAAATTACTCCCGCTAACAGACATTTAAAAAGACTTATCGACTGGCCTATTAGCCAAAATTTGATTTTTAATCTTTAACTTTGTATCCCGAATCCGGCGCAAGTTGAGCATTGTACCGCCAGATGCAAGCACATAAAGCAGCATCTTCTGCACCGCAAAGTAAAACGAGGTTATCGATTATACATACATACATAGGTACATACATACAAGCATTTTACAAAAATTTTCAAAAATTGCAATTTGTACAGAAACCGTACACAATAGAGCGTTAGTTCAAGAGACAAATTTTCTCTAAAATTTTAAGCTGAATTCAATAATGTAATAATATACTGGGTGTTCTATTTAAAATAGGAGTTAATAAAAAAAATTGGAAAAGAAAACAAAAGAAACCCATTTTAGAGGTATTCGACTGAAAAATTGCCTAGCTCACATCAATACACATTAAAAATTTAATAAAATTGTAAAGTTTGAAAAAAATCGTTAGAGCCGTTTTTGAAAAAATCCAAAAAAACTGAAAAATCACTAGAGTAAACACCTACTTCCGGTTATGCGATTTTCTTCAAAAGCTTGCTGTCGCATCTAGATAGTACACAAAACTTATATATGTAGATTCAACGTCATACCTCTTTTCGTTTTTTTTGAGATATTCTGTTCACAAACAGACACACAGACAGACAGACACACAGACAGAGCAATGAACAAAAACATGTTTTTTTGGGTTCAGGGGACTTTAAAACGTGAAGATCTGTTGAAAACTCAATTTCGAATTTTTAGGGTCAATCCAATACTTCTTTTACCGTAAAAGAAAGTAACAAGCAAATGCTCGAAAAAAAAAATATTTCGACGCCTATGAATTCGAAACAAGCGAACGTATGACAAAAATGTATAGAACATTTTTTGTAGAGAATTTACTCTTCTTTAATTTTGACAACTACGCATTTTGCTCAAAAGTTGATACTAATCGAGATATTCACTAATATTAGGAAAAATATAAAAATTTAGACCTTTTTTAAGCATAGCGGTTAAATCCGGGCCTGTCAAGGGGTGCAAAATTAATATATATTTTCTGAGTCCCAACAGAACAGATTAAAATTTATTCCAGCTTGTCCGGAATTACTCCCGCTAACAGCCATTTTAAAAGACTTATCGACTGGCCTATTATACATACAGTAAAATATATATAAATATGGCAAATGCAATGTAATCAGATTTCTCTCTGCGTTGTAAGGTTATTTATTGTTAAAAATGTCAGTTACCATATCCACTGTAACAAAGCTCTACTAATTACAGTTAGCCTTTCTGTGACTTCGGTGTGCGCACGAACGAAAAAAATCTTTTGATCTGAGTCGCAGTAACCAAGACAATACACATCACAGAACCGATTAAAATAGATCAAAGTAACAAATATATAAACAAACAACTATCAGATATAACTAAGGTTTTTTTCAGTCTATAGGATAACATTCTAAAATAAAAAATCTATAAAGGGCTTTACCGAGAACTTTCCACGCAACTGGACGTTGTGACACTAAACAGTTTTAAAAATTAAAGAAAAATAAAGGTAAAAATAACTTCACGTTCGCAATAATATTGCAACAATAAAAGGAAACACTTGGTAATGCAAATTACATCAGTTTTCAAATATAAAAACATTACCGGCGATTGGATTCGAACTTCAGCCTCTGCGAAAGAGCTGCGAACGCCATTTCAATGATCGGTGCGGTAGCCTGAAGTAAAGCAGGCGTTCGCTGCCTCGTCCACCGAGGACGCATCCGATCGGTAAGATGCCGCTGTCTTAAATTCAAGGCATTTATTGTTCACCCTTGTTATATTTTCGAACATTTATCTTGTATCTGTTGGTTCCCACTTTTGTCAAGGGTAAAGCCTGAAGTATGTGGAAATTATCACTTTTATCTATTTCTCAGTTGAAGTAACGATAAACATTTACCTTTTAAGGTGCTCACCCTGTACATGTTAGGTTCAAAATATGCCATTTTTTTCGTCAAGAATAAAGCCTCAGCAATGTGCAAAGTATTACTTTCATTCAAGTAATAATTCTTAAGTTAAAGCAAAAATAGGCAGAATTTTGTTTTTAAGTCGCTCACTCTGTATGCATTTTATTGAAATTTTATCGGTTTTATGCCAGGAAGGCATATAATCCGCATGCAAAATCGTCTTCCTCTAGCAAATACCGGCAACAAACAGACAGACAAAGAGACAAACATACAGACGGAAAACCTGTTTTTCGTCATCTTGGGACCCGGAAACGTGAGGATCTGGAAAAATCTCTGAAGATAATTTTTTCGCGATTACAATACTTCCTCTGTCTTTTAGACGAAGGAAGTAAAAATTGAACAACTGTATAATAATAATACTTTTTCTGCCAGACTTTGGCGATATATGATGAATTGGGGGGCAACTCTCCGGCTGTACATTGTCACCTGGTAACCGAATTTAAAAACAAAAAGAGTAATGACATAGTTTCCTCAATTATAAAAACATATGCCCAAGCACTAGACGACACTCGGATTAGACCAAGGTCTTTTCTGTTCTTCAATATTTGGTATACTAAAAGGAAAATTAATACCCTAATACAGGGGTGGCGAACCAATGGCACGCGTGCCATTGATGGCACGCGGCAAAATAATTTGGGCACGGCCTTAATTAAGGAATTTAGGTACCTCATCGAAACAATTAATTTTTTCGTCTACATTTGAGCTCATAGTAACAAAGTTCATTGTGAACAAGGCTACCGGTGCCGGAACGGCAACACACTGCGCGACAGAGATAGGTAGATTTCGCGCGAATTTCTGACCGAACGGATGGGAGTGAGCTATGGAGCGAGCTAGCGCGGGCGACGCGGAGAGACGGCTAGAGGGGCGCTGTTAAGCTTAGTTTGTAGTTCGCATGCAGTATTTGAAATAACTAGTTGGATTTTACTTTAAGCATTTATTTTGTAAGTTCTCCATTGGATGGTTAGGCAGCCCTATTCACATTTATTTTTAAATATTGAATAAATTTTCCCCTGCGTAGCTAGGCAACCCTATTTTCATCTTGTGATAACATTTTCCAGCAAATTACAGCTATATTGCTATCAATTTAGACCACTCTGCATTCCAATAGTTTTTCTGGTGGTCATTTTCCAATTTTTGGGAGATTTTGATAACTTGAGTTGAATTGCGTGTGGTAGTATGTCTCGACCTTTTCCATCCCAGCCTTCGCTTGAATAAGTTGGTTGCCCCTCAGCTTCGTGCTTCACCAGCTTAATTATAGTTTGGTTCATTTGTAAGGGAGAATTTGGAAGCAACGAAAGCCCACTGAACGTTAGGATAATTGTTTATGGTTGCAATCATTACGTTCACTACGCTCTTGCGGAATTTTGGGGCCCACTTTCGTTGTTTTTCACGGCACTCCAAGCTGTCCGCCAACTCCAGGTTAGTCTTCATCAGCTCCCGCCTTTTAGCTCGGTTATGTACCTAGGAATATGTATTTTTAGCCTATTTCTACCTGGAATTATTTGATGGCACATCATGGCTTCATTAACCATTTCTTTAGAAAAAATGGCACGTAGATCAATAAAGGTTCGCCACCCCTGCCCTAATAGATGCTTAAAACTAAAAATAAACCATTAGGTACTCAAGACATAAACAAAAACCCTTTAAACAATTTCTGTCTTGTATACTCTATTACTTTCCTCCTCTGAAAGACGAAGAAAGTATTATAATAACAAAAAAATAACCTTCCGAGATTTCTTCAGATCTTCCCGTTTCAGGGTCTCTAGATGACGAAAAACTGGTTTTCTCAATTCTGTCTGTCCGTCTGCCTGCATGTCTGTCTGCCTGTTATAATCGGTATAGTCGGTACAACTGCGCAAGCACCAAAGGCACGCTCCAACTCTGTATCCCGAATCCGGGGCAAGTTGAGCGTTGTACCGCCAGATTCCAGCGCATAAAGCACCAGCCTCTACACCACAAGGTAAATGAAGTTACAAATAACACATACATACATACTCAAGAACTATTACTTAAATTAAAGTAATATTTTATACATAGTTCAGGTTTTTACTACTGCCCAAAGAAAGCATATTTTGAAACCAATATACACGGGGTGAACAGCTTAAAAAACAAAATTGTATTAATTTTTGCTTTAACTGAAAAATAGATAAAAGTAATAATTTGCACATAGCTCAGGCTATACCCATGAGGAAAATGGGAAGCACAATAGATACGTGATAAATGTTATAAAAGACAAAATGGGGCAACAAATCAGTGTCTTGTATTTAATAAAGCTGCATTGCAGTTATCTGAACGCTCAGCGTGGTCGGTCTACTACCAAACCAAGCCAAGTTCGAATCCTACCGCCACTAATGCTTTTTTATTTAAATATTGATGTAATTCGCATTACCAAGTGTCCTTTTTCATTGTTTCAGTATTATTAGAACCCGTAAGATATTTTTACCATTAGTTTCATTTGATTTTTAAAATTGTTTAGTGTCATAATATCCACTTGCGAGGGAAGATCTGAGTAAGGCCCTTTATTGAGTTTTTAATGCCTTGGACAAAGTTATACGACCCATCATTCACTTATACTAGTCAACTTGACAATGTTTTTATAAATTTAATTTTATGAACTAAGGAGCATAACCTAGGTTCAGTTTGACAGTGTCCCCTTGTCTGTTACTTTTCGTACCTCATGAATTCAAGCGAATATACGTCTCGAAATAGTAATACAATACAGGGTGACCCACGGGAGTATTGTCATTTTCGTTAGGATGGTGCGCAAGTATGTGAGGTATCCGGAGAGTGGGGGAGCGATCATTACCCTCCCAAGGAGTTGCCATTTCACCTCTCTAGTCGCAATGGAGCGGTGGTCGGTTGAAGAACAGATGTTTATTTATGACGCGTACGTTTGCGGTCGTCCCAATGTCAACCGGCATGGTGCTGATTTTTTCCTGTGGGGGTTTTTAAAGGACCGGTTGTATCGTATCAAACTTCGTTTTATTTTCTTCCTGCATAATTAACGTCAAACAAGTCTATGACATGAATCGAACTGTCACATAAAATAACCTAACTTGATGACACATTTTCTTGTTACTGCGTTTCTGGATTGCATTCTTTAAAAACAGAACAGTCGAATCTAGGTTTCATTAGAAATAGTACTTTGGGTGGTATAACTTTGTCTGTGTTGCATATAGGCACAAAACTTAAACTTGCTAAAAGTATTATAACTTCTATATTCATAAAAACATATCACTTTGTTTTATTGCAATTTATAAGCAACCAATTATACAATAAATTTCCAATTTAAGCTTTAATTTTTTAAATAATTGTCTGCGATAGAAACAGTAATCACATTATTTAATATAAAATTAATAGCAATAGTTCGTCAGACTTTCCCGAGATTTTCTGAGCCTATTTAGTACTTTCGCAGCTTGCCTTTGCTGCAATGGTTTGCTAGCAAGTCCTGCCAGGGCTCCTTCAGAACCCCGTAGACATTACGTTTGCTATCGAACTCTTTCCGTCAATCGCAGCTTGCTTAACGATCTCAGTGCTTTTTATCCTGGGGGCCTAGTATTAGACTGCACAACACTTTTAATTTGTTTATTGGTTTAACGTATTCTGTCTATCTACATTTTCCAATATTTTAAATGCAAATTTTGAAGTAACATTCAAGTTTATGGATTTGTATACAATTTATTATCTGTGATCAGTATATATTAGTATTTTTACATCGTCTTGTTTATGTTACTGCTACCTAGTTTTGTGTGCTTTTTCAGAGTATTGTGCTTTTGCGACTACTTTTGAATATACGAATCCTCTATGATATCTGGAAAGACTCTTCGTAATTAAAACCTTTGTTGGCCCTCTTGATTAGTATTTTATTAACGTCAGTACCTTATATTGAACTGCACACTGTCTTCACTGAGGTAGCCGGCCGGCAATTGCCTCCACGTGGTCACTGGATTTTGAGCGAATATAACTTGGTGCCAACCTCTGGAGTTGCTGGTCGATAAAATAGAAAAGATTATTTAAATTTTCTAGAAACCGTTCTAACCGTTGTCTTCGATGAAGTTTTTTGGAACATTCGGCAGTACTTACGGTCTATGCATGATGGTTGCCCGGCTCACTTTTGTATTATTGTTCATCAATTTCTTGAAAACACTTACGGAGACTATTGGATTGAAAAAGGTGGTCCAATTGCTTCTCCAACAAGGCCGCCAGATCTAAATTCTTCTGATTTTTGTACTTGGGGGTACTTCAAGCACTAGTTTATTCTGTTTCAATAGAAACTCGTCATCAGCTTTCACGGAATTTAGGAATAATCGAGTAGTATATGAAAGAGTTCGCCGAGCTTTAGATAAAAGAGTAAATTTATGCATTGAGACAGATGGTCATCATATGGAACATTTTTTGTATATTTAGTTTTCTTATTCCTGTTGTTAATTTTTACTAGCTTCGTTTAAAAAACAAAGAAAGTATTGTAATCTCGAAAAAATTACCTTCCGATTTTTTTCAGATCTTCACGTTTCAGGGTCCCCGAAAAACAATTTTTCTCATTTCCGTCTGTCTGTCGTTATAATTTGTATGCGGATTATATACCTTCTTACCTTTTTACATAGGCAGAGTAAGCACCTTAAACATTAATTTTTGTTTATTTTTGCTTTAACTGAAAAAGAGATAAAACTAATAATTTGCACATAGCTCAGATTTTATCTTTGAAGAAAATAGGACGAGACAGATACAGTGTAAATGTTGTAATAAAATACAGAAGTGGGTAACAAGAAGCGCATTCTATATAACCCAGCCGCGAGGAAAATACGAGGCGGTCCTGAGTGACCGCGTGCAAGAGACGGCTGGCGTTCAAATCGCATTCGCAACACCTGAAATTCGAATCCTACCATGAGTAATGTTTTTTTTTATTTGAAAATTAATGTAATTCGCATTACCATGTGTTTCCATTTATTATTTCAGTATTATTAAGAACGTTAAGATATTTTTACCCCTAGTTTCTTTTGATTTTTAATATTGTTTGGTTTTGTTTTATTTTTGTTGTTGTCGAACTTTAGCTGATAAAAATATTAATCATTCTTCATTCTTTTTGTTGAAAGAATACAACCTAGTTGATAAAACAACAAAATGAGATGTAAAACTAATTTTATATTGAAAAGTTTTGTTCATTTTATTCTAAACATTTTTAAAATTTCAAATCTTGAATAACATCTCAATCGCTCAACATTTACAGTGCTTTATAGAATATTGAATATTTGAAAAAACTAATGACGAGGTGCCATCTTTAAATGGCTCTGTCTTCCTTAGGAAGCAATTTTGAATAAGATTATTTACGTCGAATCAACTTAAAATTATCTCTAGAATTGGATATTTTCGTTTGGCAGAAGGGTTTCTGAACACCCTGTATGAACCATAACCTGCACGGGACCTTATAGGTACTATAGTTTGGAATTTAGAATTTAGATAATGGGGAGGCTTTTTTATTCAGATTTTAAAAACGGGCGCATGTGGCAAAAGTTTAACAACTGCTGAGTTGATGTATACTCAACCCACATTTGTCATTTTGTTCTAGAACAATACGGAGACAGTTACACGATTCTGAGGGAAATTAGGATACAGATCCAAAGCACTTCCAAGCACGTTGACCTGAGAAAACCAAACAAATTAGAGATCATTAATTATTTTGACTCAATGGTCTACTTTCAGTTAGTAATATTTTTTTAATGGCCGCATTCATACGTACACCGAACGGGATACAATTCTAGCTTTCATACAGATACAATACGTTGGTTTTATTAAATTGCCAATGGGAAGTGAAACAGCAGTCGCACGTTATTATACAGCTGGAAAACTGTGTAGATGTGAACTATATTTAGTCCTAATTTATATTTCAGCGTCTTTTATTACATTTTAACCATTAGTGATCCAATTTAGCTGCTGTCGCTGACATACGCTATCCAACTGAGAAAGTCCAGGTGAGAAATTAGTAATTCGATATATCGGTTTCACCCAAAATTAAAATTGTCTTCCGATACGGTCTTTAATTAGACTGTGACAATCTCGATTTATAGAAATAACAGTAGCACTGTTTTTTAAAATGGTTGATATACAACCAGTTTTGTTTTATTTATAATCTGTTAACTTTTGTTAATAATTGATTAAAACAATAAATATATAAGAATGGCTGACGTAGTTTGAAGTTAAAGCAGGTTCGGAAAATTTCAATGTTTACGTATTAATTTTCAATATATTTAGCTCATTCGGAGAGTTAAGAATCAAAATAATTTCCAACGACTATAAACTTTCGGAGAGGTTTTTATATCACACATAAAACGATAAGCTCACTGACTGTGACGTCAACCAATGCTGCAACAAGCGACAGGCCTTCAGAAATTGATGGTTTCGGTATTTAGGTAACTATATTTCTACTTGTAATAATATAGATTATCTTCGTATGTTATAATTTACATTGTCATATAAACTTGATGGCAACATGCCCACGTAGTTCAAATCCGAAAACCTGGAATCAAAATATGAAAAATCGGTTGCCGTCATTGGTGTACAAATTTCCATTGAATAAATTATGGTTGTGCACTCAATAATATTACATATCCATCAAAGAAACTGCACGCATGCATCATTTCCATTTACTCTAACAGTCTAAAATTACTTCCCTACATTATTTAGAGTTCGATTACTTTATGTTTGTTAATAGATTGTAGGAAACAAGGTCAGGACAAACATATTTTCTTGATTAAGTAGTTAACCGTGGGTGGGCTGCAAACTTATTACATTATATTTGAGAAAATTAGATTTTTTTCTTATTTGTAGATAAATATTAAGTAATCTATTTATAGAAGCGTTCTGTCCGCGTAGTATTACATACTTTATTAAATTAAATATGTTTCTCTGATTTTAACACCTACTCCTTGCTGTAGTGTAGACTATGCATATAAGAAAATCAAATATATATTACTGTATTTTCGAGAAATTCCATTTAGTTAAATAATTGACAGTTGTTTTTTTAGTTTTATTTTTACTTACAATTTTTCTACTGATATTATTACGATTATCGTTACCCGAGGTGAATCTGAACAGTTTGAATGAATGAATAAAACTATTGAAAAACTCTTTCTAGTGTACCATTTACTGTCTGTGCTACTACGCTTACGATTTTGCCTATGGATCATAGTAGTGAATCAACGTTTCATCCATTGTAACATTATGGTAGTAGTTGCAATGTTCTTTAAAGTGCTATATTGATGTTGGTACACTTCCCCTGTCTTGATAAGTATTCAACAATTTGAGAATTTACTTCGCAAGCTTGTTTTCTTGCCAATCCCACATGAACGATTTGAAATATGCATTCAGTTAGAATCGATAATGTTGTTTTCGTTCATTCGTATGATTTGCTTTCAGCAAATTATGTGTATTCTCACATTTTTAGGGGCGTAAATAGAAACGAGCTTTAAACATTTACATCAGTGGTTTTCAACGGAAAAATTGTGCCCCCGTCCTTTTCAAGGAACCACAGAAAAATTTGAAGAAATGGGAAGATCTAACAGCTTATAAGAAGTTCATGGTAAGTTTCAAAATAACAAAAAAGTATGTAGTGCAGGGATATTACTCCGAGAACACAACTATCATAGACGGCCTCGAATCATGTGATCACAGTTCACCCTAAAATAGTATTATATGTATACTTCGACACACCTGGGTATACTGCTGGTAGAGCACAAGAATTTGAAAGGATCACACTGATATGGTCGACTCTTGAGTGTAAAACAGAATGGGCACTAATCTTCTAAGGTTTCCTGTATGTTTTCAAGAATTTCCTTACATTTTAACTTATTCCTGTAAAGGTTGTTATCAGCAGATAAATATTTTTTCAAAAATTTGAGAGGCACGTAGGAGTTGCCACGGTAAACGTCCACTATACATCAGTACTCGAGCTTAATGAAATTAACATATTTTCTCCTTCTTTGAGGAAGAAATTTTGAAAATATACAGTGGGAAAAATACATTCTTCTTAATATATTGAAAGCATGACTCATCTGTAAAAACAGCAGTTTTCTTCACCAACTATCATAAGATTGTTTTTTTTGTTAATCTTCGTTTATTCAATATTGGAATAGACTTCCCCAATTGGCTTTCAGTTGGCCAAGTTTACAGTATGCATTAGTGAAGTGCTGCTACTCTTTTCAAGTCGTTTAACTTTCGCATTCTTTTCTCTGTCTGGTCGTTATTGCTGTATTTATTTATCCCATCGTTTATCTTTGAGTTTTATACTCGTGTTATAACAAGTCCACCTTCACTTCAGAATTGCTGTATGTTCACTGATGTCGATTAATTTTGTTCTTTTTCTAGTAATTTCTGAAACAGTACTTCAATTTTATATGTTTCGTAATATCATACCACTATTTATTTTAACTTAACTAAACAAACACATGAAAAGTCATTCATAACAGCCGTCGGCGGTTATAGCTATTAACATATCTAGGAATGTTATGAGTATCATAACTGCCGCAGATGTTTTGAATCCGAGCTCGTAGAGCGAGGATTTTAAAACATTTGAGGCTGTTATGATTCATAACATCCGTGATATGTTTAATAGTTTATCGGTTGCTATATGGTTATGGTTGCCATGTAGGGTAATATTCCATTACCCTACAGATAAGTTATGACCTAGTTACCAGCCCACCTTTGTATATGTAAACAAAGGCTTAATATCCTGAAACCGGTAAATAATCATAATGGCCGATCTCAAAAATAATGTTTAATACATTGTTGTTAACATGCATAAATTTTTATTACAAAGAGTCTTGATTAATACACGGCTGACACTCAAAATAGAGAAATTGGTTAATTATACACCTCGGCTAGCGCCTCGATGTACAAAATGCAGCCTCGTCCGTTATTTGCTATATATCGATTTAGATTAGATTAGATTTAGGTTCCACGACTGCCTTTTTCTGGCACGTGCACGTGAGCCCTTTGGGCTTTTTGTACTGTCGGGAGTTTTCAAGGCAGCAGGCTTGGTTTTTTTGTATGCTTAGACCAGGTTCTGGACCGGTTATTGCATTACGACCTAATAAATGGCTTTTTGTAATTTTACTAATTTATCCATAACCTTTCTGGTTCAAGTGCAAAATTATTATTAAATCATTCAAATTAGCGTACTCCGATACTCAGTCGTACGTTATTTGAAATTAAGCGGTCTTAGTGGTCTCGGGAAACTGGTTCGAGATTTACTAATAATGCAAAAAAACTCAAATTGCTTGTTTCTTGCATTTCTATTTCTAATTATGACACCATCCACGAGATCGATAATCATCCAATGGGCGCTTACTGCTTGATAAGCAGCCTAATGATGCTTATCAGGTAATCAGTTCGGGATTGATCGATTTTCAAAAAATGCAGGGTTCTCATTGGATGATATTAGTCATGTGACAGTTGTGTGTAATAATCATGTTAACGGCGTTTACAAAACAGTTCCATACTGTTTGTGACTTTCGAGGTACTACTCGAATTATTCTTCTAATTTCGGCTTAGTCAGCTCTAGTCGCCAAAGTCTGGAGAACCGCTATGCCATCTCGGCGCCGAATTCAAATTCGCAAACTACAGTGTGCACTACGTAAGAAAATTATTATGAACAAATAATCAATAAAGTGATCGCCAACAGGCTGGCATCAAATGAAAAAAAAAAATTTAGAATTTCTTTGAAAATCAAACGCAACCAGATGTGGTTGCAAAGTGTTTACAAAGGGGACAACAAAAGTTGTCACGTGACTTCTGTCATGAGTAAAATTTTAATTTTTTTTTTTAATAATTACGAAACATGTATTTACTAGTCAAGATAGAGACACATTTTACGAAAAAAAGTTTTCTGGCTTTGAGATTGTTCAGTCAGCTAAAACTAACACACTAAGGGCCGGTTGCAGAAAGCTATGTTAAGTCCGGTGTTAGATAACATCGCGTCAAAGTGAACAAAAACGCATCAAATCTCAAATGCTTATGGTAACTAATACATTAGTAAACAAAATTTGATGCGATTTTGTTCACTTTGACGCGATGTTAGCTGACACCAGACTTAACATTGCTTTCTGCAACCGGCCCTAAAAATCTCATTGAAATCTTGCTTAATTTCCGAAAATAGCACTTTTTGCATTTACACAATTTCGAAAAACGCTATTTTCTAACTAAGTAAAGTGCCCTTTATGTGACAAATATTTCTTTAATGTTTATTTCCCAAATCAAAGAATTTTTTTTAACAAAGTTTTTTTATTATTAAATAAAGATCTTTGTAAAATATATTTGTTTTTTTCATAGCAGTCTTTGTTAAAAGTAAAATTCTTTGATATGGGACCTAAACATAAAAGAAATGTAAGAGATCAAAGTTGGCCGAGGATTTTGAAATTTGTTATAGCAGCCTAGATGTTGATTCTAAACAACTTTTCTTAATAACTTTTTGTCGTATTTGCTACATAAAAAGCACGCTACTCTACAGTAAAATAGGTTTTATGAAAACTTCTAAGGCATACTTGATTTTTCAAAACTGAAATGCTGTTAGAAATTCGCCTTTAAACAAGCAGGGCTGAACCCCAATAAATGAGAATTTAAATCGAGAATTTTTTACCTTTAAAAGAGTCGGTTCACCTATCCGGGGACACACTGTATATACAGGGTGATTTTCAAGTTGATTCTTTTCTTTTACCAGGATATAAAGCTAAAAAAAATAAGCTTTTTTTTCTCATTTGCCACTTTTCCGAAATATCAAAACTAAAGTTTCAAATTAAAAACTAAACTTTGGCTCAAAGGCGGCTGGACAATTTTATTTTTGTTTATCTCTGTTGTCAAGCAATGACCTCTCAACTAGTTCCCATTGTAATTTTCTTAATGTTATTGCTACAATAATGGCTTATGTTTATGAAAATAATGAAGGAGTGAATATGCTTATTATTTACTGGGAGTGTCGTCAAAATGCCGCTGCCGCATCGCTCTGATACGCGCAACGTGTGTGTAGAAGCGAATGCTGATAATTTTGAACATATCATTTAAGTTAGATTAAGTTTAGTTTAATTTTTGTTAAGTAATTTTAGTTCTTAATTTGAAACTTTAACACCCTGTACCTCCGTTAGTTTTGATATTTCGCAAAAGTGGTAAATGAAAAAATTGCTTACTTTTTAGTTCCTTTTACTATAAAGGAAGTATTGGATTCACCCCAAAAATTCGAAATTGAGTTTTCAACGGATCTTCACGTTTTAGAGTCCCCTGATCCAAAAAAACATATTTTTTTTCATTGGTCTGTCTGTCTGTGTGTGTGTCTGTGTGTGTGTCTGTGTGTCTGTCTGTCTGTGAACGGAATATCTCAAAAACGAAAAGAGGTATGGCGTTGAAACTTCATATATAAGTTTTTTGTACATTGTAGATGAGACAGCAAGCTTTCGAAGAAAATCGCATAACCGGGAGTAGGTGTTTACTCTTGTGATTTTTCAGTTTTTTTCGATTTTTTCAAAAACGGCTCTAACGATTTTTTTTAAACTCTACATTTTTCTTACATTTTTAATATGTATTGAGGTGAGATAGGTGATTTTCCAGTTGAATACTTCTAAAGTGGGTTTCTTTTGTTTTTTTTTCTATTTTTTTTATTAACTCCTATTTTAAATAAAACACCCGGTATATTATAAAATTTTTGAATTCACCTTAAAATTCTAGAGAAAATTTGTCTCTTCAACTAACACTCGATTTTGTACCGTTTTTTGTAGAATTTGTAATTTTTGAAAATTTTTAACAAATGGTTAAAAATTAAAAATGAAATTTTTGACTAATTATAAGATCACTGTAAAAGGAAGTTGTGTGAGTGTATCACACCAGATTTTTTAGCTTTATATCCTGGTAAAAGAAAAGAATCAACTTAAAAATCACCCTGTATACAGGGTGTCCGGAAAATACGTGTACAACGGAAGACCACAAGTGCCTTTGCCCAAAATATGATGATTTAAAATGATTAACTTTTTTAAATGTTTCAACCACTACAATTTTTTTTCTAAATAGTTACTTTAATTTATAAGCTATTTTCTCTCTTACAATATTCTAGTTGGATGAACGGTTTAGCCACAAAAAAATATTTTCTAAATCCCTACAAGCCTAGTGTTGAGTTACAATTACGTACTGATTCAGGCTTGTAGAATTTTTTTTTTGTTACTAAACCCTTTACCCAACTAAAATTTTGTAAGAGAGGTTATAGCTTCTAAAATAAAGTAGCTATTCACAAATAACATTGGTAGTGATTATACAGGGGGTTAAAAAAGTATGGATGGATAATCTATTGTGACTGTGTTTTCAAACACCCTGTAATTTTCGAAATTAAGGTTTATTCCACAAAAGGCTATAGTTTACTGGTACAAACGCATGGCCAAAAAATTAATAAAATCTATCAAAGATTTTTCGACTTACTTGAAAAACTAATCATTTTTGAAGACCTCTAGCGGCTAAACTAAGCAACTTTGTATATAAGTAAGTTGAGTAAATCATCATATTTTGGGCCAAGGAACTTGTGGTTTTTTGTTGTACACGTATTTTCCGAACACCCTGTATACAGTGTGTCCCCGGATAGGTGAAACGACTCTTGTAAAAGGTAAAAAATTCTCGATTTAAATTTTCATTTTGTGGGGTTCAGCCCTGCTTGGTTAAAGGCGAATTTTTAACAGCATTTCAGTTTTGAAAAATCAAGTATGCCTTGGAAGTTTAAAAAACCTATTTTATTTCAAATCGGCATTAAAGTACCTCGAAATAGTTATTAAAATAGGAAAAATCGGCATTAAAGTGATCCACTATTTTACGACTTTTTTGTAGGTGGCGAGGCGACAGATAAACGTCATCCGACGTCAACATAACCTACAAAAGTTGGTTAAAATGTTGTCATTTCGCAATTCCTCGATTTCAAATAAAACATAGTGTACACCTCGGCACTGAAGTTACTTTTGATCCCTCATGTGGCTTATTTTCCAAAGTTAAACTTCAGGGCCTTGGTATGCAAACTACTATTACTGTAGAGTAGCGGGCCTTTTATGTAGCAAATACGACAAAAAGTTATTAAGAAAATTTGTTTAGAATCAACATCTAGGCTAATATACCAATTTCATAATTTCATAATAAAAAAACTTTGTTAAGAATAAAATTCTTTGATTTGGAAAATAAACATTAAAGAAATATTTGTCACATAAAAGGAACTTTATTTAGTTAGAAAATGGCGTTTTCCGAAATTGTGTAAATCCAAAAAGTGCTATTTTTCGGAAATTAAGCAAGATTTCCATGAGATTTTTAGTGTGTTAGTTTTAGCTGACTGAACAATCTCAAGGCCAGAAAACTTTTTTTTGTAAAATGTGTCTCTACCTTGACTATTAAATACATGTTTCGTAATTATTTTAAAAAAATTAAAATTTTACTCATGACAGATGTCACGTGACACCTTGTGTTTGTCCCCTTTGTAAACCCTTTTTTTCCAAGAAATTCCAAATATTTTTTTTTCATTTGATGCCAGCTTTTTGGCGATCACTTTATTGATTATTTGTTTATAATAATTTTCTTACGTAATGCACACTGTAGTTTGCGAATTTAAATTCGGCGCCGAGATGGCTCCGCGCCGAGTTGTCCCGGCGCCGAGCTGGCCCCGCGCCGAGATGGCGGCGCCGAAGTGGCGGCGCCGAGACGGCTTCGTCTTGAACAAGCGCAGCTAAAACCGACCTGCTGGTTGAGATATGTAGATGATACCTTTGTCGCCGGTTGCACGGGCGCAGACATTGAATCTGTTTCTAGAACACCCGAATTCTGTACGTCCAAACATACAATTCACAATGGAAGTAGAGGAAAATTGCAGTATTCCGTTTCTAGACGTCCTGGTGAAACGTAAATCAGATGGTAGTTTAGGACATGCAGTCTATAGAAAGAAAACCCACACGGTCAGATATCTAAATGGTAACTCACACCATCATCCAATGTAAAAAGCGTAGTTACTGTAGTTTGCGAATTTGAATTCGGCGCCGAGATGGCCTAGCACCGAGTTGGCTGGCGCCGAGATTTCTCCGCGCCGAGTTGTCCCGGCGCCGAGCTGGCCCCGCGCCGAGATGTCCTAGACCCTCAAAGATTTCTTGCCTATAGACCAAGTTGAACTTTCGAAATTTGCTTGAAAAACACTTACTTCAGTTGGAATAATAAAATATACGAACAAGTCGCAGCAGCGGTTATGGGTTCACCGGTATCACCTGTTATCGCTAATATTTACATGGAGGCATTTAAAACCAAGGTTCTTGTAATGGGCACTTTCGTGAAGAGTAATACTACGTCGAAACTGACTAAGAGATCATCTTTGTATAACTTTATGTTCTTTAGTTTCTGAATTCTTGACAAAAGCGTCTGCTTTACCACTTAGAGGCTGTAGTATACTGGTTAAACGTCTTGCCAAAGCGTAAACGTAAATCAGATGGTAGTTTAGGACATGCACTCTATAGAAAGAAAACACACACGGACATATCTAAAGGCTAACTCACACCATCATCCAATGCAAAAAGTAACAGTTCTCCAGACTTTGGCAACAAGAGCCGTTCAGATTATTGTTTCTTAATAACTTTCCTCATATTGGTGCAACTTTCTTGTTTTTTTAACAATTATTTATTTTCTGTCTCGTATTTTTACCTGCTGTTGTTATTGCTTATGTTGGTATTGACTTCGTTTTATCAATACTTCTAATATTTAGTTTTTTCTTCAGTTATTTTATTATTTTTATTTTGCTACATGAGAAATTCCTATATGATAAATTAAATGGTACTTAATAATGCTTTACAAAATCAAATCATTGAAATTCAGAAATCTTGTGGTGAAGCAAAGTTTTGCCAGCTAATTCATGAGTAGTATGGGGAGAGTTGTCCGGAAGCGCAACTGGTTCGAGACTGTCAAAACCAGAAGACCTACAGCTGTTGGTGTCCGTAAACCACATAATATTTCTCATAAAGCAATACATAAAAATCAGCCAACTTGAAAAGTTCACCCCCATTATGGATATCAGTCCACTCTAGAATATTTCTGTGCCACGACATCCGTTTTCTGCCCACTTCTTGTTTTCCTTCAATGTTTCCCTTTATAATCAATTGAAGACCAATACTTTTCCCTCCGGAAAATATGGCCAAGCTATGCAATTTTTCTGCGTTTTATGGCAACGAGTTTATACACATATACAGGGTGCCAATTTTAACTCGTCCACCGTTGATACTTGTGACTTTTTTATTTTTGAAATTACAAATTAGGTTAAATAGGGAAAGTGCCAGGATGTTTACGGGTATTACAAATCTCAAGTTGAAGTACTATG
This sequence comes from Agriotes lineatus, assembly GCA_940337035.1. Taxonomy (NCBI): domain Eukaryota; kingdom Metazoa; phylum Arthropoda; class Insecta; order Coleoptera; family Elateridae; genus Agriotes; species Agriotes lineatus. Next base: position 125,121,213 of record OW679200.1, on the reverse strand, counting down.
CGAAAAAGAGTACTCGAAAGAATAATAAGCATTATCCACGACAATAAAAGCAAATAAATTAATAACGAAAGAAGTTAAAGTTTTATGTGGAATTAGATAAGGAGGTAGTTTAAATCCCACTTTTGTTCTGCATTATAATGGACAAGGTCATAGAAAAAGTAAATGATAATGAACCTCGGTTAGCGCATGGGAAACCAAAGAGTCGGTATTGTATGATATGCAGATGATGCTGCCCTAAGAGCAGAATCGCAAGACAACTTCCAAAGACAATTAAAACAATTTTTAAAATACTGCAGAAAAGTACAGTATGCAGATATCTATCTCGAAAACAAAGTGTTTATCCATTGCCCGAGAACCTATCCGATGTAATCTAATAGTTGATAACGAACCAATAAAACAAATCATGTCATTTCCTTATCTAGGAACAACCATCACAGCGTTTGGAATTCTAAAAGAAGAAATTCGCAACCGACTGAATAAAGACATGTCGATCGAGGAAAAATCTAGAATTTATAAAACCTGAGTCAGACCCATTCTTGCATAGACCGCTGAACTAGAGCCGACACATCGACAACAAAGAGAGCACTAAGAACAAGAAACGACGATATAAAAGCACCGTGCAACATCGAAGACATAATTAAATGGACAAGAAAACGACGAAGAATGTGAAATGAAGTTAATCGCATGGCGGATAACAGACTAGCAAAGATAGTAAGGAATGGAAGACCAAATACGGAAAGGCGAGATAGCTGACAGTCTACATCTCAAGAAAATAGATGATAATGATACCTATAAAACAGGTCTAACAACTAATCACCACTCGAAGAAGAAGATGACAAATCTCAAATTTAATCATTTGTGGCACTTCCACTTTAACAAGAAATGGTGCCCACTAAGTACTTTTAACGAGAACACCTTGTATTGTTTATGTTTTCCTAAAATTGAAAACCAAGATAGTTTCCTTTTTGTTTTTATTTATGGTTTTCTCAATTTCGTCTGTCTGTCTGTCTGCCTGTCTGCCTGTTACCAATATAACTCAAAAAGTATATGTTGGAGCAAAATGATATTTGGCATTCGGATTATATGTCTACCTTGCATGAAACCGAGAAACTTTCGGTCAAATATATACTGGGTGAGTACCTTTACAAATAAAACTTTTTCTATTTTTACTTTAACTGAGTAATAAAGAAAAGTAATAATTTGCACATAGCTCAGGTTTTACCCTTGACAAAAATGCCACCAACTAGGTACAGGGTAGACGTTGTAAAAACAAAAATTGGCAACAATAAACTGTTGATGGTAATGCAATCTCAGCGTGGCGGTATGAGACACAGCTTCGTCGCACGGTGCGATCGACGGGTGCGCTATGTGCTGCCTGCTTGCTTCCCGTTGAAATTCCTTCCGTAAGCACTGAAATCGCCCTGAGTTCCAATCCCGTCTGCAATATTTTTTAATTTACAAATTGATGTAAATTTTTTGTTTCAGTATTATTACGAACGTTAAGATATTTATACCCCTAGTTGCCTTTAATTTTTCAAAATATTTAGTGTCACGACTTCCGCTTGCGAGAGAAGTTCTAAGTAAAGTCCTTTGCAGATTTTTTAAGTCTAATATTGTTTCCAACCCAAAAATTTAAAAAACCAAAGTTGACAAAATTTCCTATTAAAACGAAAGTGCTATAAATAACTGAACTTGAGATTTGTAATACCAGTAAAAGGTCCTGGTAGTTTACCAATTTAACCTAATGTCTATCTTTAATAATAAAAAGTTACCAATGATGGACAAAAAAGGCATAAATCTTGCACAATCGAAAATATTTGGGAGCCAACAGGAAAATGGTAAACGCTACATACATACGTATTTGTATTTTAATGTATTTGCAGTGATTTTAATCTAAACTTTTATTTCGGTGTAAATGTGACGTTGGTTTTATCCTAAGTTTAATATTGCTTTTATTAGGTAACTTATAACGTATAAAATGCGCACTACGATAGTCGACGCCGAGAACTAAAACGAAAACCAAAGAACCATTTATTTCTAGCTGTTGTAGTTTTCTAGTAAAACCCATTCTGCTGAGATTTAAGACTTGATATAATTATATTCTTAACAACAATACATCAAAAAATCTGTAAAAGGCTTTACCCAGAACTTCTTTCGTCGACAGTGTGACACTAAATAATTTTAAAAATGAAACTAAGTTAGGAGTAAAAATATCTTCACGTTTTAATAGATTAAATACATTTTCAAATAAAAAAAAATCCAGTGCTGGAGGGATTTGAACCGCGGCGCCTGCAACTGCGCATTTACCAATTTCTAACAACGCTACGGAGATTTGTTGATATCGTTCCGTTTCAGCAGGCTTAACCTTCACGCAGGGCATGTTTTAAGTTTCGTGTGCTAGGTGCGTTTCAACTACCTAAATCAGACAATGGAAAATTAATTATATTTTTTACATCAACAAACCAATGCAGATAATTCTTTCAGTAACCATTCTTCTTCTGACACATTCCATACGCTGGGTGTATACACTTATCTGCAATCATTTCCAAAATACGTCGATGCTAAAGTTTATCCTGTAAATTCCCCGTACGCTTTATTTAAACAATTTCTGTAGCAGTTGTTAAAAGTAATTTTTAGAGTAATTTGATATCATCTGAATGTAGAAAGTATAAGCTTTCCACTAGTTTAAGAATCATCTAGAAATATTCAAAACTAAGCTTGTATATGCGATGTATGCATAAAATTCTTCTATTTTCAGCCTGACAGGCTCGCGAAAATATTTGCGCATTATGCGGCTCCCGGCATAAAAATCAAAATAAGTTAGGAGTAAAAATGTCTTCACGTTTCTGTAAAATTAAATAAATTTACAAATAACAAAAAAGTTATCGGTGGTCGAATTCGAACGGCAGGCGAACCGCTTGTGCAGCCCTAACGTTTTCTGGGATTTTAAGGAACCGTACAATTTCTACATGCGCCACGAAACATCAACTTCTCGTATTCCTGCTTCGCAGCTATATTAAGTAACTTGCAAATTTGTGCCTCGTTTTTGTATTGTAAAAAATTTATTCTGTATCTATTGGCTTCCATTTTGGATAAGAATAAAGCCTGTACTATGTCAAATTATTACTTCTATCTATTACTAAGTTGAATAAAAAAATAAACAAAATTTTATTATTTTAAGGTGCACACCCTGTATATATTTGTCTGAAATTTTACCGGTTTCATTCCAGGTATATATTATTATGATGTGGCTATATGAAGCTATACTTTTATTAATGTGATGCCCTTTCAAATTCAATAATAATTCTTTAATAAAAATAAATCAAGTTCTCTTATCTCATGTGGTTCGCCAAATCAAGATCTCTATCTATTAATTGAATGTCAATATTACAGTTAATGATGTTTAGTTGTCAAACCGACTTTCAAATCCCAATAAACCAGGTATCGACAATTGTGTTTTTACATTAATCAATTCATTCAATTAAATATTGCCTTGTATTATTGTATTTCACTGATTGATCTTTATTTAAAATGTTTTAATATTAATTTCTAACAAACCTTGTCACTTATTCAGCTTCACTCGCACAATTCCTTACACCAGTGCCTACTACTTTAAAGGATCCCAATGTCGTCCTCGCCTGACACCTATCAACCAAATCCAATACATCTGCTGATGCCGGCTGCAATCTCTCTGTAAAACGGCAGCTTCAACTTCAACAAAACCTGGTAAGTTTCAAGTTTCTAACTGCAACAGCTCTTATCTCGTTTCTTCTTTAGATATCTTTCAGCACTCTGCAATCTGCTCCAATGTTGTCCAACTCTGGTAGTACTACCACAAATCCCGCTCTAGCTGAATCTCCTTACCTCGATGCAACCACAAATGTGAAACATAAACATGTAATTGTGCGACACGCCAGTCAATAAATCCAATTCCATCCAATTTTGTCGTTCTCTAGTTTCTTTAATGTAATTCGCAGCACTTAACAATCTCTTCACCGATTGTGAGTATTTTTTAATATTAATATTTAGACTCCTTCTTTAATACCTCGTAGATTTCTTAAGAGCAACCCCATTTGTATATCAACCAAACAACTATACAAATTCTGCACTAATTTCCATTTTTATTTAATAAATATCACGTTCTAAATATCTTATACATTTTTCTTTGAGTTTATTTATGTAACTACCCTTAAACAAAAACTTGTTCTGGATGAATACTAATCTTACTGCACCCTTACATATTTTAATTTATCCATTATTTACAATTTAACTATTAAATTAACATATTCAATCAATATCAAAATATCTTCTCTCATTGTTTCAATTAAATTTATTAATAATGTTTGAAATTTAACACCCATCAAGATTTAATTATATCCTTCTTCCAAGCTTATTTGTTTCAAATATTTCTTTATTGAAATTAATTACACTGCCTCATGTATCATAACAATATATAATATGTATTCAAAATATCGTCTTCCTCCGACAAATATTTTTTGAGTTATACCGCCAACAGACAGACAGACAGACGGAATTGAGAATACCTGTTTTTCGCCATCTAGGGACCCTGAGACGTGAAGATCTGAAGAAATCTGGAAAGGTGATTTTTTCGTGATTACAATACTTTCTTCGTCTTTCAGACGACGAAAGTAGAAATTGAACAAAAACACTTGACTGAGCAGTGTTACATTTTTACGTTCGGGCTATTTACAAAATTATACGACGCTTCTTGTATTAAACATTTATTTACAACGATTAATTACGATTATTTACAAACACAAAAATTATCAAGGCAGAACACAAATTACTTAAACTAACGAACTATTTCGAACAGCGATACATTTATTTATTTTTGTTGCACGACTTAACAGTAATGATTTATATGGTTATATTTATTTGTTATTTAAATCACTAGAGTTATATACACAGGGGTTCATTTATATTATGAGCTTCGAGTTTGATGAGAACTGCCCGCTATTCTTGCAGGCGTGTATTTATATTGCCGGATAGTTCCTTCTGGAAAACGTTCGCTCGACCTTTCTGGCAACTCTAGCGTGTCACGCGCAAGGTCGTTTCTGGAATGTTCTGGAAGGCTGACTCACGCCGTCTCATGCAGCTGGCTCCAAGGTCGTTCTGCAATGCTGTCGCACGGGACGCTGAGTCATTATCTGGGGCGACGGCCTGGCCCCAGGATCGTTATATCATTCAACCAATTGGTTCTTTTTATTGTATTTCTTTTTTCGAATTTCAACAGAAAAACGTGTGGCCACAACGCCGCGTACTGTAAAGGACAAGATTATTTTATCTAACATACCATTGCGTCTGAACGTCATACCTTCACATTATCTGTCAAGTTGCCAATTGTACGAATCTTACTTTCCTTACATTTTGAAAAATACTCTGCAAAATGGTTCCAGCTTTTTCGTTTTATTTTTAGGCAAAGCATATCGTAGTGTACATGCTATATATGTACACAGTTCTATTGATAAAATTGAATTCGAATAAACTGAGTAAAGATCAATTAGTTGTATGCTGTCCTCACAATGCACGAGCACACGGCTCCCAACCGCTAATGAAAACGGAGTGAAAACGGGGTACGGAAGCTAAAATTTTAATATAAGCATCGATTACGCTAGAGACCAAAATTCTCCCATTATGTAACTGGATTCTTGTACACTTCAATTCGTGTAATAACCATCAAAGAGCTACAGACAAAAGCTTTGCGAGATTATTTGTTATCGAACGCGTCTTCGCTGAGCAGAACTGATTGCGACAAAAATCATGAAATACTATCAGCCATTATAAAGGAATTAAAAAGTCCTAGCATGTCACAACTAACTTAATCGGTACACCGTAAGTAAAACTGCAGCCGTTACAATCTGCATGAAATCGTAACTGCAAACCATAAGTAAAACACTAAAATAAAGATCCGGAATATACGCAAGAGATATTTCTAAAGTTCTGACCACGAGGGAGGAAACGCAAGGAAGTGACTCAGAATGCACAATCCTGTAGGCCAGTGACCATAAGAAGTCAGAGGATTTTCTGGTTCTAGGTTTTGTGGAGAAACTGCCTAGAAACTACAGGGTCAAGTTCTACTGGTTTTTCTCCAGTTGGCGGCGTGCCGTCGTACATGGGTGCCTTGAACTTTTCGGCGAGAGATGATATCTAGCTTAGCTTCAGAGAACATCCAAAACCGCTTACAAATCTGTTCCCTAGGTGTCAGAGGCATTAGGCATCAGAGCCCAGAAAGGAAAAACACAAAACGGGGTAACAAGAGCCGAGGTTGGAGAGTGGTCAGAGGTAAGTTTTACTTTTAAAATATTTGCTAATCCTGGCATAACCAGAAAAATTTCAGCTACTGCACTCATTACATAGAGCTTGAATTAATTTTCTACAATAACGAATGCTTTCAAATCCACATTTAAGTGAGTCCTCTGAAAAGAACCACCACGCACCAGAAGCAATAAATCAATTCATCTAACCAAGACGGCTTCAATGAATCGTCTATTCTGTACATGCAATCTTTCCCAAAAGTGACGAAAATTTCTTGTGCTGCATCGATTCATTACAAAATATATACATTTTACAATCAAACGTTGATGTTAGGATATTCATTATTTTCGTCGTCAGGCTGATATTATGCTAGTATTAATTGCAAAATAGCCCATTGTATTAGGTATGATCATTACATTAACATATTTGATTATTGTAAGATTAAAGCAATAAAGGAAGATATCGATTGCCATTGTGCGGCGTAATTTGCGTATTAACTATAATTTTAAGCTGCACTGTTCTTATTTCAAGCGATACATGCATAATATATGTAATCTTAAAATAGAACTTAATTTATACTAAAGCGCACGCCCTTTAATCAGATTAATACTGACGCAAATTACGACATTTCTGCCCCAATTTGTTGCCTGCGTTTTAGATAATTACGGCTTTTTACCGGCCGCTAATACACAACTCAAATACGTTTGTAATAATTACAAGTTGGCATTTTGTAGGCACAAATGCGGTGTAAATCTATAATCAGCCGGTAGCCCATAAAGACCAATACGCCCATGTGAAAAGTTCGGAAAATGCGATAATCTGCTGACGTCCACTCAAGCGTCTAAAATTAGTTTCGCTTCGGAAATGCAGAGTTTTATGAAAAGGAAATTTGCATATCGTTTCATGCTTCTCGGACGCCGTGTGACCATTTTTTTGCAGAAATTGATTTTGATGCGACACGAAACTTTCTGTGACCTTGCACTTGACACCCTTTCAAACCTACATTTTTTTAATTAATGTAGCAAATCGTTGTAAGCTTATAATAGATGGAATTAGTAAATTTCTAAAAAGGTACAGCAACGTTAGTAATAATTGATTCAGTTTTTTTCAATCTTATAGTGAATACCTGTTTATTGTCGGGGCGTCGTTTGCTATTCATTCTGTAGTATTTCTGTTACAACGTCACAACTACGTCAGCGTATAATGATGTTACACAATGAAACCTGGTATAAAAAGTAAAGTTGTAAATGTCAGCAATAACAAAGGAAGAATGGCTCTGATTCGAATTCTGAAGCGACACTGGAATGTTCGTGTATAACAAAAATAATAAACACTTCTCTTGTATAAGGTCGACTAAGAAAATTCTAAAATTCATTATACAGTCACTAATCATAAATTCCTAAAAATTATGTTCTACAGAATACACTAGGTTTATATTTTACAACAGCTTTTGTTACGATTTTATCGTAAACATGTCAATTTTATGTATTTATGATTTAGGACCTTGTTTGTAGGCTCTTGTAGTTGTTTCAATTCTTGAATGTTCCAGTTTCTCACAATTACTTCCAAGCTTGTCACTATCTCCTAGTAACCCAGTATGTACTTCTATTGTATTTTTGGGGTGGAATTGACAATGTTACTAAACTTTAAATGTGTGTTTGTTGTCGTTTTGGTTGTGACGTGGTTCGGTTGATTATAAAACTTGTTGACAAACTTAAAGGACCACCAATAAAATTAAAAACAATTTTAGAAGGACTAACTCATTCTAATAAAATGTTATTGGTGGTTGAAACGGTATTTAGCCTAGCTACACCTAAGCATCTCATTAACAATAACTACTAATCCTTCAATATACGGCCAATTTGTACGTTTGTGGACTGTAATATTTACCTGCAAGTAAATTTAGTGTTCTTTTCAACTGCTGCCAGTGTGTATCGTCTGTAAAGAACGGGTTTTAGTGAGGAGTTTTTGCAAGTGTCACCGGAAGTAGTTATGAAAAAGCACATAAATCATACTAAGTAAAATACGCGCGAGTGGGCTAAGCGGTATTAGCTGTGCAACGTTTGAAGACGACAGTTTATTCGCGCTTACAAATTGGGCCAACACCAAGTGCATTTAGTGCGGAGATTTGAAATAACACACCAGCTCCAAAAGCTAGTGTTTCAAGCGGAGAAATAGCGGTGCACATACAAACTGGTAACATCTACCGCTAGACTCTTTAACCAGGAATTGCAAAACTTCCAGAGAGTGATTCTTGTCTTCAAGCTAGACGAGGAGGCCTCGTATAGCTGGGAAACAATTACATTACATACATTCATGCAATAAGTAAAGGTTGGTGATTTTTCAGTTTAAAATATGAGAAATTAGCAAATAGCACCGCGTCCCAAATCATCTCACGATTTTGGTATTGGCCGAAAGCTATCACAACGACAAGTAACTTCAAGCGTCAGCTCATTGCTGGAGTATCAGATTATCTCGCGAGACTCGGTAAAATACAGCGCGAAAAGCACCGCATACAGGACCGATATTCAGGCAGTTTCATGTTTGCATATAAGACAGTTTTCTGGTATCTCTTTTATAGTGTTTGCTTATTAATGTATATCAGTCATAACGTTATAACTGTTGAAATACGTATCTGAAAACAAAATGAAGCTGTGATAAACGTTTATAATTATTGTGATTGTTTAAATCAAAAGTGAGTGTGCTAGCAGGTTAATTGTTACATATTAGTATGTCTCTATTGAAGCACCATAGCGTTTTCAAAACTATTAATCTTACCTAGCGCTTCGGCGCGTAGGCGGCCGATGTTTTACTGCTGGTACAGCGAATGTTGGCCTGTGTTTACTCTGATACCGCTTTGTTCCGCTGTTTGTTAATTGTTTTGTGAGTCCTTCAGGGACCGCTAAGGCGAGAAATGTGGTGTGTGGTTGTGTGTGCCTTTGGTTTTGTTCGAATGACCGCCAGCTTTGCAAAGTCCCGTTGGGACCATGAGGGTCCTTAATCCCGTTAACTGTGGGGACGCTTGCCGCTGGAGTGTCGTGAAGTCATGCACTTATATTCTACTCCCGTTGTTTTCCAGGGTGATAAGTCGAAAGGTAGGTTCACTTGCTTCCTGGTTCCTCTGTGGGCTTACCTTTGTATTTTCGTTCTAATCGATGGAACAGGGTGGCGTCCATTTAATTTTATCGATGTTTACCGCCTCTTTGGCCGTTGTCCGTAGGTAATATCGAGAAGGACCCTCTCTCGCTCCACTGATGTCTAGCCGGCATATTTTGTTACGGGCTGGGCAGCGGCCCTAGGTGAGTCTTTGTCCCGATTTAGTGTAATATCGTCCGCGCCGACCGTTTAGTTTTTGTATGTGCGGCGCAGTGTCGTAGAACCCGTTTTAGACCGTAACAGATTTTAACAAATTATATCAGATTAACTTAACAAAATGGGTCTTTACTCCTTGTATAAGATATTTAATAACATAAAACACATTTATAAAGTTAAAAGACTGTGAAATTTACTGAGAACTACTTATATATTTATTTTTACAAGCTATTTTTACCAAGCGGGAAAGGTGATTGAAAGCTGCTTTGTGGCAGATTTAAAAAAAGTTCAATTTAATAGCTTAATAATAGTTCTGTATAGTTTTTGTAATATTTTCTACATTTTAATTTATCAAGTATTGAGCTACATTTTTGTAAATATTTGATAGATTAAAAATCAGATTAGTTTTGTGCTTTCGCAAAAACTAGTATGACATAAAACTTATAAAGATCCGTACCTTTAAATAGGTTATCTTTGTCAGGTTCAATTCAAATAAAAAAACCCGATTATTCAAGACATTGACTTTTCAA
>OW679200.1:124388857-124488168 GCA_940337035.1 Agriotes lineatus | reverse complement strand
ATATCGCGAATTGTTTGCAAATGAGCAGGACGACAAAACATCGACTGATATTTTCGTCAGTAATGCGAGGGCTATGTTTTCTCACTTAGAAAATGTACCGAGTGAGGCAATTCAAATTGATATGCTACTTGGTCTTCTACATCGCCGAATTCGGAAGCGAATTTTGCGAACAAACGTTAAGACTTACGATGACCTGCTTAAACTTGCGCGCGAAGCTGAACAAGCCTTACAGGAAATTCAGCAAAGTGAATTTCCACGGTTTCCGCAACCAAGTGCGTCAAAACCTAGGAAAGAGCGCCCGCGATGCGATTATTGTCGCAATTTCGGACATTCGTTTGACGATTGCAAAATTCGTGAACGCAAGCATCCAAGAGACGATCAACAAGAGATAATAACTCCACCTGCGCAGCAGGCAGTTAAATTCTACGGGTGTGGAGCCATCGGTAAAGTGCGTGCCAATTGTCCAAACTGCAATCCAGAGCAACAACGTAGAATAAGTGCCAATTCCGCTACCATGTTGAATTTCACAACTATTATGGAAGCGCGCGTCATTACAAATCCGTGCACTAAACCTCTACTGTCAATTAAATTGCTCGATCGGGAAGGAATCGCCTATGCAGACTCAGGTGCTCAAGCCAGCATTGCAGGAATACGGGTGTACGATTATTTAAAATCGGTTAATCATCCTTTCTCGCCATCACGAGTTACGATCGCCTATGCGGATGGAATTGCCAGAGAAGAGCATATATTGATAGCTCAGGTGCAATTGGAAGTTGCAGGTAGATCTATATCAACAGATCTTATGATTCTGCCTAAGTTGGAAAATAATCGTACCCTGTTAGGCATGGACTTCCTGAAAAACGCTGGGATTGTCATCAACTTCGGCCAGTACACCTGGAGCTTTGCAGATGATCCAAAGAGGGAGTTCGAATTCGCGGAGGACATCATTGTGCTACAGGAAGGGGGGTCAAAGTCGCCCCAAGTTGTGGTCGAAGAAGAGAACTCGAAGAAAGAAATCGTAGATTCTGTTTCAAGTGTCCCTGAAACAGCAAGTGCGATCATTGATCTAAAATCGAAAACCGAACTTCAGCTGCGTGAAGATGAACTAGTTAATCTGGCATCTGAGGAGAGGACCCGACTCAAGTGGCTACACTTTAAGTACAAAAGTACCTTTAATCAAGGGGGGGAGGCAACCCCTTTTGCAAAACATGGCATGAATACGGACACACTCTCTGAATCAGGTGAGTCCAATGAGCATGCCCAACACCTACGGAAGCGACAAGCTGACAAGGCACGGAGAGATTCTCCGCCATTCGAAGCAGGAGATTTGGTGCTGGTCAAGTGGCATCTACTCTGCAATGCAGCCAAAGGAACTACTTCAAAACAGAGACCACGTCGTGATGGGCCACATGTCATAATTAAAGTCGTTAGTCCAACCACCTACGAGATTGCCCATCGTGCGAATCAAGATGTTTCCTTAGGAAAATACCATGCGTCAGATCTAACACCATACCAGCTGAGAAATAAGGACATTCCTGAACCCGTGGTACCCCTTAGGAAAAGGGGTCGTCCTAGGAAGCTGAAAAAACAAAAATCCTGGACACAAAGCCGCGACGTCTGTTTGATCCAGAGGGGGGGACTGTAACGCAGGGGGTCATTTTAAGCCGGATCTGCGCAGAAACCCGCACCCCTAAAATCTGGGGCAGTCAGCGACCGTGTGTTAACAGACTTACACGCATTTTAAACTTACGCATTTCATTAGTTACCAAATTTATTATATTGTTTTGATTCATCCGTTATTATATGATTGTTCAGTAAGTGTGGTGTTTTATTTGTTGTTTAATACGTGATTTAAGAGTCAGCGAGGCGCTATAAGGTGTTATTTTCAAGTTATGATGTTTTATCATTTATTGGAACTGCTGCTAAGCAATTAAAATAGACCCGAATTATACAAACTAGAATATTGTGAAAAATAGTCGTAAGACCTGTGCTTAATTTTATTGCACAGAAGTGTAACTAATGGAAAGAGTTGCAGTAAACCTGTAGAAGTGCATCCCTTAACTGTGGGAGAGAACTTCTATGTGGAGGAGGTCGTCATAAAAAGGATAGACCAATATATTGTACATGGAATACTGGATTAAAATACTTCTGGAAAACCAGCTTTATGATAAATACGTTGAACTATGTAATACTAACTTAATTACTAATTACCTGAAATAAGCTGAGAAGTGAATCAACACATGCTATTGAAGTTAAGTAAACTGTCAACATATAATTTATATTAACGAAATCTACATAACCGGTAGTAAGTTTGAATGGAAGAAGTTGTTACAAATTAATTACAATTATAAATGCATATCCGAACCTGAATAAAAGAGTTTTATATAAAAAAAGTATTGAGCTGCTATATAAAATTACTTAACAAAACATAATTGGCACACCAGCTAATGGAATAAAACGAAGAAGTACATAATAATTAATATTTCAGGTTAAATCAATCTGACATTTAATAGATTAAATATTTGAGCAAGTAATTTTGCTAACAAACGTCTTCCTCTTTTTCTTTTCTCCTTATGTCAATTACGACATCGGATAATTTTGACATGAAGCCAAATTCAAATATATAGAATTCATTTATACAGGGTGGCCAAGAAATAAGCGCACAAAAAATCCCATAGGAGGAGCCAATCAGTTAATACAGTTTCTGAAATAATTATGAAAATCGGCTTATGTATTGCTGAATTAAAAATTATTGAAGCTTTATTTAAAAAATGCAGTGTGGCACCGCTTCTTACTTTACTGTTGTTGACCTATTAATTGTTGTTAATCATAGCAACATTAAAAAAATCGTGTCACTTTTGAACGTATTTCCCTAGCAACTACGGCTCGTCTGGGTAGGATAATAGCTATTTAAGTAACAAGGGATGTAAGGACCTATTAACATTTGAGGTAGGCATGTATAAGCCAAGGTAAAGTCGCGGCTGGTTGCCTGCCGAAAATGTTAATAGGCGATACATTCCGAGTTAACTTATTATATCTTTCCCGCTATTTATCGAAATTTTCCTAGATTTAAAAAAATCGTTTGGTTTGTCACCTGTCACCAGGATTAATTTTCGTGAGTGTTACATGTCACATAAACACTTGCAATTATAAACAAAACGTTTAAGCCTGCATCTTGCGTTGTTAATTTTCTTTATTTCATACTGCATCGTAAAACCCATGTTTAAGTTAATGATTTTAGTCCGGAAAATGAGGCTTTACGGTATCAGGTCCGGTAAAACATTTTACCGAACTCAAATGAAATAAACAGGTCCGGTAAAACATTTTACCGGACTCAAATGAAATAAACAGGTCCGGTAAAACATTTTACCGGACTCAAATGAAATAAATCAATAATCAAAGTATTTATTCATTTCAATTCAAATTTTTTTTTTTGTAGTTTTAAGTAAAAATCTAATAATTGCAGTATAAAATAAAACGCATTACGACATACGTCCGGTAAACTTTTACAGTAGCTCGTCTCAACATTCCAGACTCGGCTCCTACGTCGCCTACTATATCCTAGGAACTTATTATTAATATAAAGTTTTATTGTTAAGGGAAAGCAGCAATCAAATATAATCACCGACTTACACGTTTTGTTACTAAGGTTGTATCGCTGGCTTACATGCAGCGGGAAAAATATTTTTAAATCAACTTTCAAAACGCTCAGAATAAAAAATGTGGCATTTCTCTCCTTCAAGATGTTGCATTTTCTTGTGTGCACTTATTTCTGTGACACCTTATATATCAACAAAAAACATCAATGCAATATACAATGCCGCAATAGGTAACATAAATAAAATAACTGAAAATATAAGAATGGGGAAGAATGAAAAATAATTGTGCTGGGCGCAGTAGTGATGTCCTCAACAAAGAAAAAGGGAAATGAAAAGGCTCATGGAACAATGATATGGGGAAATAAAGATATTAAATATATTTGAAAAATGTCAACTATTCATTAGTCGAATGTGGGATAGAAGTGGGAAACAAGAAAGCAACGGAGAAGTCGCCAAACACTACATTTTATCAAGAATTGTTTGAGGAGCAACACCATAAATCAAAGAACAAACTAATTGCCGTAAACTTGAAAGATACTAAAAATTAAGGAAAGCAAAAAAAGCTCCACTCAACTAAATGAAACTAACCAAGCTTAACTAACATAAACGTTACCAAACAAATACAACAAACAGAATACAGCTAGAAAATGTTATGTGATTGAAAACAGGATTAACACGTCTACAAAAATCCACTATAAAAAATGAAATGCCGCATCGCAATTTTTTCAATATGACGTTAAAAAGTTAACATCAAAAATTGTGTTGTTAAATAAACAAATTTTACTAATTGAATAATTACTGGAATTATCGTTAGCTTCTTTTTATAAAATTACATTCGTTTGGACTTCATTGCATAATTACCGTAATAATTTCTTCCTCGTCGTGTTAAAGTCACGATATCCAGATTTCAGTCACGTCAGTTTACTAAGCTACACGTTTTATATCTAAAAGCTTATATTTCACTTCCATCCGGTGCAATATACAGGGTGCCCGTTTTTGGAGCTCCACCATGGGGATCTCGGTAACCATAAGAGATACGAGGTCGGTTAAATTGGGGCAAAGTTGCGCAATTTGGAGCTCAATAATATGCCGGTTTAAAATTTCAAAAATTCCGATTACCTCCGGAGATATCCGAAAAAAACCGGAATTTTGGAAATACGTTTTTATTTTTTCCTCGGCTTATTTGGTGACCTAATTCAAAATGAGTGACACTTCGTCGTTGCAACTTTTCCTCCTCTACAACCTGCCGATGTCATATTTGAAATCAGACGTTTCGATTTTCGACAATCATCATCAACTTTGGTTTTTCTTATGGGCACTATCTTGGATTTTCACATTTTTGAATTCAGCTTTGTTTTCTGATTACGGTGATGTATCACATGTTAAGGTTCAGTGTTGCAGTTTGGGTGAAATATCAAAAATTCTGTTTTGCAAAGACTGCCTTGGATATAACATCCATACTTTTGTTTAACAAAGGCATTGTTGACAGTTCGATTTAAGTTGGCTTAACGTCACCTACAGTTACAAAATTAGTATAAATTTATTAACAAAATGCCCTTTTCAAATGAAGAAAAACGAGATATGCTAGAAATTTATTACGCTTCGCATCGAAATGCGCAAGTTACTTCGGAAAGATATTTACAGCGGTATCCAGAAAGACAACAACCAGCTCAAAATTATTTGTTATTCCTTCATAGAAATTTAGCCGAGTTTGGTGCATTTTCTAAGCCTCGAAGACGTGTTCATAGACCAAATGCGAATGAAGTGGAAATTTTACAGGCGGTGAGTAAATTGTTAAAACTTTCTCAAAAATAATAAACGGCAATGAATTGAATTCTTCATTAGATTCAAGATAATCCTTCAACTTCAACAAGGGCTATAGCAGACGAAATTAACGTATCACATCAAGCAGTGTGGAGAGTCTTGAAAAAACATAAATATCGCCCGTTTAAAATTCATATCACCCAAGTCTTGCATCCAGGAGATACTGAACGGAGGGCAGCGTTTTGTAGGAATATCATGGCACGGTTGGAACAAAATCCCCATTTTCTTTCCAACGTGATATTCACGGACGAGTGCAAATTTACCAACTCAAGCATGTTCAATCGTCACAATGAACATGTCTGGTCCACTGAAAATCCACACGAACACCAAGGACGTCGACCACAAGCACGTTTCGGGCTAAATGTATGGGTTGGTTTATTTGGCGGTACGATCATTGGCCCATACATTTACGAAGACAATTTGACCGCAGATGGGTATTTGCACTTTTTAAGGACCTACCTTACGGATTACATCGATGACAACATTTGCCTCAACCGCTTGAATAACCTTTGGTTCCAGCAAGATGGTGCTCCGCCACATAATGCTAGGAGAGTGGCTGATTATTTGTCTGAAATATTTCCGGGTAGAGTCATTTCAAACAGTGGAGACATACGTTGGCCGGCACGTTCACCAGATCTTTCCCCATTAGACTACTATTTATGGGGAACTATGAAAGATCTCATTTATAAATCTGTACCCGCCGATATTAATGAGCTGCGAAGGAAGATCATCACAACTTTAAGGACCAAAATAAGAAGAAGGGACGTTTTAAGATCAATGCAGAATTTAAGAAGACGCATAGAGCTGTGCTTGGAAGTGGAGGGTGAACCCTTCGAGCACCTCTTATAATTTTCTTTATTTACTTGTTTCTCAAAATTTAGTTTTATCCTATGTTGTAAATTTAAAACATAATTTTCTCCTTTTTTATATCCTACTGTCAAATAAATAAATTTCTAGCATATCTCGTTTTTCTTCAGTTGAAAAGAGCATTTTGTTAATAAATTTATACTAATTTTGTAACTGTAGGTGACGTTAAGCCAACTTAAATCGAACTGTCAACAATGCCTTTGTTAAACAAAAGTATGGATGTTATATCCAAGGCAGTCTTTGCAAAACAGAATTTTTGATATTTCACCCAAACTGCAACACTGAACCTTAACATGTGATACATCACCGTAATCAGAAAACAAAGCTGAATTCAAAAATGTGAAAATCCAAGATAGTGCCCATAAGAAAAACCAAAGTTGATGATGATTGTCGAAAATCGAAACGTCTGATTTCAAATATGACATCGGCAGGTTGTAGAGGAGGAAAAGTTGCAATGACGAAGTGTCACTCATTTTGAATTAGGTCACCAAATAAGCCGAGGAAAAAATAAAAACGTATTTCCAAAATTCCGGTTTTTTTCGGATATCTCCGGAGGTAATCGGAATTTTTGAAATTTTAAACCGGCATATTATTGAGCTCCAAATTGCGCAACTTTGCCCCAATTTAACCGACCTCGTATCTCTTATGGTTACCGAGATCCCCATGGTGGAGCTCCAAAAACGGGCACCCTGTATAGTACAAGTTTACTCAAAAGGTCCTTTTTAAGAGACAAGACACGAAACCATTTATTTGCAAAGCTTTTACTTTTCTCAGAGAAAGATTGCAGCATAGTATTAATTGTTGTCATCAACTTGTAAGAATTCCAAAAATATCTCTGTTTAACAATGTAAATACTAAACAGAATAGCGAAGGCTATTGTATTATTAGATTATTGCAATAAACATCAAGTAATTGCCTATGCAAATGATATAGTGTTAATGATAACATCCAAAATGGAGATTGTAGTATACCCTGCTTTTGGTATATATATTGATGTATATTGATGTTATATCAATATAGTAAATTGACTTACCTTAGTTATAAAATAAACTTATTTCCGCTAGTTACTGCTTCATAGCCGGGCTCCATAGCTCAGTAGTAAGCATTCTGGCTACTGATCTGAGGGTCGAGAGTTCGATCCCCGATCCCGGTGGGGTTTTTAAAAATTTAAAAATGCGGATGAAAGCCTCTACAGAATGCCATCATTCGGAAGTGATGTAAAGCCGTGGATCCCATGTTACTACGATGTGTAGCATGTAAAAGATCTCTCGCTAAGGTTGCAACTCCTTAGTCTCGGCAAAATTCTAAGTAGAACTAAGGTACCTGGTACTCTGCATGCCTAGACCTTGTTCATGGGGTTGGAAAAAAAAGCTTATGAAGGCCTACTTGCTAAACTCGCTAGTCTCCCCAAAAATACTACTTCTACTACTACTGCTGCTTCATAAATCACATGAAACGTATAATATAATCTCATTGACAAATGGGTATATTTTCATTATCATTTTTTCCTTCTATGACCTTTTCCATTTGTTGACAGTAATTATAACCAGTATAGTATTATTAATTGAGAATATTTATTCAATTCAAGTATCATCAAAACTATTTCTTATTGTTTCAAAACCTGACAAGTTATATCGTTTTACTTGACATTTACAAGTTTGAAACGTATAACCTGTTCGAAGTTCGCATTGTATTCGATTTGATTATTTTGTGAGTAAATTTTAATATTAGGAACAAATAAATATTTTATTGGCAGCTCGATTTGTTTGAATTAACCTAGCTGAAAGTCATCTCCATGAAAATAACATCAAGTAGACAAAAGTTATGTATTGCGTTGCCTAGTGAAGTTACTATAGTATAATCGATTTTGTATAATCGAAATTATACAAGATAACTTAACTAAATCCAGCCTTTTGATTGGTTGAAATCTCTACGAATAAAATAATCAATTTTACATTAGTAATTAAAATTATAAATTATCTAAATAAATCCAAAAGGTTAATTTCAAATTATAAATACCTAAAACTATCAAGATCTTGATTTAACTTTCAATTTAGAATATATGCTTATTTATTCTAAACAGTTATTAGATCTAGATAGACAATTCTTTCTAATTATACCAAATTAAACTTGATAAAAAACTACACATTGAAATCTCAATAAAATATTCACTGACCTTTGCTTCTTTTAGAGGTACCTGACTTAAATCTGTTCTCCTTTTTAGAACACAAACACTGGTTGTCTTACTGGTTGGCTCTGCTCTAGAAGCTCGTTGTAGAATCTTCTTTAAGCTATTTCTATTCTCACAATAGAAACAATTTCATTGGTACAAGAACAATCACTCACTCACTGATTCTACGTTAAATGAATAATGCACTCTATTGTATATACAGTGGAACAATATAACTCAGATTGACTTTAAAATTGACTTCTCTTTTTAAATAATAATAATTTGATATTATATCAAATATTATCACACGGAAGCTATTTTGCCACTATGTATAACATTAAAATTATTATTTATTCACAACTGATATGAAATTCAACCTTCAGAGTGATTTCAAAATTTGCAAGTCTGTTTCAAGTAAATATTATTTACTCGTAGTAACCTGTTGCTATCTCCACTGCCACCATTCATTTATACGATTGTTCTTTTTAATATCTTTTGAAACTGAATGGACTTAAAAGTAAAAATAACTACTGTATGCACTTGCATGTTGCATTGGAGGAAGTATTTCAGATATGTAGCAAATGTAAACGTCCAACTGTATGGTCACGGGGACAAGAACATTAAGATTAAAAGCAGAAAAGCAGGAAGAATATCGATTCGCGAAAGTTGACAAACTTAAATACCTGGCAGTAATGGTAGCGAGAGATAACAGTGAAGATACAGAAATAGATAAAATACTAACCAAAGGAAGTAGGATAGCAGATTCTTTAGTATTAATGTTAAAGTCCAAAAGAATGTCAAGGAGTACAAAATATCAAAGTGTATTGTTGTTATTCTCCATGTGTGTGAACTATGAATAATGAACAAAAACACTGCTATAAAATTAGAGGAAGAGAAAAATCTTAAGAATGGTTTTGTTGAAGAAATTACAGAAGAATCCGGGCAGTGCAGAAAAAGAACACATAGAGAGATAGACGAACTATGCGATTATGCAAAAATAGTGATGCGTATGAGTACTCTTGTGTGGGAGGGGTGGGGGGAACAGGAGCAGTAGAGTACATAAATAACTTTAGGCGTTGAAAACTGAAAAAATATAGCTATAGATAAAAAAATGGAGAACCACAATTAAGAAACTCACCTGTAAACATTTCACAATAAAAATTCTTAGGAAAAGCAAAGGAATACTGTTTGAAACTACACTAAGCAGGCAGAAATAACGATGTGGTTTAGCAGACATCGTGAAATAATGAAAGAGAAAATGGATAGAATCAGAAAGAGGATTAAAGTTTATTAAAAAGGAAAATCAAAAATTAAATAAACTTGTTGAAATAGCAAGCATTCACTTAATAAAATAACCAAGGAGCTAAAATGTCCAACAAATAACGTAACCAGTAAGACTTCCCAGAGAAAATGATTGGAAGCAACGTCAGAGGAATCCACTAATAAACTTGTAAAAACAGGCTTTTGCCTACATAAAAAATAAAATAAAATATGTGATCGAACTGCAATTACAAGCAACACTGCTTAACAATAACATCGGCTACGGATACGCAGACGTACTTTAGAACATATGGCAACTTGCCCTGATGACAATCGATTTAGAAGACAATGGAATACCAATATACCATGAAAAAATCTGGTGTGATACACGCACACAACTTCCTTTTACAGTGATCTTATAATTAGCCAAAAATTTGATTTTTAATTTTAAGCATTTGTCAAAATTTTTCGAAAATTACAAATTCTACAAAACCGTACAAAATAGAGTGTTAGTTCAAGAGACAATTTTTTTCTAAAACTCTAAGCTGAATTCAAAAACGTAATAATATAGTGGGTGTTCTATTTAAAATAGGAGTTAATAAAAAAAATATGAAAAAAACAAAAAAAAACCCATTTTAGAAGTAATCAACTGAAAAATCACCTATCTCACATCAGTACACATTAAAACTGTAATAAAAATGTTAAGTTAAATAAAAATCGTTAGAGCCGTTTTTGAAAAAATCGAAAAAAAAACAGAAAAATCACAAGAATAAACACCATACTTCCGGTCACAGACGGACAGACAGACACACAGCCAGACAGACCAATGAACAAAAATATGTTTTTTTGGGTTCAGGGGACTCTAAAACGTAAAGATCTATTGAAAACTCAATTTCGAATTTTTGGGGTGAATCCAATACTTCCTTTATCGTAAAAACCAACGTCCAATGTAGGGACAAATGCTTGGCAAAAAACGTGCAATAGATACTAAAAAACGTGGATTGCAGAGAGAGTTGAATTCTAAAATGAGTTTTTGCTAGATAGATCATAAAGCAAACCAATCTTGAATAGTATCATAATAGACCACTGACGAACTTATACAGGAAAAGAACAAGACGAAGGCCATATTATACGAGATGGAATTTTGACTCCACAAAATGCATAAGTTTTTAGATGGCATGACAAAACATGAAGTGCAATAGGATAGGTTTATATCGCCCAAGTAATATAAACATGCTGAAAAATATCATATAAGCAAGAGTCTCTTGTAAAAAATATCATATTAAGAGAAAATTAATTTAATAACAATATGATTGACTGGTTGCACGTGTCGTACAACGAACAATTATATTCATCATAGAATCTATGATAATAGTACCAACAAATCGATTGAATTCATTGACCGAGTTAAGTTATACACTTGTCAGGGGTGCTCCCGAAGATGACAGATGGCACCATACATAGTATAGTTGATAACAGGCATTCGTTCTATACTAAGAGGGAAAAAATGAAGATGATTTATATCCCTCTCTCTGCAGTTGGTGTCTTATTGCTGAAGATCGCGATTCTTGCGGCTTTTTCCGACTTTTTGCAATTTTCTCTGGGTTATACTGTATATAGCCTTTTCCCACTAGCTTTTCCTAGAGAGATCCCATGGCTGCCTTTACTTGGTTTGTCTATTGTATTGTAGATGTCTCTGCCTCTGCTTTCTTCAACCTTATACCTCACCATTCATTCTCGATTTTGTCATTACCTTTTCCCACCACGTGACCAAACAACAGGAGAATTAGTTATAAGTAAAAGGTAGATGGTCTTAATTTGAAGTTCAGCCATCTCCACTTCACTACTGACAATCAAGATCGTATCATCTGCATATCTAAAGTTGAAAAGTTTTTGCCACCTATGAATATGCCACCATTACAGTTTTCTAATACTTTGCGCATTATATATTCACCGTAGATGTTCAAGAAGGCTGAGGAGTGTACGTATCCTTGTTTGACTCCCATTTTAACATTGAATCGTATCAACCTTATGGGATTTTGAAACATTCGGACAAGGTACAGTGGAACTCCCATATCTCAAAGTGCCTCGCAAAGATATCTCCGATCTCCACTCTACACGATCGAAAGCCTCTTTGCAGTCCTTTGGTGATAATACTGCTGGTATTTGTTATACTCGACATTTCTCTATCAGTTGGCTCATAGGTATTTAGTATGTTGCACCTCTCCCTTTAACGAAACTCACTTCTTCACCAGGGATGTGTAATATTATTTTGCTTGTATAGAAAATCAATGGGATCTTTCTCTAATTTTCACACAAGGCCATAAATATCAACCTCGCCCAGTCTTGAGGCCATTATCCACTTCTCCACATTTTATTACAGGAATTACAATTTGCTTTGATACCTTTATTTTCAAGTTCCTAGAGGAGTTCTGCTTATAAGTCATCACAATCCGCGATTTGTTGTTTTTAAGTTTTTTAATGGCCTCCTCGACTTCATCAGAAGGATTATCAGCTTTCATATGACATTCCGTAGGATTAGTTAATGTAGTTTTTAGAATTTATCTCTTGTGGATGTAAATTGATCTTTTATTGAGGGTTTTCGAGATGTCGAAAATGTAGTCGCATAATTCCAAAAAGCTTCGAACTGTCATCATAACCATATTTTGTGTGACCGTTAACAGGCTCTCAGCCTACATTAATAAGAAGTAGAGTTAGATTAGATACATTTCAAGAAGCATTAAATGGAATATATTTTTAAAATCATGCAAATATTTCACACTACTCAACAACTGGCATAGGATTGATCAACACTGATGTAATCACTAATAAATTCCCAACTCGATCACGTTCAGTTTACAATAGCCTTTTGTATTTAGAACAACTTTTGATATGCCACATACAGTGCAAACAATGTGCAATAGTCCATACTATATTGTTAAGAAGAAATCTGCAGCCTTATTTTTTTAATTCTTTTTAGATTGTTGGTAAAGTAAAGTAAGTAAAATTTAAAGTTGCATCCTCTACAGCTCCGCTATTATTATGATTAAATAGTCCTAGGAATAAAAGCTAATTGTAAATGACGAAGCTGTCAAACAGTTACTAACATTTTAACATATATTTTACCTTCTTTTTTAATTGAATAAGTTATGAAAATACATTTGGCAACATAATCGTTATTAAACACAAGATACTCGTGGATTCAACATCATAATCCTTATATATAAACGCGTGTTATATCTGTCTGCATGGCTGCATGTGTGTCACGTTTCTAGCGTCACCAATCGGGCACTGTTCGTCCACGATTGCTCGTATCATTACCGTGTCCTTCATAATACAACGATAAGCATATAAGTTAAGTAATGCGTCTGACTAGCAATCGGATTCTTCTTGAGAGCGCAGGTTAAACTCCTACAGACTGCCATCTTCTTTTTTTGCGAATTATATTGGCTTATATTATAAAACTCCTTTGTGTGTAACCTATCAATGAGGAAAAGTGCAGAAGGTTGCTAAATGCTAAAATAAATGCTTTAACAGAAGGTACAGGATTTAATTTATAAGGATACACTAATGGAGGTTATGTGAACAAGTGTGTTTAGCGAAAATAAAAATGTCTAAATTATTCAAGAAATTGCCAGCATTCTACTTCAAATTGTTCATCTTCATTGTTTGCTTGCAATTTAAAAAATATAGTTAATAACTTCCCAAAAATTCAGTTTCCGATATTTTCCTTGTTTGCATTTCAAAATTATCATTCATAATGTCATTTCATAATTTGATAATTTTATTTACTGTTTCAATTGTTTTGTCCAGTTCCAAATCACTATCACTATCGCTACATTGGATGATCAACTGTAAGAAATGTTTTCATAAAACAGTAAACTGTCAGTTGGAGAACCAGTGAGATAAAAGCAGGCAGATCTCAAAGACAAATAAATGTTCTCAGTTCTTCCTACTGATAACATTTATTTACATTGACTGTTAGTGTTTTACCTTACAACAGTTGCTACAGACACATTTAATTGGAACTTTAGAATGGATTAAATAAATAAATTGGAAAAGGTATAGATATACCTTACAACTACAAGTATAAATAAACGTTTTAATACTAACAGTGTACTCTAAACCCGATATTATTATTATTATTATTATCATTCCGAACAGCTAGCTCTCGTTCTGCTTTGCTTGTTATCGATTCGCCTCCTGGTTGCCAGATACCCTGATTAAATAATAGTTAATTGATTTATCTGTAAGAGAATCGTTAGAGTTATCGAGTTATACAATAGTTCCGTCTAATGGAAGCAGCTTAAGTGAATTTAATGCCAAATTTATGGAGGTAGAAATTCACCTGCACACGTAGATAAGTCATAAATAGCATCGCCATCGAAATACGATAGCTGCTTCAAAATTAATACTGGTAGTAACAGATGATGGTTTGACTTCGAGAGCAATCTTTTTCCTACGAAAACCTTCAAACGTGGAGTAAATATTTAAAGGTATTAAACATGGCACATCTCAGTAATAAATAATAAACTCAATATTGAGCAATGTGGTACGAGTTCCAAGGGAAACGTTTGCACATTCGCATTATTTTTTTATTTAAAGTTATATTTTATACCGTGACTAGTAACTACTAGTGAGTGTAGTGACCCAGCGTTTTGTTGTTTGTGACCTTTTTAAAATTATTTTTAAAATTTGTGTCTGGCATTAGATCTTCCTCTTAAATGCTATTACGTTAATTATGACAAATTCTAACTGAATCAGCTTGTCTTTATGGAGACAATGGACTTACGCCGGTTTCGACTAGTAAACGTATAGGTACACCCCGACATGATTAAGGAAATTGTTTTAAAAAGAAAATCTTACACCGAGATGCGAACTCGCGACCTCAGGCTCATCAGCCGGCGGTTGTGCCGCTTCGCCATCCTGACGGGGTAGTTACACCATCCCTTAACGTCTATTACTGGTAGGTCGTATATAAATCGAGAAATACATACAAAGAAAAGCGGTTGATCTCAGCCATGCGCCTTTCATTTCTTTCTATTAATATTCCACGCAACCTTAGGCTCTCGAGTTATCATGTTTACATAAATCTGGAATGACATACTCCACTTGACTTGATTGCCTGGCCCTCCTTTAAAAAGCCGAAGCGGTTGCTGTCTTCACAAAAGATGTTTTATGAGAGCGTTGGGTTAGTCGCAATTAATTCAGGGTTGACGATAAAAATTGTAAATTTGAGAAAATGGTTGCGATAGAAAGCAATAAGTACTTCAATTAGTAGTGTCGAAGTAAAATTTGTGTACTCCATTGGATAAACTTTTCTCACTTGAGCTATTATTTTAGCTGCTAATATATATTTTA
Organism: Agriotes lineatus; assembly: GCA_940337035.1. NCBI lineage: Eukaryota > Metazoa > Arthropoda > Insecta > Coleoptera > Elateridae > Agriotes > Agriotes lineatus. Next base: position 124,473,087 of record OW679200.1, on the reverse strand, counting down.
TATGTTATAGAAATATAATGTTACCATGAAAGCAATCTTAAATTTCGTTAGATCCTCCATGAGCCGTTCTGTGTTAATATTGTGTACTTAAATAAAATAAAATTTAGTCCTGTACAATACAAAAACAAATAAAGCGTAACTACTTCAATGAAATTGGAAATGTGGCTTCTTACACTCTTTTCAAGGCAAACCGTAAATAACATCAGATGATTCTTCCTCTTTAAAAATATCCCTTCATTGAAACTGTTCAAAACATTTACTCGTGAGGATACGGTTGCTGCAATTTCTAATTCGTTGTCTACTTCATGTTAGTTAGTATCTAAGATTTTGTGATAAGATCGCCCTATTAGTTCGAAACGCAGCTTCTTTGGTAAACAGTGTTCATTTAAGAGAGTTTTATTAACAATATTTCAGTCGTAGCTATTATGTATCTTTTCCCAAAGTATGTAAAAATATCGGTTTTAAGAGTTGCTTGAGAATTGGCCCTAAAGCTGCCAAAATAAACTCATCTGGAGCATGAGCAACAATTTAATGTTGATTTGCTTGCCTTTGATGTTCATTAATCACGGTCCCGGTTTCACCAGTTTGTTTATATTAAAAACACGTCTATGGGAAATAAGGCATCGATCTTGTTGTCGATTTTAATTTAATTAAGTTCTGCTGGGTCTGTCTACAACTTCAGTTATCGCCTATTATTTTAATTATTTTCACACGTTCTTGCAACGCTAAATTGCTCATCTTGACAACTTAATTACAACAAACATAACATTTTTATAGTATTTAATTACTCATTGTTTTATAATTTTCCATGACAAACTTATTTCTTACATTTAAATGCTGGCATGGTCATTTAATCAGAGGCATAAATTGCTAAGAATTGAATTACCAGCTTGTCCGACCGTCACAAAAACATACAGGTACTGCAAAAACTGTTTATGACAGAACCAAAGTTGTTTGTTCTAATAATGAAATTTGCAACAAAGAGAAAGGATTTATTATAGATGTTTTAAAAGATAATGGCTATCCAGAGACTCTTGTTCGGAACATTTTCAATGTACGAAACAATAACATGCACATACACTAAAAATGTAACACTCTAAGTATACCTTATATGTTTTTCTGTTAATTTTTAGATAAGTTACAAATATTATTATTTATGCTTTGATAACGAAGACACATTATTCCCCGAAACGTTTTTTTTTTTCAAAAAATACCTAGTTCTTGTTGAATCTCTCTATGAGTTATATTTAGATTTTTCGTATGTAGCTTTTCGGTAGCACTAAAGTTATTAGTACAAACAGCTACTGGAGGTTGTCCAGGCTCGGTTGATCTTCCAACATACACCTTTCACGTTTTAATTCACGGAACCAGTAACTACCCGTGGATAGCAAAAGAATGTGTTATTTTAAAACATTGGTTAAAACTTGTGTCAAACTGCTGAGGAAATCCATGGGGTCATTAGCAGGACTGTGCTGTATTTTAGCCGGCACCGCTCTTATTTTACAACGCATTTAGCATAATGTATTTACAGAACACATGAACAAAACGCAACGTTTAATTTGTGTGCTTTTCATTTTTAAAAGTCATTTCATTATCCATTACTAGGTTAAACGGTTTATTGTTCATTTATTTACCATACGATGTAAAAATGTATGTACCTTATATAAAAGAATAATTTTTAGTTAATAAACCAGCATCAATCTTTACGATTTTGCTCATTTAACATTTCTCACTTCAACCTTTAACCCAGGAGGTCGTTTCCCAAGCAATAACTACTTGGTCTATGAGGCTCTAGACCGGCGATCTCTTAAAATTAACGTTCACTACAGAATGTCACTGATACTGGAACCTTAGATCGGTACATTGAGTATAGAAAACACCATATTGTATGCCGGTAGCAATAAATGAAATCAAAATTGAAACTTTAAATAAAAGAGGTACGAGGTTTAGATTATATAAACAGTGTACCTACTTACTTACAAAAGATTGCTTCTAACTATAACTCTATGCTATTCCATATGTCAACTTTATTAATAATTGAAATTAGTGTATTAATTAAAGCAACAAAGACATTACATTTAGACGATGTTATAGATTGTATAGAGTACTTAACAAAAGTATTTTGTAAGCAATTTCCATATTAGGATAGCTTCTCATTGAACTTGCCAAATGACTTCTGTTAAAAATAATAATGAAGTTAATTAATCAAATGTCGTGCACTTATGGCTCCATTTATCACGCGACTGTCCGGAAATGTAATTTTTAATTAATTTAAATTAATTAATTATATATAAAAAAAAAGATCCTACAGAAACAATACAAAAATCTAATAATAACATGTTAAAAAGATAGCGTGATTCTAATACAATTGGTGAATTAACATATAAAAGCCTTATTTCACACAATGGATTGGCACCTAAAATATACGGCCTTCCAAGATTACATGAACAAAATTACCTCCTTAGACCCATAAATAATTGCAACTTACATGAGCTCTCCATGTAAACTTTCAAAATTTTTATCAAAAATTCTAATTCAAATACCACAAACAAATAAACACAGCTTAAATGACTCTTGGATTTTTAAAACAAAAGTAGATAACATTAAATTGCCTAAAGATCACGTTCTTTTTTTATTAATTTAGCAATTGAAACAATAGAAACATATTAGGACAAAATAAAAACCTTAAAACAAATTCCCAAAAACGAATTTATAACAGCAGTCAAATTTATATTAGATTCAAATCATTTTCAATATAACAATCAAATACCAGGTGATCATAAATGGTTGTGATTTTTTTCCTAGGTTGGCACTGTTAATGTTAGTTACTCTGCTGTCAATTTTGGTGGCACTGCAAGTCTATGTCAAATTCGAGGTTAGCAGGTTAGGTTTTGCGTCAATTTTGACACAAACCTACACAAAACATAACCTGCTAACCTCGAATATGACATAGACCTACAGTGCCACCAAAATTGACAGTAGGGTAACCAACATTACTAGTGCCAACCTGGAAAAAAAAATCACAACCAGTTATGATCACCCGGTATACATGTTCATTAGAAAAGTTTATAAGGGGCGGTGTGGAAATTCAAACGTACGAATAATATGTTGGTGGCACTGTAAGTCTACGTTAAATTCGAGGTTAGCAGGTTAGGTTTTGCGTCAGTCTGTGTCAAAACTTTTTACTTTTAATTCGAGATAAAATGTGCAATGCATGCGTGATAATGCATCATTAATATACTTATGTGCTTACATAACTAGTGTTAACTTGTATAGTAAATACCAGATTTTTCTAAAATAAGGTAACTGAGGTCACCCCTAAGCACGCCACTGGTGGAAATAAACTAAATTTATTTTGACCGAACAGTGCCACTTTATGAAATACTAACCTACACCAAGTTTCATTAGAATACCTAGGAGTTTTCCAAATTTTTAAAAATAATATATTTTTGTTTAAACTTTAACATCCTGTATTTTAAAACGAAGCCGTTTAAGTCCCATGTTTGTATAAACTTTTTTTAAATTGATCAAGGAAACACCCGGTGAAGTTTTTCCCCGACGTCATAAATCACCCTGTATATGATTACCAAGGAGATGAGGACGAGTACAACAATTGCTTGAACCGTCCTAAAATAGACGTTTCAGAGGAATCACTAAAGAAAAAAACAAAACAAAATGATCTATACACAAATAGAATCTCTTACCAAAAATTACTTGTGTACACGCGTGTGAAGGAGTGTTTAGTAAAGAAAGTAAACTAATAAGCTGATGAAATGGCCGTCGTACATCTCATTGATCCATTCTAAGTGCTCAAATCTCTTTCCCATGAAGGACGCTTTCAATTTTCGGAACAACTGGAAATTCAGGAAGCCATGTCAGGACTGTACAAAGTAATAAATGGTTTAAAAAAAAAAAATCCTGGATAAGATTAGGTGAATTACAAGGAGCGCTGTCCTGGTGAAGCTTCCAGTCGCAGCTCATTTATCATAGCTGTTTCTTCCAACCTTGTCAGAACGCCCAGGTGGTATTCCTTGTTCACCATGTGATCTTATGGAGCCTTGTCGTGAACAACACCTTCGTGGTTAAAAACAGTGAACATTGCTCGGACTTTGACTCGTTTTTAGCCTGGTTTTTGTCTCAGGATCATAACCGTAACGCCATAATTCATCTCCTCCGCACATAAGTTTATTTGAAAAATTTGATGTAAATTCGCTCATTATTAAGAATTCTGAAATGTGGCGAACACAGTTTTAGTACGTCTGGGTAACACATTCGATCTAATAGGTCCACGACCACCCAACTTGCCAAGTATCTACATCAAAGTCCTCCCTAATAGGCCCCCAAATAGCAGCAATAGTTGCAGGAATATTGTTGTTGGTCAGATACTTATCGGACAAACCTCGAATTTTATTAATATATATTTTCCTTCAAATTGCAGTAGTTTTGTTTCTTCTTGAATATCGTATCAGTGGAAATTTCTTTAATTAAAAAGTAATATTAAAAATCATCAATTTTTCTGATGAAACTTACCTTTCACCAAGAGTTTTTACTTTCCCATACCCATAGGTATAGGGAAGTATTGGAATCATGAAAATTTTGGAAATCGAGATTTTCACAGAAATATCCGTTTTGGGACTCTAGGAACCCAAAAAAGTGGTTTTTAAAAAATGTCTGTCTGTGTGTGGGTGTGTGTGTGGGTGTGTGTGTGGGTGTGTGTGTGTGTGGGTGGGTGACGCTCCTACAGCCGAAAGTATTGCTCCGATTTTTATGCGCTTTGGAATGCGGGGGTGTATCGAAAATTCATCGACAAAATAAGCTTTTCAAAAAAATCTGAAACCGGAAGCGGAAGTTACGCATGTTTTTTTGGTATCACTGTTTTCGTGATTAAAATTTTGAAAATTTTATCGCGGATAACGATAGAGGGTCATAAGACAAATCTGTTAGTTTTTTTCCGAACTCGTTAGGTTTAAAATGAAGGGCGCTAGGATTTTTTGAAAATTTTGAGTTTAACGCCCTATTACTCAAAAACGGATGAATCGATTCAATTGATTTTTGTTTTCTGAATAGTATATGAAGGCTAACATGAGGTGATATAAAAAGTGTTTTGAAAAATATTAAGGGGCCTAAATTACAAATTTTCAAAATTTTGGAAATTTTCTAAAAATCATTTCTCAAAAACTGCCCACAGGAATTTGTTTAAACTTCATACACTGATAGACCCCGAAAAGGGCTATCGATCTGTTTTTTAAAGAATCTCATGAATTATCTGTGGCGCCCTCTACGAAGCTTTGAAGTTTGAAAATTTAAACCCCTTTAATTAATAAACAAAACAAGATAGGTAGCTGGGGTTTTCACTGGATTGTTCAGTGCATAATGGAGCATATGAATATGCAAAAAAATATTACACTCGTGGATATATGTAAGCGCACCGGCCCCCTCCCCCCTCTATTTTTGAAAAATAATTTTTTTATTCTAACGGTTGTTATATTTTTGCGTCAAAGAATCTTTTTCCGCGAAAATAAAAAAATCGATTTTGTATGCCCTAGAAAATATAATTTCCAGGTACTTAGAAAATTTCACCTCGGTGCTACAGCCGTTTTGAATAAAATAACACATAAATAGCACAGTGGCGGCTTGTCCACTTGGCGCCATCTACAGAAGCTCGGTGGTCACGTTTTGAACTACACATCTTATAACATAAAATCGTAGCTTTCTTTGTTTGCGTGTAACTATGTTTGTTCGCTATCTCCTCCGAAGATACTGGACCGATTAAGTTGTACGATGGCTTAAAAGTTTGCTAATTTTCAGACTTATTTAATTAACTTCTCTAGGCAGCAGTATAATTTAATTAACTTCTCTAGGCAGCAGAGCGGAGCGCCTATAGCTGTCTAGTATTAGCTCGGGTGCGCGCATTATTCAAACAGGAGAGTGTGGTTGTGCGGTAAGCGTGCTGGCCTATCACGCGGGAGCCCCGAGTTCGATCCCGTCGATGCATCTTTTTTTTTAATTTATATTAATGAATCTCTCTTAATTTTGCGAACCGAAACGTAGTTCGGGTGACTCACTAGTTCTTTGATATTTACCCGCAATTTACGTGAAAGTGTAAACGCTTATCACGGTGAAGACGTGAGTCATGGAGTTGAAATTTTGATATGTTGTAAAGACTGTTGAATAAAGACGATATGAACAGTTTCCAGTATGGGAAAGTCCAGGGAGGTAGTCACGTCCACTTTTTTCTGAATATTCCTGGTTCCATCCCCTACAGATTTTCAAATATATTTACACGTACAACTCGTGAAAGATGGTGCAAACGAAAAAATCAAAGTCATGTATCTCCGACATGTCTTTTTCGAAATAAGTTTATATAACGAACTGGTATTGTGTTTCACCGATTAGCGATTTCGGAAATTATAAAAAAAATGAATTTCCCTGTAATATATTCAGTGTGTTTCGGTTAACAGATTATCCATATTTGTCGGTGTACAATATCGAATGCCAATAAAAACAAATACATCTACAATGTGTCGAATAATACCGAAATATCAATAACTAAGGGATAAATATCGATAATTAATGGATAAATATCGATCTTAATTGTCAAATATGGATATATAAATAGATATCGATAAATATCGATATATCGAGTATATCGATACTATTTTTGATATTGCGATGTTCTATATTAAATTTTGGATATCGCACAGCACTACGTATAATATTTGCCTAATCTAAACTATACTACCGGGAAACATGTAATTTTAGTGTTTTTATACCGTAAAGTACGCTGGATTATTTCAGGAAGATTGGAGAGCATTTATTTCATGTAAGTGGACTTCTTTTTCATACTACAATGATAAATTAGCTTCCGTTCTTATAGTTACACTTATTTATCAAATCATCTATTATAAGAAAGTGCTCTGGTAACAACCCAAGATAAACTAATTATTTTGAAAACAGATTTGGTTGCAAATTCAGCCTCTGATGCCTCAAGGCTCCTCGTGATTATTAATACTGCCATCAGAAGCGGCTTTAGAATTTGTAATTATTCATCTTCAAGACGAGCAACTAATCGCAATCGCATCTCTTCTCGTTCGCTCAGCACCAGGCACGCTGATTTGGCCGCGTTTTTATTTCCTTTTGTTCCTAACGAAGGGGTATTAGCCAGCCGCGAGAGGTCACAAATTCCAGTATTTTTCCACTTCCGCCTTTGGCAGGGCCATCCATAGAACGAAAAGTACCCGCTCATAGTCTCAGTTCTCAGCTGCAGAGGTCGTTGCCTCTGGACATCAATCAAACGTACAATACAATCCGTTAAAACTATTACAGTAATGTGCGAGGTATGAAATTCATAAACTTCGCTTCAGAAATGCACACACGAATAAATCAGCAGTTCCGTTCGTTCTTATTGCCCTGTACAGTTACCGCTTTCATTGTTTCAGTACCCAGCTGCAGCCGTTGCTGCTGAAAACGACCCCGAGGAGGCGCGGAAGGCGCCAGGGGCTCTTCCTGATGGATGCTTCCTCGACGTGCCCTGCCGCGACCTTCTGGGGAGGCTTCTGGAGGTCGACCCCACGCGACGGTTGCGTTCCTTGCGGACGTTGCAGACCATTGCCTTCTATAAGGGATACAATTTTGAAGATGTCAAACATAAGAAGGTTTGTTATTATCGACGAAAGTGGATGATGTATTATATAGGGTTTTTAACCCTTAGTTACACCTAATAGAGATCGCACAATTAGTCGTGTGAAATGCAGACGATCCCAATCCATTTCATTATGGTTCTTTAAAACGTCTAGAGTATAGTATAGTTTCTTCAACTTAAAGGACATTATAAATATAAATCTAATCTACCATTAACATAAAATGTAAAAAACCAATATATAACCTTAACGTAATGTTTTTTGGCATGTGTACATAGTAAACAAAAAACAAACACAAACACATTAATCAGACCCATTTTTATTACAGTGTCAGCATGTTTTTCTACTCTTTTTATTCTGCCTTCTTTGGGCATATATGGCACCTTATTTGCTTCTTTATCTCATATAAAGAAATATATCATTATTAGACCGTCCGCTTTATGCATTTTGGTCACCCCTGTTCGAAAACTCAACTTTGTATATTCATTGAGGTCGCCGGACCCGTTTTGAACGGCCTTCAGTCGTGCAAAATGGTTTATAGATATGCTGTCATACGTCACTAGGTCAAGTAACATTCAATTGTCTCCGCGCACCTGCTGCAATGTTTTTGTTCGACGTTCTGCAAACGTCTCCGACTTGATCGCACGTTTTATTAACCTTTGCATTGGTTTAAGGCTAGTTTAAATTGACCTACAAGCGCAAAAATAGCATCCCAGCGCGGATTTGTACGGTTGATTTATCGAAGATATGTGGTTCTTAATTACCCATCGCATTTGATCGCGGGTTTTCTGGAGTTGCGATTCAAGTCTTGGAGCTGTAAGTTGAAGGTATGTGTGCGCATTTTTTTTTCGTTCTCCATTATAATTAGGTACTCGTGTTTCGTGGATTTCAGAGCCGACTTAGTGTCGTTCAATATGAGAAGCTATTTTGTGCTACTAGTTTGATAGTAATTATTGCTGAGTTTTCCGTTTGTTGCTGAGCTCTTATGGTGGCCCTCGCTTTGCTTCTTCCGTTAGCAATTTACTGAGAGCCCTTGCTATGCCCACTTACGCAGGTGGCTAGTTATGCAGTCCGCTGCTGTTTATTTTGTCAACGTGGCCTTGCGTCGCTGGGAGTATTAAAACACGATCTTGTGTTGTGAAAGTAAAAAGGAATATGTACATTAAGCGCACCGACAGCTTGGAGTCGTCGGTTAGTGTTGAATCACCTACGAGTTTGGCAGTAATTACTAACGCATTTATGGAACATTCTAAACTTCTGCGTACGTGGTGGCATACTATTATTGTCGCCCTTCTCGTGTTCTTGTCCTGAGGCATCATCGTAAATTTGTAATTGCACTCTAATTTACTCTGCCCAGAGATATATTCCCGGTTTAGATTTTGAACTAGCTAAACTATTATAATTAGCGGCAACCGTAGAGTTGGTTATATTTGTGGCTTTCACCTGTAGCGTGGGTCGCGTTTATGATTTATGCGATTGCTGAAATTAACTGATGTAACATTTTGTCGTTAATTAATATAACCCTGTTCATGCTTGCAATGGTTTTGCGTATGCCTAATATAAGCAATTGAGGTGTCAAACCTTTTTGAAGTCTGATTCAGGTCGTAGTGAATTGGCTACGCATAGTACTTTAATGAGTTTAATAGTTCTTCTAAGCTCTTGGACCCATCGGATGTAAAAGACCTTTTGGCGTCCTCTGGTGACTTGAACACTTTTTGCTAATTATAGGAAAGAACCGCACCCGTCTTCACGTCTAGCTGGTCGGACCTCCGATATTTCCATATAGCCTAAACCTTTGCTTGGTGCAATTTGAGCTCTCTAGAGTAATTGAGTCTGTTTAATCTGGGGCTTGAGTATAAAATTGTTTGCCATTTGTAGTAAAATAATTATATATCATGTAGTTGGTGGCAGAGTATCGAACCATAAACGAACTAGATGTTCCTTTCAGTCATCGTTGTAAATTCAAACAATATATTCTCAATAAATCCATCAAATATGGGCTAAAAATGTATTCGCTTGTTGATTCCAAGCCGTTTTATAGATATAACCTAAAACTCTATGTAGGGAATTGTTGGAAACTGCGAATGTGAGCGAGAACTGTTTAAAAAGAATATTGGCATATGTGGATTATCGGAGGCGCATTTGAAGGACACAGGACACTTTATAATCATAGAATATCAAGTATTAATACCACCTGTTGCTACTGTGTAGCCACATTAGTATCGAAAGAACTGGCATATAGTGTCTACGAATATCTTTCAAGAAATGATCGCCTAATTAAGATCACCTTTAATGTAAAACCAGCTCAACTTCACATTCTTCAATATTCACGATTATCTACAGCTCCTGGAGGATACATATATTTCTATAAAGAACTGTCCAAGATATCCGGAGTATCCTTCGGTAGACTAGACCCACGCCTCAAACGCAGTGATCCGTTTTGCATCCGCTTTTTTAATAGTCCATGTTTTGAGGGCCTGAGGCGTGAATTGCAATTGGAATGTTCAATGTAATTACTTCGACACGAAGTGTACGAAGTATTGAAATTCCAAATATCGAAAACCACTCTGAGTCAAATATCTCTAAAATTCGTGCCAACCGACTAATGAACCCACTATATCAAATCTCCGTCTCGGCGGTGCGGATCTTTTGGTGAAGACCCCAGCCCACTAGATCCCTCCCCCGTGTTGGAGGGTGCCTAAACGTGCTGTGCGGGGTATGTATGTTCGTATGTGTACACGATTCCGGTCGCCAGGAACCTTCCTGAAGTCTTGGATCGTTTTCATACGATAGGTCCTCCGAAAATGAAGGCAACATCAACTTTTGAGGTATGGTCGTCGGCAAAAAAAATTTTTTAGGGTTTTTTTTTATAAATAACTGGTTCATAACATTTCATTGTATTAGCGAAACGGAGTGATGTTGAGTGTCGAAGTATTCTTGGAAAGCACGGAAGGGCGCTTTTCTTGGGTGGGGGGTACCATATATGTTAGTGTTTTCTGTTGTCTGTGTTTTTTCATATTTTGGTTAGTTTGACTGTAATGGATCTGGCCATAAGCAGACGCCGACGTATCTCATTTTTACAACCACGTCATTGAGCCTAAGTATAGTATAATCAAAAATTATTTTCATCTCTGTGGCTATAGAATAGTTCCAAATTTATAAATGTAACTATAATTCACTTGCAAATAAAATGTCAAGTTTGACATTTAAAGTGTGCACATAGTTGCATTCATAAATTAGGAACTATTCCATAGCTATACTAGATGAAAATAATTTTTGATCATACTTTAGTTGAACTGGCTCATCACTTTATAGTAGACAACATACTTTACCTCAGGCCGATGGTTCCTGGCCGTGTTGATTATCATTACTCTCGTTTTCCCTTGTTTAGGTTCAAACCGTATTGTTCAGTTAGGAACTTGAGTTTGTTCATTGTGCCCTCCACTCCGTCTTCTTACGCAAGAATAATGGGATATCATCAGCGTACCTCCGGTTCTTGATCTTCCGTCTTCCTATTGTCACTGCTCTCTGCATCCATCAAGTACCCTGCACATTATATGGTCCCGATACGCATTGAATAACACAGGTGACAATATGAATCCTTGTGTTAATTGTGAAACTTACGGACTGAATGTTACATCTTCATACTTTTGCTGTATGGTTTTGGTACAACTTTCTGAGTTACAAATCCTGACTGCTTTTCGGAAATCCGGGGCATAAGAAATTGTCTCGATCACTCATTGAGGCTAGTGAATATAGCTTTACACGTATGAGGGATGGGAGCTATTGTTCTGTAATTATCGCATTCTGTTGGAGAGCCGTTCTTATGCATCGGTATAAAGATGGACTTGTACCAATCGGTTGGCCATTTCCTGGTAGAATGAGTTTTGTTCCTTCTTCTCCAATTTTTTTACTGCTTCAACCAGTATCGTATTTCTCCTCTTGATTTTCTGGTTTTTACTGTCTTTATCGCCGTTTCAAACTTCCAAGGTTCTAAGAGGGCTGGGCATCTTCTCATCTTCGCGCAGTTCTTCTGATTCTCCGTCATAAAAAAGGTTCTCGCAGTAGTTTTTCCATACTGTTGCTATACCTCCACTCATTGTTGTTATTTTTCTTCGACTTTAATAATGTTACGTTACCATGAAATCCATATTTACTTCCGAAACAAACTGTAATTAAACATTTCTATAAGTATAATCAACAGTAATATCCCAAGTGCATTAAAATAGCCGTTTAAATTTTGACGTTTTCTGTCAGAATGTTGTGCCAAGAAATATGTTAAGTAAATTTACCGCTCAACAAGAATGCCGAATGCGTAGCACGAGGGATTTTGGGGCGGAAAATGTACGAGATATATTTCTTAAGAGCAAAGCATTCTGACATAAAATCGTCAAAATTTATTCAGGCTAGTTTACATGCACGCGGGATGTTCGGCGTGATTATTTCCTGAATAAATAGATAAAATTCAGTTAGTGAAGCACCTTTAATAATTATGTTAAAATGATGCTCAAGCGATTAAATTTTGACACATATTTAACAGCGGTTAAATTTTGACGTTTGAATTTTTGTTATTATTGAACTGACAGAAACCATAGTGATTACGCATTATTATGGATATAAAGGAAATAAATAACTTATAATACCATGAGTAGTCATAATTATGTCGACTATTTTTGCGGTGGTTTCACGAATGTCCATTGCGCTTTGGTACGATTAGGACGAGTAGTACAGTAAAATTGTCGTTTTACCTTCAAAAAATTGGCCGCGGCTATTCCTCTTGCCTAATGGTTTAGGATCATTAGACAAGTGTAAATCCAAAAAGGCGTCACCCCACCCCTTGCCAAACAGCCGCCATCTTGAAAAAAATAAATTTTGTTTTTTCTCGCGATCCATTGGTCGCACAGAAAAAGTTATTGAACAAAAAATGTTGGAAATAAAATTCTAGGCATTTTTGGTCCGTACCGTAATACCGAGAAGTTGATATTGCAAACGGTAGAGGGTGACAAAGTTACCAAAAATCGGTTTCCGCCATTTTAGCACTGTGGGAGTGTTTTTTTTTCGAAAATTGCGAATGTGAAAGTTGTAGTGCTTAAAAAAATGTACACGCATTTCTTTTAATAATGTGATTGATTTAAATAGTCTCCGAGTGACAGCCCCTTAAAGTCCGCGCGGCGTGGGAAATGTATATTCCAGCGCAGGGAAGTAACCATTTCCCTTTTGAGAGGTAAAATCGTCACGTCACTCAAGTAGTTTCAATGTGAATAGATTTTAAAAACCTACAGAATTTGTACACATTTTTGGTTATTGCCGCGATACCGAGAAATTGGTATAGGTAAAAAAAATTATGGGGAAGGAATATACGATCTCAGAATCATATCATTTTGCCCAGATCAGTATAGCTCTTAAATTTGCTGGTGTAATATTTGGAGTTCGTCCCAAATTTGGTTTTTTTGCTATGGATTCTGTTGTTTTATAGTTTCGCAATATTTCATACCCTACAATACGATAATTGCAATTGTTTGTAAATTTTGCCACATGAATGACCAAAATTCAACAAATTGACAACAGCTTTGAAACGTACCATTTTTGCAAAAATAATACAGACACCCGTCTGTGTATATGTTATTAAATAACACACAGCTTGTTTCACTTCAACCAAAACATGCTAAGGTGAACGAAATGATATTTTGATCATATGAGCTAAATGAAATGAATCGGTAATTTATTTTAAATTAGTGCTTCCCGACTAATTTTTGTAACTTGTTATTGCTGAAGCTGTTATAATATTGCTTAAAACTCCTACAATTATGATGTCAGAATATTGACCAAAAGATTTTCTTTTGTGGGTACAAAATAAAGATACCTGAAAAATCTTAACTTTACCAAATGATGTCCGGAAATGGATGGGTTGCATTCTCGAACCGACGAATTGGGGATGGAAAAGATTTTCCCAAGGATTAGAGCCTGTGAAAACTCCCAAATATCCCGCACTTGCAAGCCTCTTGAACCTCGTATCCTGTGGGTGTACGAAAAATTGTGGGCCAGCTTGTGGTTGTAGAATAGCTGGCTTCAATTGTTCCGCAATGTGCAAAAATTGCGGCGGACAAACCTGCTACAACTCGACCAATACTGAATCAGACAGCGAGGATGAAAATTATGACACCGATACTCCTACCATGGTCGATCATGTTATGTCCGAGGCTCCGAACAAAAACGAAGGAACAACTCAAAAAAATAGAAAACTTGCCTGAATAAACTACAATATATCTTGGGGTTTATGCAAAAATTAATTACTTTGAGTATACGAGTATATTCCTTTCCCATAATTTTCATTTTTTGCCTATGCCAATTTTTCGGTATCGCGGCAATGACCAAAAATGTGTACAATTTCTGTAAATTCTAAAAACCTATTCACATTGAAACTCTTTTAGTGACGTACGATTTTACCTCGCAAAAGAGAAATGGTTACTTTTCTGCGCCGGAATATGCCTTTCACACGCCGCGCGGACTTTGAAGGGTTGTCAATAGGACACTGTTTAAATCAATCACATTATTAAAAGAGATTCATGCACATTTTTTCAAGCACTACAACTTTCACATTTGCAATTTTCGGGAAAAAACCACCCCTACAGAGCTAGAATGGCGGAAACCGATTTTTGGTAACTTTGTCGTTCTCTATCGTTCGCAATACCAACTTCTCGGTATCGCGGCAATAACAAAACATGTGTAGAATTTTATTTTCAACCTTTTTTGTTCAATAACTTTTTCTGTGCGACCAATGGATCGCGAGAAAAACAAATTTTATTGTTTTTAAGATGGCGGCTGTTTGGCAGGGGGTGGGGTGACGCCTTTTTGGTTTTACACTTGTCTGACCCCAAACCACTGGACAAGAGGAATAGCCGCGGCCAATTTTTTTAAGGTGACGGGGTTTTTTCCGACAGTTTTACTGTACTAGAGTGCGCTAGCACGAGTCCTAATCCCAAGCGCAATGGACATGAGTAGTGATACCACCGCAAAAATAATCTACTTAACTTTGACTAAGAATGGTGTTCGAGGAACTATTCACTGAACCAAACTACTTTTTCAAATTAGTTATCAGTAAATCTAGCAACAAACTACGCAATTTCGATAGTAACAGAACACTAATATTGACTTTTTCTAATAAAAATCACATTTGTTTAAAATAGTCACTTGAATACCTTATAGGAAGATATATCCGCTGATATTTTTTTGATTGGTCAAGAAACGTCAAAATTCTGGATTTTCATTGGTCACTTTTTGACAGATGACAGGTGAATTGAATAGTCAATATATAACATGTCTCTAATAAAAAGGCAAATTAAATTGCAACTAGGGCTCCACGATCTTCAATTTGATGTAATTTTCTCCTAACGTGTGTCATAGGAGTGTGAATGGTGATAATATCAATTTCCCGGATCTTTTGATAGATCCTGCTTCTCGGTTGTTTTTTGTTAGAAGCTTCCCGCCCATTGCCATTCATTTCTCGCACAACACATTTCTAATCAGTCTCGACTTGTTCTGGCATAATAAGATGATGATATATCAGGCCAGAACATGATATTATCATTATTTTGATGTGTATTGATAAACTGTAAGAGTTAAGTGAGTTTAGTGTAAGAGCAGACGGTTACCCTGAACTTCTCCCAAGATTGTGTTCATTAAAATTGTAGTGTTATTACAAAAGCAAGAAATAAATACCGTTATTATTATTATTATAACTAGTGGATCACCCGACTAACGCTTCGGTTCGCTAATTTAAGGGAGATTCGTTAATATAAATTAAAAAAATGATGCATCGGCCGAGAATCAAACCCGGGCCGCCCGCGTAGCAGGCGAGCATTCTACCACTGAACCAACGATGCATCGTTGAATAAGACGCTGCTATAATGGTATATGAACATTATGGGTTTTATAATTTAATTTTACTGTACTTTTTCGCACTTTTTAGAAAATGAAAACCGGCCTACGATCTAAGTCTCAAATTAGAAACATTTTAAGCTATCATACAATTTAATCGGTCCAGTATTTTCGGAGGAGATGGCAAACAAATATACAAACATACAAAGAGACCACCGATTATATGGTATAGGATTATATTATTTCGGACGGCATCTTTGCGTACAAAGGTCGCCTGTAACTGCTTCGCCCCTTACTCGTCCCACGTATGGTTGGGACACACCATTTGAAGAAATTGCCACCACACGAGAACTTTATTAGAAAATTGGGTTTTTTCATTATATTTTACATTTTTCGAAGCAGTACTAAAATTATCTGTCTAAAAGTCGGCTTTCCCTTTAGTCTTTATTATTTAACATATAAGTTGGCAAGGCTTACTATATTGTTTTACCACCAATGGTAATTAGATTAAGGCCTTTTCTTCTAGAAATGTGAAAAATAATTTGCTTCAACACGTTTGTGACATACGTTAGACGCGAAATTTGAATTACGAATGGATAAGCGAACAGTTGACAAATATTATGTTGCCAAAATAATAAATATTTACGAAAGTAACCAAAAATTTTAAATTACTGCCTAAGAACCAAGGATAAAAAAGTGTCCGTGTTCTTACTGAACTTGACATCTCGAATATTATTTTGAATTAAATTGTTGATCTTCTTCCAGAACCTTTCAGCACTCATCGTAGCCGAGTTATTCAGTTGGCTTCATCTCATTCTCTATGTAAATTTCAGGATTTTTTCATGTTTGGAGGTATATATGCAGTTGAGCGATTCATATTGTTTATTTTTATGTCCTACCAGTACATTAATTAAAATTAATGACTCTATTTTAAGGTATCTTAGATACAAAATAACGCTCCAGGGCAATTATTTTCTTCATAAGAACACTAGGGTTATTATGAAAAATTAACAGTATTTGTTTCCATGGATACAACCTTTATTTCAAAAATTATGCACCACTGTCACAATGAAAATTAATGACAGCTCATCTAATGTCACAAATCTAACTTAGATCAGCTAACTAGATCAATCTTAAATACCATAGCATAGTAATTATATGAATTGAATATGAATATGAATTAGGTAAGAAAATTGGTAGGACATAAAACCTTGAAGGCACCACGGGCATTATGAGCTAAGAGCCCGCGATTGTTGTACACACCTCGGGCCAAAGGCCCTCGGTTAGTACACTAACAAGCTTGGGCTCTTATTTTACTCATAATGCCCCTTGGTACCTTAATAACTATTATTGTGCAAAATTTATTTTTTGCATGGTGATCATGAAAGTTGTCTTTTTAACGAAAAATCGGAAAGAAGGTACCACTTTTTTAACAAACAATCGTAAGGAAAGTAGCACTTTCTGTAACTATTTTATTGAAATTGTGAATTATCAATTTGAAGTTTTTACATTCTGAAGTGCTTTTCGACTAAATTTTGAGATGTAAAATATCACTGTGCAAAAAATAACGTTAACAACACGTATAAAAGCAACTATTTTTAGTCATAAAAAAGTATCGCTTTCATCACTAGTTGTACAAATAACTATTTCAGTTGTATGTTATAGATCTTCAATAACTAAAGCTATAAAAATTTTATAATTTTATGTATAGAGTCAATAACACATGTATTTGTGTAACTAATATCTGAGTTTGCATTAAAAATAATAAATACACTCTGAACTTCTGGAACTTTGCCATAGCAGTAAAAATAAATAGGATGAACAAACCTACCCCATTTTCTTCTTTATTTTTTAACACATTATTGTTCTGCCTCAAACATAAGTTTATTAACGAATTATTTTTACTGCCACTCATATCATATACAATAAATTTTGTGAATGAGCAAACACTTTGGTAAAGAAAACCCGGTTCCAAGTCCAGAACTGGTCAAAGCCGCCCCATTTAATGGTACCTTCTCTAGTTAGATATCCTATTTAACCAAATTTATTAAACTCACTTCATCTAGTTATATATATAAATTGTTGGGTTAATTTATATCCTTAACGTCGCTTGCGGCAATTAGTTAGTCCTTGACATTTTGGGCCAGTACGACCCTGTACGCCCACCCAATAATTCAAAACCGTAGGCTCGTTTACAGTGGAAAGTTACGTTATCGAGGCTTCGCCCACACACGTATTCCAAATTTCCAAATTGCTGACGAATTCGTATACCCAGCGCTGCCTGGATGATCTCATTTCCGCAAACCTCCTGGGGGATTTTTCCTATCGTTACGCTTTCGCTTCTACGGGAGACTCTTGGCGGGCCGCTTTTTTACGTGCATTGAGCCTGAAGCCACGTTACGAATCGGTTTATTGAGGAACAGGGGAAAAATTAGCATCGTGTGTTGATTTGTAGTGAGGTCTCTTTTTACCGAGCGAATTTCTGCATCCACGACTCAGTCGGATTATTAGTGAGGGTCCTGAAGAGTTACTACGTTTTGCGAAGCTTTCCTATCAGCCAAGTGCCGTTTTGTATAGAGAAAGTTTCCCAAGCGGATTTTAGAAACAATTCCTTGTCGTCGCTCCTCCCCTCCCCCTCCCCCCATCTGGCGCCGATCCCGATCCTGGTCGCTCAAATTACGATCTACGTTTCAACCCTGTGACGGCGTGTCTTGACGCCGCCTTGTAACAACCCCTGCGGCCAGCCAAGAGACGCCCTTCACCTGCCCAGGTATTTTAACCAATGTTGTATGTATATGCTGTACTGTTCGCGGATCTGTGCTGGATTTGTGTTATACCATCCCGGGAATTCAGTGTTTGTACTGTTCTGTCCGCTAATTAATGCGCCTTCCTGGCGCCCTCTAGACCTTTGTATTAGATACTTTTTGTTAACATCTTGTAAAAATTACGATGACGTCCACTAGGCTTCAAAATGTATTTTGTAGATGTGAAGTTCCTCAAGAGTAATTAATAGGTCACTGTTAAGATACCGCTATTGTTTTATTGCGTCTTGCATGTGTGTTCTTTCTTTGTAAAGGTAGAGGGAGCGGTGTACCAATTAACAGCAAATGTACGTGCGTTGTAAGGAAATCTGTCAACACACACGCCTCCCGTTTCAAGGAAAATGATGAATTATCATCCCCCTCCCATATTTCAAGTTCTAGGAGATTAATTCATTTTGAGAGAACAACTTCTGGCGCCCTTAAGTAAAGAACATTTGTTATTTATGTAACTACCCCCCCTCCCCAGCGTCCCGTGACGTTTCGTTTGACCCCCCCTCCCCCTTTCCTGGCCGATACGCCAGCTGTGACACGCTGTTACATAGCGTTGGGGAGCTTAGTTTCCTGGATAATCGGAGCACCTGATTTGACTGGGCCCTTCTTGTCGTAATTCGCGTTTTATATATAACAAAGTATTAGTATTTGTTGTGGTGAGACTGATGTCTAACAAGTAGGCATTCATAGTCCCTCTTTGCCAACTACGTGGACAAGGTCTAGGCATGCAGAGTACCAAGTACCTTAGTCCTACTTAAAATTGTCGATACTAAGAAGTTTCAACCCTAACAAAAGATCTTTTACATGCTACTCATCGCAGTAACATGGGACCCACGGCTTTACATCACTTCCGAATGATGGCATTCTGTAGAAGTTTTCATCCGCATTGTTTTACTTTTTAAAAACCTCACCGGGTCGGGGATCGAACCCTCGACCCTTAGGTCAGTAGCCAGAATACTGAACCACTGAGCTATGGAGCCCAGCTGTAACAAAGTATAGTATGATCAAAAATCAGTTTCATCTAGTATAGCTATGGAATAGTTCCTAATTCATGGATGCAACTATATAAGTCACTTAAAAATCAACTGTCGTTTGACATTTAATTATAAATGTAGTTGCAATCATAAATTAGGAACTATTCCACAGCCATACTAGATGAAAATTATTTTTGATTATACTTTATAATAATGCACCTTCAAGTTTATTCAATTTGTTAGGAACATAAGAAATGTTAGTTACCTTTCATTTACAACATTGATAGTTATTTGTACAGCAAGTAATGCAAGCAATATTTTTTTCATGAATTTAACCGGTTAAAAAGGGATGCTTGCATACGTGTTATACACGTGACTTTATCTATAATAACTCGAAATTTGAAAAAAAAAACAGATTTCAGAGTTTACAACTGTCGAATTGAGAATTTACAATAAAATAGTTTCAAAAGCGCTACGTTCTTTACGATTGTTTGTTAAAAAATTATGACTTTCATCAACACTATGCAAAACAGATTATTTGCACCACTTTATACTCCAAACGTTTAATACATTGTAATGAAAATAAAACAAATAAGAAATCGAATTTCGTGGCAAAATACCATATTCTTAACTCATACTCATAATTAAAGCTGTAATTAACTAGGGGCTTTGTTAACTGCCATTGTAATAGTATTGTTGATATTTTAGAAATAGATTTACATAAAACCATTGACATTTCTTTCTTTAGAGAATGCAGGCTAAACTGCAATATTAAAGTTATAACTTGAAACAAATCTTTAGTTTTTATAAGTCTTTGAATACAGCTTCCTATTTGTATATATTTTTTTCTATTGCAAGAAATTATTGACATATTTTCTCTTTTAGATTGATCCAAACCAACTGCTGCAAGAGTATTTTCCTGATGGTCCCTTAACCCGGAATGATCTTCAGCCTCAACTAGACGTCGTTTCATAAAAAATAACAATATGTATTATTATAATTATTAATAAACTAAACGCAGATGTATATCATTATTAGTAGCTAGTGGTAGCATTGTGATAATTTTGTAGACAATATTATATTCGTAAAATAAACAATATATATTTGCTTACTTCAGTATTGTTAATTTCTAATTTAAACTGTTTGAAAATAAATAAGAATTAAAAACTATATCTTTTCACTATAATATTGAAAATATAAATTTAACGTCTAACAATATAAACTGTATAATTAACCCCTTGAAACCCCAAGAATTATAGAAATAAAACTGCGGGCGGTTTCTATGTCTTTCGACCTCTAGAAAATTAGTTTCAACATTTTTAGTAGCTACATTATTTAATTGAGTATTACTATCTGCAGAAGAATAAATAAAGGGTGCGTCTAAAACGGAATTCTACGTTTTTACACGTCTCTGGGAGCGTATCGATTTTCCCGAGCACGTGCGCATTTTACGCATTTTCCTCATTTCCCAGCCCTGGTGTTTCCAATTATTGTTTCTAACATATTGCACAAACAGAAAGTACAACAGCGTTTCCTGAGTGGGATTGCAGAAGTCCAATCGTAAGTGTGGCATGACTGAACTACTTACTGCTTCTTTTACAATAGTATGATCTATTTTCGTTCTGTAACCTTCGCGTGAATCCACCTGTTTTGATTAATTATGCTTTGACCTAGGTTATAGTGAAAAGGTTTTGGATAAATTGGCTTTGTTTTGAAGCTATGTTCAAGTCGTTTTCGTTTTTTAAATTAATAATCAGGGAACAAAAACATCTTTGTATTATTATCTGTACTGTAGTAAAACTATTTTTCAAAAACTTCAACTCTCATGACAGCAGCCGTTTATAGTAATATAAAAAGAATCAATCTATCTTGACAGTATTGTTGCTATAGTTAAAATATTCTCTTTGCCTTAAATGACTTGTTTTAGAAAAGAGACTTAAGTTTCTGTTTTTTATAGTAGCACCAACGTTTAAAACTCAATATTTGTACATGCCATTTTTTACTATTATTTTAAGCAAATATGAACCAACAATGCTTATTTACAAATAATATTATTATTTTATCGGCATATTTACACACCCTACAACAATTATTTAAAATTTGATATTTCTTGACGAACAAATCTATAATCTCGAATTGTAATTTTTTAAGTACCTAGTACATTTTCTCTACGCTCACCTTAAACCATTTAGTTGCAGCAGTTTTTTAGATACTTTATATTTTTTTCAATGTTGACGCTCATATTAATTACTTCTACGTTAAATTTAAGACCACCCTCTATATCTTCCGCCTACTCTATAAAAGATAACGCACGCAAACTGTTAAGCAAATTGCCAAACACCAATCAAGTGGGCTATAGAAATCCAATACACGGAAGATTTCTTTTATTAAATCCCTTTGCCGATATCGCATGTCGACTTACGAAATATTTTTAGATACAAACCAATCCACAGAAGCCCTACAACTTAAGAAATGCCAAGTTCGAGAAAAATGATACTGGGTCACGTCATGTCCGGCCTCTGCACAAAAATGAATAGGACGAAACAACTACCAAGCGATGTCATGGAGACTCCTCTAAATCGATGCCTCAACACCTTCGACATCACCTTGTTGGGTAGGTAAAGGCACCTTTTGCATGAATGGCCCTCGAGTTGGCAGGAATTTGTCTCTCAATCAAGCAGGCCGTGATAAATCTATTGATATACAAAGAGATAGATTGTTCCTATAAATACCGAATACTTGCTATTTCAACGGTTTCCTTTTGCAAGTGTACAAGAGAGAAAATTTAATTTGCACGAGATCCTTCAGATCTTTCTCTGCTTCCACTCTTCATCCTATTAATTTTCCAGGCGTTGGCCATATGGTTGGAGCTGGAATATACGTCCTCACGGGGACAGTAGTGAGGGATATAGCGGGGCCGGGAATCATTTTATCCTTTCTGCTCGCTGGAATCGCTTCTCTCATGTCAGCCCTATGCTACGCTGAATTTGGAACTAGAGTTCCTAAAGCTGGTTCTGCCTATGTGTACACCTATGTTAGTGTTGGAGAGTTTTGGGCTTTCGTCATAGGGTGGAACATATTGCTAGAGCACATGATAGGTAAGTCGCCTCTTAGAACATTAACGAGTTTATCGCAAGGTTTGTATCAGAATAACTGCTTTAAGAATTAAAATGGTTTCGTTGTGTTCTGATGTATTAATATCGAACTTTTTCGTACTGCTGCTAAACATGTTTATTCTATTTAGCTGCTGTACTTTATCTGAAAATTATTTAAAACAACCTTGCATTAATTGAGTTATAATTAAACCCGTGCGCAACTCGTAATCTAATTACTAGCCTTTCATTAGTATTCTTCAAAAAATCTTTTTCTTCAACTAGCACTTTCAGAAATCCATTTTAACCTTAAAAGCTGGTACTAAACCGTCGAAATTTACTTTCCAGTTGCATCCAATCCATACAGCAAATTTGCTAACTCTAGTAAATATTGTACCGAACTGAAAAAAACATTGGGTATTGTCTTCGGTAAATGACTCTCTTCTTTATTATTAGTATGTTCGAATAGATGGAAAAATAACATGATGATAAAAGGCATAAACCCAGGAATCTGTCCTAACAAATCTAGCAGATACGTTTGTGGAAATTAATATAAAAATAAAAGATACTTGAACTGCAAGGCCCTATAACTTCTTACTGGAGGGACTTTGTACTAAGGTCTATCAGGTTTAATCGGTTTATTATAACCTAAGAAGTCTATCACCAATCGGCGTCCCATCTTTTTGAGATACACTGTATGTGGTTAAATAACGGTACATTCGCTATAATTCTATATTCAAATATTAATTTTATTTAACATTTAAATTGAAGGCTTAAATATATATTTAGAAAACATACTTAAATTTTGTTATCTAACTGTCAAACAGTATATGCAATTCATTAATTGACTATATGTGATTTATAACAGGTGCAATATTAATTTAGAAATCGTAATATTCTGTAACAAGCAGATTGTGCTCATTTGTGAAATTGCAAGTCCATACTTTCCCATGAATTAACCTTTGTAGTAATAATGTCTGGAATACTATCTAGTTTTAATAAAGAAAAATTTCTAGCAAACAGAACAGCATCCTAAGATCACCACGATTATCGATCCAAACTCTTCTATAGTTTTGACCAGGGTTGGCAAAAACAAATTAAACAAAAAATATGTTTTTTTTGTTTAAAAGCTTTTTTTTGTTAAAATATTGTTTCTAACTCTGAACTTTGCTGATGTACCTACCCACCTGTATTTAGTATGTAGCTCATCTAATTAGAGTAATTTCTTGTGAAACTGAATCACTAATATGAATAAATGCAGTTAACATATTAGTTTCAATTCCACTTTCAGTTACTGATTGTATTTTTGGCTGGATGCACGATGTTTTTTTGCCAAAACGAGGCGGTGAGCCGATGAGACCAACTTATTTGTCGATTTCACGGACATAGAAGCGCCGAGTCGAAAAGGCAACTGGCTTTGCAAACTTATATTCTGTCGAATGCACTTTTCTGCTTTAGTAGAGGTTCATCCAAACTGCAACCTTCCCGCCAAATGCAGTTATTCGTCGCTAAATGGCGATAGAGTTTTGGATCATTTCCGGTCTGCTAAATTTTTTGGGGAAGACGTTTTACGTTCTTGGTTTTCTATGTGCATCCGGGGCCATCGGCCGTTTTAGAACTTCCTGGCACATGGTTTTGAACTTTGTGAATTTCTGGTGAGGTCAGGATAATGCAGAACCACCAATCAAGGCATATTTTGACCCGAAAACTGGCTAAATGAATTGTTTGAGCGAGCACATGTTTTTGTGAAGGAACTGGCCGAATCTCTGCCTTTAACCTACGGGCTAAGCCTATCGTTTTGCTGGGAATGTGTCCTCAGTAGCAGTCTTGCCCGCAGTTCCCTTGTTGGAACGTAAACTGTTGAGTACGAGGCCCATCTCGCCTTGATTTCCTTGTGAAGTTAGGTGCAGGCAGAAGGGCTGGACAAAGCGTCGCTGGAGGCCTCTACCTCGTGCTGTATTTGTTTGCGTGCTGCAGAATACGTCCAGTTTGGTGGTTTGAATCTAATGGTCTTGTATTTATTTGTATAAACTTATTTGCGATTGATTTCACTTTTACGGCTTCCCCATTTTAATTAATTGTGTATTTTTTACGTGTGTGCTTATTTGACCACAGCTTAGAGCTGACTGATTTATTTTGGAGTAAATAACATCGCCTTGTATCTCGATATTAGCTGAGTGGGTGGTAGCACCGCTTTACGATTGTTCGCCCCTAAATATCGCCCATATTAAGTTTCTTGGCTCAGAAAAACGATCCTCGCATATCACATTGGAATACAAACTACCATACAGATATATGGATGTGAGGTTATTCCCGGTATGAAATAAAATGGCTAAGTGTGGAGCGCTGTAACATTTAACATTCATTCAGCAAACGGGCTGTTTCAAAATTAATTTCTTTGGCTACTTAACAATTTAAATTAAACCAGTTAGGAATATTAGTAGATGTTTACTCAGCGAGGGCTGCGTTTATATATTGGCACCAATACACACTGTGCCAAGCATGACTTGTGATAATTAATTGTGATATAGTATTAAGTGTTATTGTTCGTTGATGCCAGTAATTACAATCCATTTTATTCCCCCCTATTGTTATCCATTACGTGATTAGATCATTTTGCGATTTTTCAAACTGTGGGTTTTATTGATTATATTGTTTGTCTTTACCTTTGAGCAATTTAATGGTTCGTTCGTTCAAACGAACAAAGGAGCATGAGCCTGAAGCATTTGGCGCCCCTAGAAATTTAGATCTATTAGTTTCGAAGGTAAGTTTCCTACCCCTTCTCCCTGAGTTAGTCCGAGTACATGTTCCGATTCAATATCGGCAATTTATAATGTAACACCGAGTTTTGCGGCAATCAAACGAGTCTCATAAAGTGCCATAACCAAACGTGTCTTCATCAATAAATTATGGTTCAATGTATTTTTTTTATATAAACAGGGTGAGGTAATGAGCTCTTAACGATACTAACATTAATTTGATTAATAGTCTATAACAACACCGACAAAGATTAAAGAGTTTTATTCAATTTTGGTCCGAATCATAACTAGAAGCAAACTAGATCCCATCTGGAATTATTTTATGAAACTAAAATTAAACAACAATAAACTCGCTACAGCAAAATGTAAAAAACTTAAAAAGTTTAGTGGTACGTTTCAAAAATAAATTAAAGATGTCATATACAGGTATTTATAGAGTCTCTTGTACCTGTAATGCTGTATGCATTGGTGAAACAGGACGTTCAGTAAAAGCTCGTACCCCTGAACAACAGCGTTTCCTCAAGTCGGATCTCGTTTCATCATGGCCGAACACCAATGTGGTACAGGCCATAAGGTTTTTTTCGATAAACAGCAGAAAGATTCGCAAAGCCATTGAGATTTACAAACACCCCAATAATCTCAATCGAGACGAAGGCTATCTTCTTCTTTCCATGTGGAAAGTTCTAATTTCTAAACCCCTCCCAGCGCCTTTTTTCACTCAACTTGCCTGTAAAATTCGCCTTTCTCCTTTGCTTTTTAGAAGAGGTTCGCCTCTAACGTAGTTCACACATTGAGTTACCCTGCTCTTTACTTACCTCTCGATCAAGCCCCTTATGAAAGTGAGCGAAACGTTTTCTTTCATCTCGATACCGACCTGTTTCATTATGGATGGCAATTAAGAGCAGTCTTAATGAGGCAACTTTCAGTTTAGTGATACAGTTACGTACTACAGTTGATTCGTCAGCTGGAATCGATAATTATTTTTTTCTTTTGGGATAGTTCGCTTGAAACTAAGAAATCGACTGGGGACCAAAAAGCGTAAAAACTAGTTATCATTTTTAAACCTCTTAATAAAAACATCCCTTCAATTGAGGATGCAGCATAGCAGAATAGTTTTTATTGTTTTTTTTTTTGGCAGTGATTTTTTAAGATGTATAATTCTACTTCTTTGTAACTACTCGTTAAAATACTTATATATTATCTACAGTATGAACTTATTTTTATTCTGACAAACAATTCAAAAAAAAATATTTAAAACATGGCAGTTTAAAACATGTTTTAAACGCTTGTTTAAAACGCATTTTTTTTAAATATAAGGCTTTGATTTAAACACGTTTTAAACATTTGTTGTAAGCATGCCAACCCTGGTCTTGACCTGCAGTATTCACAAAGCTTAATAACGTAGTAGATAAATCACAACCTTCACACACAAAGGCATAGCCAAGGAAACTGGGAAGTTATCAGATAGCAAAACAGTCAACCAGGTAAAGTTCAAGCTCAGTGTTAAGCATCATCATTACTGATCCAAGAGTATCGAGTTCGATATGCGAACCCGGTGAGCTTTTTTAATAATAAAAATTTCATATGAAAGCATCTACATGTTACTGTAGGTATGGCATATAAAAGATCCCTTATTAGCGTTAGAACGACTTAGTCTCGGAAAAAAACTAGTAGGGCTTTTACCATATAACCATAGTTGGTATATCTATTATTTCACTTGCCTAGTCCTTATGGTGGTATATGCTAGGCGACACGCGTTGAAGTAAACAAGAAATAAGAAGTCATAGAGACATCAGATCGCAATCAGATCAACTCTGGGTCTAAATAACATTAAGACAGTGTAATTTCAACAGAAAATAAGTCAGAATGGGATACTCTTCAACATAATTTTAAATTAAAAGGTTAAAAGAGGACAGTACAGCATTAATATCAAGAAAGCATTAAAAGGAAATGAAAATAGACCACAAAACGAAATGGAACAAAATGAAAACCTACCATATCACAGAACATTAAAATAGCCGGAAACACAAAAAAACTTAAATTGAAGAGGCACGATGACATTAAGAAAATAAGGATATTGGTTGATGATGTTGAAGAAGACGAAGACCGAGAGGGCCGAGCATATTTTGATTTGTTCATGAGTTCTAGAAAAACTTATAGAACCAAATCATCTTGTCATTTTCTAAAGTTAGTTGAGATTATTATCACTATTGTATAAAATTAAAGAATGAATGATGAATCAAAAAATGTTTTAAAGACTACCCACAAACTAACAAGAAAATTAAAGCTTTTGGAAATGTGCCACGTTTCGATTGCGCCTCCATTATTTCGCAGTTCTGTGGTGCAGGTTATGTATTTTCGCGCACTCCCCGTCTTCCTAAATTCCTGCCAGACAGCGACTCTCAAAAATTATGGCCTTTGTTCTCAGCGTGTGTGTTTCCTTTCTGATGCCGTAATAATGACTTTGGTTTAGCGTCTTTGCGGTTTTACGGGATTACAGAGTATGGTTTTTGGTTCTTGGCCCTCGTAGAATGTGCGGATTGATGCAGCCCTGGCAGTTTTGTTGAGAAATGATTTATCGCCCCTAGTTGAGCGGATTTGAAAGCCGTTCACCAATCGTTATCTACACGTGGCCCAAATTTATCTCAGGTAAATCATTCGAAGCTGTTCGCGCTGTGTTTTATCGAAAGCATTCACGATTCTATCTTAGGCTCTTTTCTTTCTTTAGCCGGAGCCCTTCAAAACCGTAGGTTTGAAGCTTCTCGAAAGTTGTCGATCCCCGCAATTGAACGTATCGGTCTTAGCCCGGTTTGAATTGAACACCTGCAGTTCCAACCTTCGAACGCTTGGCGGCCTATCTCTTATCATCGTCTGGGCCAGTTGCGTGAACTCCCGTAGCTCTCAAAACAAGCTCAACAGGAAAACTAGAATCAGGTTTTGTGTTCCTTTTTAAGTTAAGATATTGAATGCTGCCAACAGCGAATCGATACAGAGGCTTCACCCGTATTGCTACCGAAGTCATTCAGAATTTCGGACACCGGTCATTATGTGCCGTTCGCTTCACGAACGATGATTTTCCAACCACGGAGCCGATGGTGAACACCACCTCATTTGTTTTTAAGCGGTTGTAGTTTATATTGATACCTCTGTTTAACCTGTTTTGTAAGCTATTGTTCTCTCAAGCCGAGCTTGTTGAGGTACACCTTAAATTGGCCAATAATTGCCTGAAAATTGTACTAATAATTACTTGAAATTTGTACTAAATTATATTGAATTATACTGTGATATAAGCATTTGGTCTTGTTCTTTGCTACTGCTACCTGGATTCGTGTACTTACTTTCAGACCATTGTGCTACCTCGAGTTTACGAAATCTCTGTGGTGCCTGGATACATTTGTTGTTAGTTAAAAGATTCGTTGGCCCTCTTTTTGGTTTTTAATTAATTGTAAGTACTTAAAGAATTGCACGCCGTCTCCCTGATTTAGCCTCGGCCGGCAATTGTATCCGTATAATCATTGATGTTATAATTTTGAGAGATTTAGCCGACGAATCGAATTGATGCTAATAATTAATTGTCTTGATATTCAGATAGATTTCCTTACTAGAGAATGTCTGAAATTGTTGGTCAAAATTGTGGGTTTTTCGAAAAACCATATCATTTCTTCGAAATAATGTATTGCTCTTTAATCATTGTGATGACCTTTTTGGGACATCTGTATACTTTCTCATATAATTTCCACATTCAAATAATAGCAAAATTCAAAAATGAACATCATAGCTATACAAAAGATACAACAATATAGAAAACTGTTAAAAAACATAATAATATAGTTTCATCTACAGTTACAATATTCCCGTCAGCACAACTACCAACTGCTAAACAGAGACTTGATATAAGTATTGGTGTGCTTTCTTTTTTCTCGTAGTGCTATATTAACATAGGACGTTGACTATCATAGTTGCCCATTTATTTGCTGCTAAATGATAAAATTCGGTAGATGACATCCTGGTTCATTCTTTCAGGTTTCTTGCCCAAGAGAGAGTTTTCTGTTCGATTTTCTTCTTCCTTAAATAATGTCTTCTAAAGAGTTCGTAGGGTATGCTATTGTTAATGCTATAATATATCCAAGACATTAAATCATCTAACGGTTTTTCAATATTGCTAATCATTAAACAAAATCCTTCTATTATGGGTTTGCACTATAATACTTATGAACGTGTTCTGCTAAATGGATATAACGTAATATTATCTCAGTCAGTGTTTAAAACATCTTCTTAGAAAAAGTACCTCAAATTCTTCAGTAGGAAGTGTGGTATTTAAGCTGCAATGGGAAAAAACAATGCCTATAAATTTACAGCTGATGCATATATGCTCGAAATTCCAATCCGTTAAAAAAATAGTCCATTTTCACTTAAGTACCAAGTCTAGCACTCATTGCTAAAGCTACACTGACAAATGTAAACGATTTTTTTTTTAAACTGAATGTACATTAAAATTCAAACCTGAGCACCGCTTCAAAGCACCAAACGTTATGATCACAACGCTTTATAAGAATTATCCACTGGAATTTTTTAAAATGTACTACAAAAACTCTTTTAATTCGGCTTTTGCTTATAAATAGCTGTGAGAGTTTTTATAATCGCCGTGTTCTTCTTAGAATTATCATACTACCTAATTTTTAATCTTTTGTAACGGTCCTAAAACATCCATATATTAAACGTGTGCTATGCACTTGATGTGTACGCTTTTCTAGGCAATCAGATTTCGAAAGTTCGATTCCCACCGACTGCAATTTTTGTATTGCGAATTAATGTAATTCGTATTGCTAAGTGTTTCATTTTGCTGTTTTAGTATTATTAGCATCAGTATAGATATTTTTACCTGTTTTGTACATTATTTTTAACTCCTTGAACGTAATATAGGTCGCCCATTATTTTTGCAGAGTTTTGATTTACGATTGGTATTTTTCTACTTTTTGAAAATGTTCACCTTGAAATCTTTTATAGTTTTCAGTTTATATCAATGCCGTAAGACCCATTTTTGAAGCTTCTTTTGGTTCACGCTTAGAAAGCGGATTTATGGTCAAAAATCTTGAAAATCAATATACTTTTGGCGAATTGATTAGTAAATTATTAAAACCTATCTGCTTGATTCAGAATTTATCCGCATTTTAGAAGTAACTTACCTTTGACCGCATGAAATCTCAGATAAGGAGCTGTTGATCGCTTTACGTTCACGTGGTTTGGAGTTTTGCTAAATTTATTTCGAGCCTTCGAACAATCTTCGATATTCATAATGTAATCTTCAATCATCTTTAAGTAATTTCTAATGCTGATTGAACCGTTCTTGGCACCTTTTATCTGTTCGACTAAACATCGCACGTTAGGAAAACCCCTGCTTCTTGTTAGTAACGGCTCTATTCCGACCTGTCCGCAACCCCCTTGGTTAGCACGTACGTTTGTAAGAGGGTCTTTCAGCCTTTTGGCAGCCGTCGTCAACGACTGTGTGAGAGTCAGAGGTATTTTACTGCACTTCGTGCATATCTGAGGACGCAGCTACCACTCTTGGTGGTAACTTATTAAATTATGCTACTAATGGAGATTACTTACTTCTATATATTTTGATTCGTTATAATTTGTAAATCGCAACAGTCACCTCTTGTTTGCAAATTTTACTTGCCTTATTTTTTCTGCCATTGACAGCGTTCAACTGATTTATTTTCTAAATGTATGCTGTGTTCGCTATTTGTCAAAATAGTAAATGGACCAATTTTACTGACATGCTCAACATTTGGTGGTTGGAGCGAAGCAACTTATCGTTGAAGTTGTTATATTACTTTTGGATGCGATGAGCGATGAGCTGTTTTGCGTCAGTCTGTGTCGAATATCAAACAAAACCTAACTTACTTCTTAAAACTCAAAATGTCTGTTACGACCTTAAAGCACCTTGGGGATAGTCTAAAGGGGTAGTTAGGACACGTTAATCGTCAAAAAGGCAAAGCTCACTCTAATCGGGCCTCAACTTGCTATAATAGACGACTGACCAGCTATTGCTCAGGGAGAAGGGCGGGTTCGGACCAACACGACATATTTTAGAGTAAGATGCTGTCACAATAGGGGTTTATTGTAATCAAAATAAGGGGGGGGGGGAGGTTGAGCGCCACGAATTTCATTTTTCGGACGGCCCTCGTAGAAATTCTAAGTCAGAGGACCGAAGGCTATGACGTTCTTGCGAGACGTTCCGGCTGGTTTCGGACTTACCTTTGTTGGTCTTTTAGTTTCGCCAAGGCACCTTACAAATAATACATCAAAGAGAGCATAAAGTATACACAAAGCACATAATATAAATAAACAATAAATAAAAGGAAAAGTCGTTTGAATTGAATTTAGGTCTATTGATATTTAAATAAGCGTGTATATGTTAGACATTAATAAACGTAAAAGGGGTTAGTAGCTTTAAAATTACTGTACATCGATAGATAACATATAAAAGTTCCACTTGGGACATTCAAACACAGTGATAGGTATGACGCAAAAAGTACGTCTGTTATGTTAAAGCGACTGTAGCGAGCAAGCCTCGTAAAATCTTAATAATATGACGCACCTATATTACTCTACGAGTAGGTCGCGCGCGTCGGTTACACATATGGCAGTTGCAATGCGTCTATTGCATCACTCGAAGGTTAACACAAGCGCGACGTGACATGCACCAGGAATACACATTACTATTCTACGATCTTACACATTGCTATTCTACGTTCACATTACCTGCGTTAATGTCTGACTGTATTGGCCACACGCACACTTCAAAAACAAAGGAAAAATTACTTAAAGCAACCACACGTAATTAATGTTTCAAGACATCCCACGGCAGCCAAAGTCCCCGTCGAGTTTACACAGCTCAACCACTTCCTAACGCTGCCGCTGGGTTAATCCTCGAGACGCGGTCGGAAGAAAGAAATGTGTGGAGCGCTTTTGCTTACCTTCCCTGTCTTGCTCCTGCAACCGATTCGCTATAACACAATATTACAACCGCTTCTTCGAGCCAAAAAACGCTACGTCGTGATAAACATGTGACGACGGGTTTGTTGAAGGTGGGGTTTACATCACCAAACTTGGTTTTACGACGTGCCTTCAGGGGCCATCTGGGCCGAGTCACATACGTGCAAGCTATCAAAACTGTACTATACTAGACCAGTTCGTTTTAAACAAGTAAACTGGGTTATTACGAGTACTAGGTTGTTTACATGATAACCCACGTTGTCATTGGCACCGTGGGTTATTTAGCTTATTTACATCATAATCAACATTACCCCTAACTCACTTCCTTGGCAACAGCTTAGCTCACTCTCAATTAATTTGTCACTTTAACTTTTCACAGCAGTTAATACGAAATGTATGCTTTTTTGGTATTTATTGAGTTGTTGGATAAAATTTCGTATGTCACGCGTGTGTTATTACAAACAATGCACTTAATAATTATTACCTATGACTTATCGAATCCATCAATATAAAAGTTTAAATTTAGAAACCAATGACGTATTTGGTACAATTAATGTAATTTCAGTTTTAAACAATTATTGAACTAACTTAATTTATTTTTTCTTGTACATGTTCTTTATAATTCTTGAGAAACATTTCTAAAAGCTATTAAACAAAATCCAGAAGCAAATAACAAAATGTCAATAAAAGTAGCTGTAGTAAAAGTAACAAGAGATCAATAAAAAAACCAATTAGGGTAGGCTGTGATATTTGTTATACGTTTGGCAGTACTGAAGTGTATTGTCAGTCCATGTCAAATTCGAGATTTGCAGGTTAAGTTTTACGTCAGTCTGTGTCAAACAACAAACAAAACTTAACCTGTAAATCTCGAATTTGACAATACACTTCAGTACTGCCAATCTTATAACAAATATCACAGCCTACCCTAATTGGTTTTTTTATTGATCTCTTGTTAGAACACACACAATTTAATAGATGAATAAAGAAGAAGACGAAGTTTTATAGAACTCATAGTGTCTTCTTCTTTCTATTCTTCTTTTCCTTTTAAATCAATAACATCATAATCAGACAAATGTAATTTTCAGGTGCAGCATCTGTAGCAAGAGCATGGAGCGGTTACGTCGACTCCTTATTTGGTGGAGTAATCAGCAATACGACGGTGAGCATAACAGGAGAAATGCATGAGCAGCTTTTAGGGCGCTATCCCGACATATTGGCCTTCATCGTTTGCATCACCTACGCCCTTCTGCTCGGCATTGGCGTGAAGGGCTCGGCGATAGTCAACAGCCTTCTTACAATAGTCAACTTAGCCGTTATGGTTTTAGTCATAGTCGTCGGCTTTTATTACGCCGACGAAAGCAACTGGTCGTCTCAACAAGGGGGGTTCTTACCATATGGTTTCGGAGGTGTCATAGCAGGCGCGGCCACGTGTTTTTACGCGTTCGTAGGCTTCGACAGCATTGCCACTTCAGGAGAAGAAGCCAAAAATCCCTCTTTTTCCATTCCAGTAGCTACCGTTCTATCTATGGCTATAGTCACGGTGGGTTACATACTGGTCTGCACGGCCTTGACCCTTCTAATTCCCTATTATATGATAAACCCCAACGCAGCGCTTCCGGAAGCCTTTGCAGGAATCGGTGTGAACTGGGTTAAGTATGTCGTGTCCTTGGGTGCTATCTGTGGAATGACCACCACACTCTTCGGCTCATTATTTTCTCTCCCTCGCTGTATGTATGCCATGGCCAGCGACGGGCTTCTTTTTGGCTTTCTGGGAAATGTTAACGCAAAAACACAGGTGCCCCTTACAAACCTAATTATTTCCGGATTTTGCAGTGCACTGATAGCACTGGTCTTTGACTTGGAGAAACTTGTAGAGTTCATGTCCATTGGAACTCTGCTGGCCTATACCATAGTCAGCGCATCTGTTATTATCCTTAGATACAGGCCTACCATTGAGACTGTTTCGCGGCCAGTGTCCACCCCAGGTTCCGAAATGTCCGCTTCTGTTTCCGAAGTGACCACTCCCGGATCAGAAGTCATGTCCTTGGCTGGAACCCTGAGGCCTCAATACAACTGGCTTAGTCCCCTATTCGGCAACTGCGAACCTGGATCTGTCGTTACAGGATCTGTATTTGTTTTCACGTGCTTTAGTGGTGCTCTCTGTATCTTGTTGCAAATTTCGTCGAAGGACTTGAAGAATGGAATTTGGTGGACTATTCTGCTGGCTACCTTCTTCATCTTAATTATGGCTGGATGTAGGTGGAAGAGTTTAATTTCCTTCTCTGTATTTAAACAATGTTGATTTCAGGTATACTAGTTATTGTTGCCCATTACCAGAATACCCTCGCTCTGAGATTTAGAGTACCCATGGTACCCTTTATACCAGCGTTAAGTATATTTTGTAATTTGGAGTTTATGGTCCACCTGAATATTCTGACATGGTTACGGTTTTTTGTCTGGATGATTGTTGGTAAGTTCATCGTTAGCAATTTAATAAAATGTACCTATTACTAAAGAAATATATTTTTTCTACGATCACTACTAAAAGTAGGCCTTATAGCACTAGCTTGTTTCACTAAAAGTGACGTTTTATAAATCAGTGTGTTAAAAGTGAAATCAGCTGTTTACTTTTAGCCCATGTGCTAAAAGTTGGTGAATTTTGAACTGGAAGTGAAGTTATAAAATTATTCTAGTTACTTCTTTCGTTAGAGGTAAATTGTTTTTTAAATAATTAAAGCATTATGTAATGAATAAAGTCAAATGTGTACTGTTATAATTACCTTGGATAACTAACTTTGACAGCTACCGGCTGCAGAAATAGTCACCTGTGCAGTCAAGGCCATCTCTTTACTATGACATAAATTATAACTGTCATAAACCTTTGTTAAATTGACATATATGGATTAATAACAGTAAATTTAAGGCCGTAGAAAAATATCGTGTGCAAACTCGTGCTAAAAGTGTTTATGCACGAGACGTGTTAAAAGTGAAATGTGCACATGTGCTAAAAGTAAACAGCGCGTGTTGAATTTAGAATTTAAAACAGGAAGTGAGGTTATAAAGTTATTCCAGTTACCATAGAATGGGGTTACTTTGCCAACGAGAGGTAACTTTGCCGGGCTTTGCATTACTAAACTTTTAAGTTAGTAACATTTTTGTTGGTATTGATGATACCTCAAATGTCACGTGAAGTGGTCCAGACACACTAATCAACCGTTGGCGGCATTATTTGGCGGGATATTAGCAGCGGTGCGGAAGTTTTATCGCCGTTAAGTAATATTGAAAATTTCTTATTTTTTATAATGTAGTACTGCTAAGAGTTGCACATCCTAAGTGGCTTATATTTGAAAGCTGTGTTTAATATAAGTGATGTGGTCATACTTCAGCATTCTGCAAATGATAATGAACATAATCTAACCTCAAAATGTTATTTTTTTTTGTTGCTGGCAATGTTACCCCGCATTCTCATTTTTTGGCTGATGCCTTTTTTTTTTTAGAAAATATCTAGAAGGTACAAAAGAACACAGAGAACAAAAAACTACAGAGATTATGATGCTGGTAACCGAACGAAGCAATAGCTGCAATTCGAAATGGTATTTACTCGTGTAAAAGAGCCCCCAAAGAGTTCAACATTCCAAGGAGAACCCTGTTCAACAAGTTAAAAGGAAAACACAACCAGAAAATAGGGTGTCTACAAATCCTTCCTGAACACATTGAACAAACTCTGGTAGATGTTGTTATTGCCAGTGCTGAGTTTGGGTGCCGCCTTAAGTTACTCGATTTGAGATTAGTGGTCAAATCGTACTTGGACAAGGAAGACATTAAAATAAATCAATTTGCTGATAATACACCAGAAAAAGATTGGTGTGAATCATTTCTAAAACGCCATAAGGAAAGACTCACGCAACGACACTGTCAAAATATTAAAATATTTGGTGCCGAAAACTAAAGAACAGTTGACACATTATTTCAACAATTTAGAGGAACATGGACAAAAACCTACCAGTAGATATAATCTACTTAGACTTTTCCAAGGCATTTGATCGGGTACCTAAACAAAGGCTTCTAAGTAAACTCTAACACAACAGAGTTCGGGGAAATCTTCTCAAGTGGTTGTCAGCTTTTCTTAGTAACCGTCAATTTTTTGTTAGAGTTGGTGATGGCACCTCATCTATACATCCTGTTTTCTCTGGCGTTCCCCAAGGATCTGTCCTTGGGTCCATTCTTTTTAACGTATACATCTCCGACCTTCACCACCTCATTACAGCAAATCACTGCTTTTATGCGGACGACTGCAAGTTCTACGGCAACCCACTTTGTGATAGTCACGCCAGAGTGATCTAAATACGGTAGCAAACTGGTGCTGCGAATGGTTAATACCTCTGACCATTCAAAAGTGCTGTGTGCTGCATATGGGAAATAACAACCCTAACTATCGTTACACCTTGACGAACACTTCAATTCAATCAGTCTAATCCCACACTGATCTAGGAGTTCTCGTAACTTCAAAACTCAGCTGGACTGAACATGTAACTACTGTCATGAGTAAAGCGAACAGAACCATCTACCAGATGAAAATGACGTTTGAAAATATTACTGCTCAACAGTTTTCTCAGATCTTCAAAGTCTACATTCGACCTTATCTAGAGTATGCCGCAGTCGTGTGGTTTTCTCATCTTATCAAAGATATTAGGTACCCTATTAGAAAATGTTCAAAGACGAGGAACGCGGGCCGTTGGTAATCTGCGTGACCGCTTATACCATGAAAGACTAGAAATCTTACAGCTGCCAGTTTTGAGAGATAGACTTCGTGGTGACCTAATTTTTACTTATAAGGTGTTAAGTTCTCGGTAGATATGTCCAAATTGTTTTGTGTAAGTGCTGATGAGAGATTATGCGGCCACACGAAAAAACTGAAGCGCGAAAATTTTAAAACAATACCCAGGCAACATTTTATCACAAATCGGATCTTTCATAAATGGAACTCCCTGCCAGAAAATGTCACAAGCGTCAACAACTTCAAAAATGGTTATGACAGATTATTCTCAAGTTCGTTAATTTAAAAATACCTTCGAATTATCTACTATTGTATTTATGTTCATTGTTCTTTACGAAACATGTATTCCCGAAACGTATTGGACACTATTATTACAGAATTGTGATTTTTTTCTCGTATATATTATATTTTATTTTGTACACATATTTATTTTAAAAACGTCATAGGTTATTATAAACCTTTGCTTTGTATAACTATAATAATAATAATAATAATAATAATGTATTCAACATACCGCCAAACAAAATATTGAACTACGATGAGACCAACCTAACGGACGACCCTGGCTCCCAGAAATGTATATTTCGGCGTGGAACAAAATATGTAGAGAGAATTTCAAACTCTACAAAAACGTCAATTTCGATTATGTTTTCTTGTACAGCTGCGGGGGAATGCCCCCTTACGTGGTGTATAAGACAGAGAGAATATATGACGCTTGGTACATTGGAGGTCCTAGTAAAACCAGGTATAACCAGCCGGACGAAGTCAGGTTGGTTCGATGCGTTCTGCTTTGTGGACTGGTTTCAGAATATCGTTATCCCTTGGGCAAAATCTCTTGAAGGCCCAAAAGTAGTAGAAGTGCCCAGACTATGTCAGCGACATAACATCAGATTTATATTTTTACCACCAAATTTAACGCATCTAACGCAACCCCTCGAGATAAGTGTCTTTCAACCCCTCAAGATATGTTGAAGAAAAATACTCACAGAATACAAGACAAAAAATCCACGAGACAACACAGTAAATAAAGTAACATTTCCTAGATTACTGAAGAGATTAATTGATGATATTAAATTAAATGAACAGAAGAATGTAAAAAGTGGTTTTCGAGCAGCGGGTATAAGGATGAATTACTGAAAAGGATGCAAAAAAAGCTATGAAAATTCTTATTCAAAAATTAATGACACACTTTTAAATTACTTAAAAGACCAGAGAAAAGCGAATGAAGTCGCAGCAAGAAGACAAAAGAAGATTGTGCAAGTACAACTAGGAAAGTCCATATAATTTGAAGACCTAAATATGGGCAATAATAAGGAAGAAAACAAAATGCCACAATGCTCTAAAGAAATCGAAAATGAAAACCGCGAATACCTTGCAGAGTCTGAGGACGAACTCCAAGAAGAGACTGAGACTGAATCCTACCAAGAGACTGAAGACGAAGATAAAACTGACTAAATAACAGGACGAAAATATGTAGTTGTAGCTCTTCCTGGTAAAGAGACAAAAAATATTTTATTGGGCAGGTACTCACCAAAGACGATGATTTTTTTGAAGTAAAATTTTTAAGATATAAACTAAAAAACAAATTTTATTTTCCTACTGCCGACGACATAGGCCATGTCAGTCAAGAAGAAAGTATTCAAGTATTACCAAATCCAAATAATGTATCTTCATCTAGGGAACTGTTCTGTTTCAACAAAGACCTCTCTAGGTTTAATTTTGTTTAAAAAATGTGGCAAAGTCTAGGATTAAGATTTGTTGCAAATACTATGGAAATGTTTATAAAAAGTTACCTAAGGATTTATTTGTTTTGTTTTATGGAGTTCATTAAAATAAAAGTTAATTTTCACATATTAGAGAAGTGTTTATCATTTAACTATTTTGTACACCTATATTTCTGTGGTAGGTACCCCACAAAAAATATTTTATTACTGCATGGCAAATATACTCATTGGGGAGTATTACTTTCCCACTGTATGTATTTTAAATGCCAGTTACAGGCATTTTTTGTGCGTTGGCAGTTACCCCAGGTAACTTTGCTAAATTTTTGGAATTTAAAAAAAAATAGTTGCTGTCGAAATTTCGAAATTTTTCCACAAAGATTTAGTAATCTTACAGAAAAAACATGAAAATTACACATGTCTTATTTAGAGTGCTATCTCTAAATGGAAAAAAGTTATTTCTGAAAAACCTCGAAAGCAGGTGCAAAGTAACCCCATTCTACGGTACTTAGAGGTAGTTCTTTTTTTAAATAATTAAAGCATTATGTAATGAATAAAGTAAAATGTGTACTATTATAATTACCTTTGATAACTAACTTTGACAGCTACCGGCTGCCGAAACAGTCACCTGTGCCGTGCCTATGACATAAATTATAACTGTCATAAATGCAAATCTTTGTTAAATCGACATTTATGGATTAATAACAGTGAATTTAAGGCCGTAGAAAAAATATTGTGTGCAAACTCGTGCATAAACATCCACTTTTAGCACTTGTTGCACAAATAGCTATTTAACATTTTCATCAGAACAATGTAACTGCAGAACTGTGATATTATACAAGAGCATTTTAATATATATTTTTTCTTTTCTACACAGGAATGCTAGTTTACTTTTTATATGGAATTCACCACAGTAAGGAAGGAGAAAACATATCTACATATTCAATGTTGATGACATCTTCAGAGGCAGTAAAAGGAAAATGGGGTGCTACAACAAAATCAAATATCAAGGCCGTTTTAACACAACGAAAATCGTCTAACGGGGAAAGGAATGCCATTATTGATGAAGAAGAAATAGGTCAATAACGTGTAAATAAAAGTTAACTAAATTGTACCATACAGATATGGATAGATATTTGATTTTACAAATCATTGTGTTGTTTAGAGAATATTATTTCTCAATTCCACGGGCACGTACAAGATTATTCTATTGGCTATTGATGTTTTGATAAATCGTCGGCTTTTGCAGTATCATGAAAATGATGTATATCCAGGATAAATAGCAGAATTTAGTTTTCCTACTCACCATTGCCTAATTCAAATGTAAACTAGTGATTTTTGTGCAAATTTGAACAAATATTCTTAGTTTTCCTGCTACCATTTTTATTGTTTTCTTATTTTACTTCAACTGGGTTGTTTTTACAGTGGAACCAACTTTTTAATATGACTTATAAGGATGTGGTAGTAAATGTTTAGGTCTGTAGGGAAGGTTTGATATGGATGATTTTTTTACATTTCCCTCTTTCTTTCTCGATTATGTTTTAGCTATTCTAGTTGTTTTATTTATATCATATAGTTTAACTCGGACAGATCATTTACACTAGAGCAAATATAGCTTCTTCAAACATTAAAAATATTGCTTCTGCCGCATATTTTTCAAATTTAGGTAATTGAAACACCATGACAGTTATTCTTTTATCTACAGACTATATTGGTATAGCTCATCTCATGGTTCTTTTCCCTGACATCATTTGGAGCGGTCATAGAAATGATCTGAAATTATGTTTCCATCTATCTTCTTTTGTTAGCAGAAGAGAACATTTTAGATCATTTCCGTGATTTCTCCAAACGCATATGACGTAAGGGAAGAGATCCCCGAAACAAACTGTATATCCACGCTTCATCCATTTCGACAAATCCACTCAGGAAACGTTTATTTCGTCGAAAGTGCTCAATAATTATATTTTCCATACTCCTTCTGCAGAAAAACTATATACATATTTCAACAAAATATGATGAGCATGTCTGAGAAGCCCCAATTTTGCACTAGTTTTCGTTTGAATTTCTGGAATCATGTGATATCCACATAGTCGCACAAATGAAAAAAAAATCTTTTTGAGCAACTTTCATCTGTATCACTAAAATGCCCTTCTCAAATGGAACAATCTCGTTACTAACATAAAGAACCTTCGTCAAT
Organism: Agriotes lineatus; assembly: GCA_940337035.1. Taxonomy (NCBI): domain Eukaryota; kingdom Metazoa; phylum Arthropoda; class Insecta; order Coleoptera; family Elateridae; genus Agriotes; species Agriotes lineatus. The sequence goes on along the minus strand of OW679200.1, from coordinate 124,432,234 downwards.
AAGTGTAACGGGCATATGATCATAATTCCTGTGATTTCGAAGGCTTTCACGACCATTGTCATTAGGTAATGGCGACTACCGGAATTGGACCGTGTCGTTCATAGGAGGTTTTTCATGAGTACCACAAAGTAGCATGATAATTCAATATGTAAACCAAACCAGAGGCAAATCTCTTTTGCAAGGACAAGAGATAGAAGAGCAGAGAAGAGTTTCGTCTCTGGCGTGGTTGACACTTTGAGTTTCACTTCTAATCAAGCCCCTTATGAATGTTGGCGTTGAGTTCTTCTATCTCAATAATAACACGGTCCATTCTCAAAAATCGTTCGGTACACCATTTCTTTTTTTTTTTTCTCTCTTTTTGGAAATGTGACCGCCCTGCACACTTAGGACGTAAAGTACCTTTTGGGAACCAATAACTACTTTGAAAGATAAAATTAGTAACACTTAGTTGAAAGAGTTTCTTAAATAATAAATAGGGGAAATGAGAGATAGGAACCATATTCTGCATTTTAGTCCTGTTTCAAATGTTAACAGTTTTTCACCTACTTCATTTAATAAATGTAATTTCAAACGAATAAAATTTTAAGTATAATTTGAACATGATCATTTTAATAAATAATTCACAACCTTCGAAATATTTCTACTCGCATATTCATACACTACATAAATAAGTTTCAATATTTGCAATTAATCGCATATCATAAGAACCAAAGCTATAGATAAACCAAAGAAATAAGTTAATAGTAGCGATAAACATGTTTAATTTTGCGATGTTTTACTACTGTAATAATTCTATAACATTTTGAGAACAACTGTACGTTTCAGCATGTGACTCATAGAATATTCCACATCTGGGAGTCAATTCTACGACAATGTGATTAATGTATTTATCCGAGAATACAAGCTTTTTCTTCGAAGAAAATGTATGATAGCTACATGAAATACAAAACAATCAGTGGAACTACGAATGTTAACCAATGAAATAAAAATAGGAGCGCAAACAAACATTAGTATTAAATAGTAAGTCAGAAAACTTAGTTTATGTGTTTTTGAGTTCTATTATAGACCATTATTTTAAGTTTTTAGTTTATTAAACGAAAAAAGTTGTGCTATATAGATTATATAGTCCCAAAATGCAAATAAACGTAACAATACTATTTTTTAAGTCCTCGCTATAAGCAGATTATTGATAATTTGAGAATAATTTGAAGTTTGTAAATTTGCGTTGTTTTATTGTTATTATATATTCCTGTAACCTAGTTTTATTTATCATTTGTGCTACATATACGTATGTGAGAATCTATAGCAGATAAAAAAAACAGTTAAATGAAAAATTATTTCTGCCAATGAATTATTTTCATTTTTTTTATTTATGAATGTTTTTATTGTCGAACACAAAAAAGTGAAAAACTCAAAGGTGTTTATGTTTAATAAGCCTATTTGATTTAATTTTTAATATTTGATTTATGGCATCTTTTTTTAAACGCGACATATATATGTCTATAAAACTTAAATGCATTATTTTTTCTGTTTGCTATACGACTTATTGGAATAATTTCTACAAAAACAGAGTCTTTCACTGTACTTGTAGAAATCTAGTAAGCCACGAACGTCTTCTAAGGAGGCGGTAAAATCTGCTATCGTTTCTGGGATTCCATGTGCACATTATGCACAACACAATTCTCGATATTTAATTAATAAAAAATTAAATAAAGCTTTGTATCAGTTATGAACGCTTACCTTTCGGTACTTTCAAAATTACTAATTTCCTTTTTCTTCTCTGATATTTTTAGTCCATTTTTTCATATAAAAATGCAAATGGCGAAATTCTAGAAAAATCATTGGCAACAAGCGTTATCATTAGATTGACGTGTGTTGGTACATGAGCTTCTGGTTATTATTTTTAAATTGTAATTCTGGCTATTACTTGAAATATAATTTTATAATTTGGTTTTTAACTATACTAAAGCCACGTTGAAAAGGCGAACGATGTAATCAAATGCACGTGGTTGTTGAAAATCACGTATATAAAAGCTCTCTGTGGTTGGCCGCCCTTTCACTAGAGGATGAATGAACGCTGTTTTGCTGTGCGGTAATTATCTGCAGTATCAGAGCTTTGTCTGTGTTTGTAGTATGTTGGTGCATAAATAACAAGTGTGTGCGGAAATTGTTGGTTTTGGAGTACAATGGAACCCACAGAAACTATACAAAGCAAGCGGCATCAAGAAAATCCTGAAATTGCCTTATTGGACATTCATGAGTTTTTTGCAAAAACTTTTCATATTGGTGTGAGACTGGTACAAGGAATACTCGAAGAATACAAAGAAAATCATCATGAAAGAAAAAAGAACGCGAGTGAACATTTTGGACGAAATAGATTACGCCGATTTATATGCACTACGAGAAAAAAATTGTGTTTGGAAGTGAGTACAAACGCACATTAATTTAAAATTTAAATAGAGACACTGAGGTCTTGTGACGTTTTAAAAAGTTCCTGAGAAGGGATTTATATTTCGGGTTGGCTCAATCGGAGGCAGGGTTTGCTCCAACTCAAATATATACTTTCAGGAAAACACCAGATAAATACCATAAATATATTGCAGATAACTATAGTACAAATTAATTCGTCATTTTAGAATTAAATGAATTGTATATTACAAAATTAACAATTTCTTCTAGGGGTCGGATGTTGTTATTTCTTCGTTTAACTATAACCCTTCTAACAGCGCTGTATGGTCGACGGTTGCCACGGATGAGGTACCAAGTAATCGCGACAATTTAAAAACCGAATTTAGCCGATAGAGCGAATGTCCCTGTGACACAACAAAGAAGCTGATTTGCGGTTAATTAATTAAATCATTAACGATGGTAGCCAAAACCGCGGATCAACCTTCTTGCTGCGCGTACAACACGGAAGCTCTGAAAAATTTCGTACACTTACCGCGATGGCCGAGCCAACTCAATCGGCAATATGGTCGTGGGTTCAAATCACCAGCTATGCACCGCTGTACAGTCTTCAAAAAAAATTGTTGGGCGCCAGAAACCAGATGGTTTCGATTAAAAATAAATGAACTACAGAGTTTATTAAATATTAAATAATCTTGCAGTCAATAACTGTGATTTACGCAATATGGAGTTTATTCAAAATTTGCAATAATACAAGCAAACAAACTAAAGGTTGCCACACGCATTAATACAAATAACCCCTTTGTGAGTCGTTAAATTAATTGAAATAGCAAGGTAAATCAGTTGATATGCATATCGCTGCCATTTATAAAAAAACCTTTCTGTCTAGGCTGTTGAAATAAAAAAAAACGTGGGTGCTCCTTTCACAAAAAAGCTATCTTTAATTAAATAACAGTGAATGTTCTACTCAATGGGAAACAAAGTACTGGTATAACCAGCCCGGGTTTAACAACCGAAAGCACTAACCTCTGGCGTCCTGTACTTCTTAAGTGCAGTCGAGGGGTTGCTACACAGGATTATTCTTATTTTTATTTTTTGGTGTATGGCTCGTTGGGATTTTTTCTCACTTTAAAATTCTGTGATTAAAATTTAGAACATATTTAGTATTATATTAATGTTTTTATTTTATGCTTATTTTAATTACAGCATTTTAAAGCTAGAAAAAATCCCAACGAGCCATACACCAAAAAATAAAAATAATAAGAGACCAGGCTACAGACAAACAAAAATGGCTATTCCTAACCAACGATCTTTCAAAGTAAATAAACTAAAACCATCAAAAATTTAATTAAAAAAATTAATTACTAAACCAAGAAACTTGCCATTGATTCTTATACAGGTAGTGTAATTACCAAATCATAAAATAAATAATTATACAATAATATAAAAAATTTCCAGCTTCTAACAAAAACTAAATACACACAAGACAACCATCTAACTAAATAGATCATCATCTATTTTTAAGTATCCCGAAAAATAATCCACCTTAAGCTAAGAAATGAAAATATCACAAAATGGAAATTACCATGGAATTCTAAACACATATTGTAGAAGTAGGACTTTGAGGTCCAAATGGAAAACCCTTCAATACTTTTGAATTAGATAAAAATACAAACATACCATCCTACTAAACTTCAAAAACAAAAATTTATTAATGAGAAAGAAATATTTTAAAACAAATTCTTGAAAACAAATCAAACAACCGACCAATGTAAGTTAATTAAAAATTTTATTTTAAAACATCTATCCAATATTAATACAAAATAATGTTGTTTTAGATAATTAAAAACAACCAATACATACTAAATGTTTTGGAATCCAATTTTACATAAATAACCATTGGATCTTATCCAAGTTTCACAATCAAAATAAAACCAAAACCAAAGGTAATAAAAAAAACCAATACTAAAGGTAAAATAATTGGAGGTTTATTAATTTCACAAATCTAACCTTTGAATGCTTATTTCTAGATTAAAAATTATTTGTTTTATATTTTATATGTGTGTGTCCCATAATTTTTAAAATGTATCAACTAATTAAAATATGTCATGAAGAAGCTATAATAAATAGCGAAACGTACGTAACATTAAATTGACCTTTTATTTTCAATCACTAAATTGTAATTTTGACACAACTGATGGTTTTTATTTAAAAAAACCATTAGTAATTAATGAACCTTTTAAAATCAAAAATTAGCTGAAAAATGTTCTAACATTTTTAGGAATGTAATCTCAACAGATTTTTTGTTTCGATTTGCATCCTAAAAAATTCTTAACTCCCAAATATCACAGCTGTACAAACATTTAATAAAAAATAAAAATAAAATAAAAGACTGGCTCTTTGAAAAAACATCCTTTTCGACAATGATGATTTGAAAGTGCATCTGGTTGCGTTAGCATTAGCTACATCATCATCGGTTGAAAAATTGTTGATTACTGTTCCAATTAATCCAAAGCCTTTTCATTTTGCAATTGAACGCGGCTATGAACACAGCTCAGAAGAGTGGTTTCTTTTCATCGATTCTTCGAAAATGAGTTTGAAAGCTATACTGTAAGAAATTCTTATCCTTCAGTTTCTGTTGGTCAAGCAATTCGTGTGAGAGAGTCCTATGAAAAAATGAAATGCATTCTATGTAAAATTTATTACGGAGGATGAAAATGATACTTACCTCAAGATTCCTTTGTGAACGGCTCATCTGATCAAAAAAATATATTACTTTGTTAAACAATGGCCAACAATTAAACAGTATATTTTTACTCAACACAAGCTAGTTCAACATGCTAAAATGTGTTTTCGACGCACATAAGTAGGATTGATGAAATACTTCATTAAAACAAAAGATAAACAAGGTCCTGAATGATTACAATATTGTTACGGGTAATAACCGTTACGCTTTAATGGCCCATTAATTTTACAGTCCGTTTTATGCATTTTACTACCCCTGTCTGAACGCTCGGCGTTTAACAGCTATCGAGGTCTCCCAACTCGTTTTGAACGACCTTCAGTCGCACGAGATGGATTACTGGTACGTTGCCATGAGTAACTAGGCCAAGTATCGTTTAATTGTCTCCGCGCACCTCCGGCGGTGTTTTTTATTTGTCGTCTTTCGCTTAATTGCACGCATTTACTTTATATTAACCTTTACTTTAGTTTAGAGCTAATTTATAGTTACTTACGAGAGCAGGAATAGTGTCCTAGATTACTCGCGCTACTGCGAATTTGTATCGTTAACTTATTGATATTTGGTCTTAATTACCCATAGCATTTGATTGCGGATTTGTCTGGCGGCGTGATTTAAGTCTTGGAGCTGTAAACTGAAGGTATGTGCGCTTTCTTTTTTGTTCTCCATTCTAATTAGGCACCCGCAATTCATGGATTTCAAAGCCCACTATATAATCTGTAAAGTATGAGAGCTAGTTACGTTTAACCTGCAACGTCACCGTAACTTTGTAATTAGCATTCTATAATTTGTTTGCGACGTTATTGTAATTTGGTATTATTTAAAGTTCCTGTAATTAGTAGCCACATAGTGTACACCGCGCTTGTAATTTTCGACCAATGCTAAGAAGTCGCTCCTGTGTGTTTTATGCGAGTGCTGACATTGAATTGGTGTATTAAATTCTGTATTATAGGTATGTATTGTCGTTAATTAATATAATCCTTATTCATATTTACTACGATTTTGTGTACCTATGGCTAATGCAAGCTACTGAGGTATCGATTTATTTTGAAGTCTGTTTCAGCTGGTAGAAAATTGGCTACGCATAGAACCATAATGAGTTTAAGAGTTCTCTTAAGCTAATTTACTTATCGATTGTACAAAAGACTCTTTGGCGCCCCGCATTAATTTGGAACACCTTTGCCATTTATAGAAAAAGAACCGCACACGTCTCCATTGTAACTAGTTGGCCCTCCGATAGCTCCATGTAGCCTGAACGTTTGTTTGGTACGATTTGAAGCTGGTTAGAGTCATTGAGAAATTTTGGTTTGTGACTTTAGTCTAAAATTGTTTGCTGTTTGTAGTAAAATGATTATATACCCCAAAGTTGGTGGCATTATCTCAAACAGAAATTTTTACAATATAGCAGATGTTAAACTTAGAAAGGGGATTCTTGTAGGACTTCACAAAATACAGAATTTGAATAAACATTACGCGACTTAGAACATACAGCTTAAGAATGCTTTTAAAGCAGTGGTACAAAACTTTCTAGAATAACAAATTTGAAAACTAAAGAAGCGGTCACTGAACGTCACAGGAGGTAACAACCATTAAGCTATTGAGACTTCAAATACATTTCTTACAATTCAACTTGGACTTCTTTCCTCCAAATTTTAGCGATGTTAGTGATGAGAACGGCGAACGATTTCATCAAGACATTGCCAGCGCTGAAAAGTGTTACCAGGGCCAATGGAACAGCGAAATGTTTGCTGATTATTGTTGGACTTTGACATCAGTAACTTCGCAAACCCAATACAAGAGACACGTGAAGTGAAAAATACACTACAGCAACATATCTAATGTCTCCAATTTTTTCAGTAAATCTCTTCTCTCCGAAAGCTGAAGTGTTAGTAGCGACTTGTTGTTATTATGAGAACTAAAAAACAATAGAAAATTGTATATACTTAATAACTAAAAAAAATGCATGTATACATATGGAATGCTACGAGGGCTGGTCTATTAATTGCTAGGAGCAGGCCATTGATTGTAATAAAAAAAATTACATAGACAACAAGGCTGCTACAGTGGAGACCAAGAACAACGAGACGAAGCGTAGGGAGGCCAGTAACCAGATGGACGGATGACACCCGGAAAGTGGCGGGTAAAAATTGGATCAGACTGGCAAACCAAAGAGAAGAATTGAACGAATCGGGGAGGACTATGTCCAATATTGGACCAACAAAGTCTGAAGAAAAGAGAGAGAGAGAATCCTTAAGCTAATTTTTTAAGTTTTCCATATTCGAAGGTATAGAGAGACATTTTTTTTTATTTTTATGTTGTTTATTGCCCACTCGACTTTATGGAAGTGCCGCAGAATGCTTTGCGGGCAATGATTTTCTACCATTATAAAAGAAGTTAGACATATAACCAATGTCAACAAAATATAGTGGTATCGTTTAGCGACTACAGTTCTTCGTTCTCCACATTTAGTTACTGGTTCCGTGAGTTTAAATGGGTGGTGTGCGTTAGCAGATGAACCGAGACTTAGACGACCTCCAATAGCTGTTTGTGCTGAAAATGTTAGTTCAACCGAAAAGCTGCTTAAGAGAAATAGAATGTAACACATAGAGACATTCAACAAAAAATAGAGTTAGAGGACACGATAAAACAGCTAAACAAGGAATCAAAGAAGATTGGTTTGAAAATGAATACTCTCAAAACAAAGATCATGTCTAACGTTCCTTCAGACAGAGAAATTGAGCTAGACGGGGAAATTTTAGAAAAGACAACCTCGTATATATATCTCGGTCACACAATACTTATGGGAAAAGAGAACCAGGAAGGGGAGATATATAGAAGAATAAAGTTAGCATGGGCAGCTTTTGGGAAGCTCAGCTATGTCCTGAAGTCATCAAAGTTCCCCATAAGATCAAGAGCTAGAATATATGACGCATGTGTACTACCTGTCTTAACCTACGGGATTGAGACGGCGACTTTCACAAAAAGAAACATAAATAAGCTGAAGGTGGCGCAAAGGAGTATGGAAAGAAGAATGTTGGGCATAAAGTTGAGAGACAAAGTAAAAAACACTGAAATCCGGAAGAGAACAGGGATAACAGACGTGGGACAACGAGCGGCAAAGTTGAAGTGGAGCTGGACCGGTCACATCGTGCGACAAGAACGAGAAAGATGGGCAGGTAAAATTCTAGACTGGCGACCAAGGACGAGTAAAAGAGGCGTAGGACGACCGCCCCTAAGATGGAGCGATGATATTGTGCATGTGGCAGGGAAAAGATGGAGACAACTTGCTAGAGATCGAGATAAATGGAAAACAAAAGGGGAGGACTATATCCAGAAATGGATGAACGTCTGATCGAAGAAGAAGAAGAAGAGACATTCAACAAAAAATAGGCACTAGATTATTCGCAGTTGTTAACATTTTACACATCCAACATTTGAATGTGAGGAAGCTGGCAAGTCGGTGGATTCGACATTTGTTAATCGAAGAATAAGCACTAAGCACATGTGGATTGATGCAGATTTACAGTGAATTTATTTTAATGGTTAACATAGCAGGGTCGTTTTTATGCCAGCATTTAATCATACAGGTCACTTCCATAGTTACCAATGAAATCAATAGATTAGAGTGTTTATTTTACGAGTTAACATATGATTTTGAATTAGGTACTTGCTAATAAGAAACTTTAATTTTCTAGGTCTGCAACTAAAAAGTAGATACGTAGGGTCGTAGAAACAACTTGTGTGTTGTAGCTTTTCTTCAGTGGTATACATTAGGATAACTTTTAATTGTATTTTGACAAATAATAATTCCTATGTTAACTCGTAAAATACACGCTCTAATATATTGGTCTCATTTGTAACTATGGAAATGACCTTTATGATTAAATGGTGGTATAGAAACGAAATGCTTATGTTAACTATTAAAATAAATTCCCTATATTGGAAAAGTTTGATTCAAAATCTTCAAGTGTGCTTAATATTGTCAACAGTGATGAGTCTTGGATCTATAATTAGCCCGATACTAAACAACAGAGAGCGTGTGGCCACAGCAAGTGTTTGAATTTTTGAAAATTTAAGTTATACTAGATGAAAGTGCAAGCAAAAAATTATTGCTGCTTTCTTCAGACGTAGTGATTTGCAGTAAACCCTCCTGACTATCGTAAAACTGTAACTTCTGATATATAAAAGTCTGCCTTTCTCAAATCTTTGGAAAACAGTGTAATGTTTGCCGAAAATCTGGTTTGCGGGACATTTTGTTACACCATGATAATGGAATTCTTCCTATGTGTGCTATAAATTTCTCATACAAATATGAAGTCAGCTGGTCACTCACCCCCTAGTAGAGTCCAGATCTTGTCAGCTATTTCTCTTTGTTTTCAATGATTAAAAAAAGCATACGTGGTAAGATTTCTTGTCGCAAATGCGATTACAATTTTTAAAACCTGACAAAAACGGATTTCTCTGTCTGTTTTGAGAAGTGGTCTCAAATAATAAACAATAAAGTATTTTCCAGTTCATATTTTTCCTACAATCGACAATTTATAGTACTGCAGGTAGCTGCTTGCTTGTAAATCACGCTAGGCGCGAGTGGATGACAAGCGTCGTAAGTACAATAAAATAAGTGTCGCAAATGATGGATAACATCCGCAGACGCAGTGCGCAATTAGAAACACATGTACAAAAACTTAATACACCATGCAGACCAGCTGAAGCGCCGAGCAATTGGCAAACGACGGTCGAGGTAATAAAATCCTTTACATGCAATAGTCGACGGCCAGCCGAGGTTCAGAAAACTCTGAAACCACCCGAGCAGACAAGCTGAGGCGTCATAAATTATTTCTCTGGCGCAAAACTCTGGGACAATGGCAGTTAGCACTTTTACTTGCAAGGAGCCTCAAACCAGGCACGAAGCACTACTAAAATTATCTGTCTGACGCAAAACCCGAGGACAACTGCAGTCAACACTTTCACTTGCATGGAGTTTCTACCTGGTTGAGAGAGAACAGGAAATCAACCACTGGCGCAACCGGCAGAGCTAAGGTAAACACGGCCAGGGGCAAGCACTACACAGTTCAACTTCAAACATTTCATTCGAGTCATTCATTCGACGACAGTCATTGCAATTTGGTCATTCGATTCCATGTCAGTTATTTCATACGTTCACCGAGCTCTGTATAAATAGCAGAGTGATCTTAACGATAGCTAGTTAGTCGCGCACTTTATGTATTTTTATATGTAATTTTACATTTATGTGTATATGTGTGTGAATAGTAATAGGGATTTCTTATTATCTCCAAAGTATTTATCATTTCCAAATATTGTGGATGTTACCACAAACCTCTTTGGTAACCCAGCAACTAAAATATTAAAGGACACAAACACTTAATTGTACCACCCTTAAACGAAGAGGTTGACAAGGCCTCAGCTAGCTCGTTTAACTCTCGGCAGAATATGGCGTGGTGTAAGGATCAGGCTAAGAAATGCTTCGGGCTTTTACTATTGAACAATATATTAATAAAAGAATTGGGCGCCATGTCGTTATTCACAACAAATGAACAAACCTAGCTAGCAAAATCAATCAACACCTACCTTGTAAGCTTCGCTGCATACCTCAATCTAAATGTAGTAATGCTAGCAACAACAAATACTAACAGTAACAGTCAAAAGGATATTTAATATCCAGCACACACAAATCAAGGTTGGCGTCACCCAACTTACACACACATGTAATTGTATATCAGGAAAAAGCAGACAAAAAAAGATTTTAAAAAACTTCAAATCGAAGTAGCATTTCAGACCTTGCAAGTTATAGCTTAAATTACAACTTCAGGCCCTGTGAACCCCAAATGACATAAACATATAACGCCAAGGGCGGTAGCTGAAATAAAAAAAAATTCCGCAATTCTTAATTATTTAAGTACTAGCACTTTTGCGGTAGTAACAATTGAGCCAAATATTGATTTCACACGCTCAGTTTGAGTTGCTAAGATCTTAGTAAGAACTGACATAAGTTTGCGGCATCATGCCTCTGTAGATAAAAAACAGAGCTGATAATGGCATGTAGGTACTTACAATTTAATTAATGATGAAGTCCAGCGATCGGCAGGGGAGTCCTGTTCGTTGCATTTTTCTATGAAGACTCAAAGCCCACTGACTGCATGATTCTCAGAATCCCAAGGTCAACGCTCGAAAACAGAACTAGCATCAAAAGGAAGGAAACTTCTGGCTACATACAAGCGCGAATTCGAGAAACTGGTTAGCTCAAGTAAGAGCCAAAACGTTAGCTCCGGGATGCTGAATTTAAGTCTTCCTGAGAGCCCAAATAGCTGCTTGATTTGCAAGCCAATACGGCCTGAATATTGAAAAATTAGAAAACGAAATTATGCTCGCAAAAGCATTCTTACCGATGATGTTCAAGACCTAATTTAGAAGACGCATCGCAGTGATTTCAATGAGAAGAAGCGCAGAGCAATACAGCGTAAATAACCAAAATTAATACTCAAAGAATAAAATTGGAAGAAACGCTCTTACCAACGCTGGAAGCGAGCCCGCGAACAATGTCACAAACGGCTTCACTTGCTTGGAAAACAAGAACGTCTCTCGAAAAATCAATATTATACCAGCTATTGCACTGTTTTTAAAGCCAACGCAGATCGAAAATCGACTGCTGCGATTAGCTTGAATTCTCTTGCTACAAAGTGGTCCGAAAATCGGTGTTGAATGCATTAACGCGGTTTTGAAATAAAATTGAAACGAGGCGTTACATAATTAAAAATTAACAGATTGCGTAACATGCCTGGAACAACAACCATATAATACATGGGTACTACATAAAGATTTTATCTAAAGAATTGCTATCAACTAGACGCAAAATTAAAGAAACTGCTTATATTTTAGAAGAATGAGCGTGTATCTTCCTATTGTGCTGATTTAGCTAAAAGTCAATCATCGATTCTTGAAAATCAAATCAAGTAGGTAACCTTATATCAAAAGTTATCCAACAAATATGGACTAATTACACGATGCTACGAAAGATTTCTTGTTTTATTCTTTAATGTATTAATTTTTTGTTGAATTGATAAGAATAAACATTTCCTAAAACGTTTTTAATGTGACGAAATGCTCAGCAAAATATTAACATTCACAGCTAAAAAACGTTGTCCTAGTTTTTTATAGCAATGGTCTCGGTTAAATTCTAAATTTCGTAGCATAAAATTCACATACGAAGTGGAAAACGAAAGACCATGTCTGGATACCTTAGTAATACGAGCCATGCTGTTGGAGATTTGGCAACGCTGCTGGTAGTCGAATCGTCTAAGTTTTGTACTGTTTATTTATAAATGTCCGTTGAAATGTGGCGTGTGATTAAATATTAATATGTCAGACTGCTCTAAGTTTGAATAAATACATTTATTTTAGTGATGGGCATAACCGGACAATTTTCATAACCGAATTATTTGCATTCGAATGATATTAATAACCGAATGATTATGTGAATAATCATTCGAGTACATTTTGGTTCTCGATTCGTTTCGATTTCGCCGGTTTGCCGGTTACGCGGTTCAGCGTCATCTGCATCGGCATCGTAACTTGCAGATAGCAGAGGAACTCAGTTAGTCGTTAATTATAATAATTGTATATTTTTTTTTTATTTGATTTCTAAGGAGTTTGTGCAATAAGTAATTGTGGATATGAATGAAATATATCTGGATACACCTTTATTGTTTTGGATTTCTGGCAATTTATAATAATATAATAATAATTAATAATATATTGTTGTATTTGTATGAGTTTAACGGCTTGCAATTCTGCATTAGCACGATTACTCCTACATTCTTCCGATCTATAACCAAAACATAATATGTACATTATGTGTTATGTATTGGAAATTAAGAGGTATTTATTAAGTGTAGAAAGAAATAAATAAGCGGGACTGCTTGCTAAGCGTAATAAACAACAGTGGTAAAACGTTTATGTTTATCGATCGGCCGGGTTAAAGGCGGCAAAAAATTGATTTATGTTCATATCATATGACGACGGATCGACGGCGAGCCTCAGCTGGCAAGGAAGCAAGGGAGAAAACTGTGGAGCGAGACGCCCAAATGGTGTTTTCAATACAATCAGCCTTGCTTATGCTTACTTATGAGTTATGAATGACGTATTATTTACAGAATTTCGATCACTTGCAGGTCGCTGAGATATGGCACATAGTACGTATCAGGATGAGGTTATTTTTCATTCGAATACTTGGAACGAAAACCGAGTTACATAGGTTATTTCAATAACCGGATAACCGGTTATTTTTCATTCGAATAAGCCCATCACTAATTTATTTATATTACTGTACTGTTCGTGATAAGTGAAAGTAAAATTGTTGCTACTATGTTGCTTTATGGGTATTTATTAAGTATTTCACTGAAATACAACCGACGTAACAATATAATCTCATTTTTAGCGCATTTCTTGTAACTTTTAATTTTATAACATGTGAGCAAACGAAAATGAAATCAAGCTTGGCTTTGAAATATTTGTTTGTGTTGGTGGCACTGTAAGTCTATGTCAAATTCCATGTTTGCAGGTAAGGTTTTTGCACAGGTTTGCCGGTTAAACTGCAGTGGAGAAGGGGGATTCTTTAGTACCTTGGATTAGGGATTGTGTCAGTCTGTGTCAAAACTGATGCAAAACCTAACCTGCTAACCTCGAATTTGACATAGACTTACAGTGCCACCAACACAAACAAATATTTCAAAGCCAAGCTTGATTTAATTTTCGTTTGCTCACATGTTATTTAGAATACCACGAAGACACTGTGTACCAACTACGACAATGGATGAGATCCAAAAGAAAGCATGGCTTCGTGCAATACCACGAGAACATTAGACCTCAACAAAAAGTTCTGTCGTGTGTTTGAATACATTTTAATGGAAAAATATTTAAAAACGTTAGAAATAAGAGAGAACTGCAGAAGCTGTTGCTGCATTACCCCCCGATTAGCTGAAAATGCTGTACCAACCGTATTTCCAAATTTACCAGCATATTTGTCGTCAAAGGCACCCCAAGAAAGGACAAATCCTGACTGTAGAAGAAGAGAAATATTGGAAAGACATGCACAAAAAGTGAAAGTGTTTAAATGACGACATCAGCAGTTTTTCGGACTTTATGGAACAATTTACGTCACATTTAAAAATATAGTGTGGAACTTTAAAGTGTTTAATAATCTTGTGCGATGTTTTATGTTAAATACTGACAGTGAAGGTAAAACTGATGTTGGATTAAAAATTGCCTGTAGTGTATTAATTACAGCAGACATGTAATGGTAAATGTACAAGAAAACGTTATTCTTGAACGGATTTAAATTGATTGTTGCCACAAAACTTAAAATTGAGTGGTCTTAATTTGTTAACTAGGTATAAAAATACTTTAGATATTGAAAGTGCTTCTGTAAAAATACTATGCAGTGTTTTCTAATACAGCCCAGATATAATTTAATTACAGTGCTTAAAATTGCGCAACAAGAAAATTAAAATATGAAAAAAAATTAGATGTTTCCACATAGATAATTGTATTATGTTCAAATAAGATTATTTACAGTACCACCACCATCGTTTTTGCGTATATGTTGTACTCTCAATCAGCAGTGGTGTATAGAAAATTACAAACTTTAAAATAATTACAGAAATGTTTTTTTATCCATGGGTTACATAGGTTAAGTTATTTTATTTTTATAAATATACTGTTACATGTTTGTATTACTTGAGTATGAAAATAAATTTGTCACAATTACAGAAGCTATCTTTAATTAATTATACAGTAAAATATGATAAGAGTAAAACTGTGCCCTATTTAAAGCAAAATTGTCGAATTGGAGTACTGTTAACTTAGAACCACCAGAGATACAATGTTGCCAAGTCTAACGCCATGGCTTGTAAGTGTAGGAGGCAGTGATTTTAGCAGATTCAAATCGTTGTTTTCAACACAAAATGGTTGTTCTAAATTTCTTAGTGCATAAACTGCTAACCTTTCCTTTAAAAAAAAGATCAGTATAACACCGAACTTCAGTCTATAAAAAACATCACTGTGTACTTCTAAAATTATTGAGAATTTGATTAGGAAACAAAAAAACAAAATTGCACTTTGAAATTCCACAACTCTGGTCAGTCTTAAAAGTCAAGAACCCAAAGAAAAGTACATCAAAATTCTGTTTCACCCGGCTACAAAGGCCTAGAGCAACTTAAGACTTCAGAGAAATCTGGAATTTACGAAATTAAATGTTCCCATTGTGATTCTGAATATATTGGGCTGAGTGGTCTTAATTTTGGAATTACGTTTAAAGAGCATATAGCTTATTTTAGATTCAACAGATTCGAAAAATCTAGTATTGCCCAATATATTTACGAAATGGGTCACAGTATTATGGAAACTGACCTAAAAATTGTAAAGGCGTTGACTTCAACAAAGCAGCTAAATTCTTTTGAAAGGTTGGCCATTTTTAATACTCGAGATAATAAACTTTTAAACAAACATGGAGGATCAATCCTCCACTCTGATCTTTACGCTCTATTGAAGTTGACACCTGATTGGTCGCTTAGAGCACACCTTCCGGGTCAGACAGTACAACTAGCTTTAGAATGCGCGGGAGTGCTGACTTCACTGGTGATTTGATGAAGAGCTTACCTTCGGCCAACTTTGTTGTGTTAGTTTCTCTCAAAGGCTATGGAAAATGACAGCTTAGCTGTCAAAATACGTATTTGGCAGTTGTTCAATATTCGTGTGGTTAGTGGTTTTCAAGGAATTGCGCCAGATTCAAACCAGAAGCTCCAGCAGTGTTTTATTTATTTTAAACAAATTTCTGATATATTCAGGGGATAAGCCTATCAGCAATTCTTTCTCTTTCAAATTCATTCAAATGACGGGGCATGTTTTCAAATAACTGATTCTCTATGTTCAATGACAGTGAAATATGTGACAGTTAATTTAAATGTACAGGTTACTAAGGTATTATTCTACAAGTTGAGTGTACAGTGGAGTATTTCCCACATCTCTTATTATCCAATCAAATACCATGATTTTTCAAAATTCAACCAATTTATAGTGGCAAAAAATCTAAAGTTTCCCTTGGGATTTTTTATCGGTTTATTAACCACTTGTATCCACGGAAACCGCCAAATATATCAAGGTGGTATTTCAAAAACATCATTTAAACTGTCATTGTGCATCAGTGTAAATGTCATAGTCATTGCATACCGATCAAAATGAACTGATATTTGGGAAATAGTTCACAAAATGTATTACGGGGTCATGATTTTGCTTGGAAAATGTTTTACTCAAGATTTGTTTTTACCGGCAGAAATAATTTGCCCTTAATACATTACTGAAAACAATAAGTGTACCCATTTTCTTTGGCGACAATCGTACATACATATATACAGGCTGTTCTAAGTTAAGTGTGCACTATTGCTAACTGTTATTATAGGAGCCATAATGTTGGTTAAGTTCACAGTGATGAAAATAGAAAAACAATTGAGCATTTCCAAGATATCTGCTAAAGTCCATTTTTTTCTATAATTTTCAAGGTCAACTTTCTAGGGGATAAGTTGCATTCCTGCAGGGTCCCTAGTTTTAATAATGTTGGTACATAGATATTTATTTTTTTCTTCCACTAAAAAAATGATTTGTCATTGTGACAGATATGTCATAATAGTGGGTAAAACGAACAGCCCAGTAATAGTAATATATTACAAATTTATTAATTATTAAACTTACAATATTTGAAAATAAACATAATGAACGTGATTCCAGTAAAAAAATGAAATTTGTCAAAAGTTCAAATTTAGAAACTTTGACATTCAAAATTGACACATAACCATAATTTTGAAAAAGTTCTACCAACACGAGGTATAAAAATTTCCTAGCGTTTTACTCACATATCTACCAACATTGTAACACTTTGACAATTATAGAAAAAAAACCTACTTTACAACATCTTGTTTTTATTGAAAGACCCTGTATATATTATCAAAATTTGATAGTTAATTCCAATTCTCACATATAATCTCATAAGAGCATTAATTCTTTCCGGAAATTTTTTTGAGTGCGGTCCAACGTCGTATTAATTTGCCCGAGCGGGACGTGAGGGCAAATTAGGACGTTGTTGAAATGCACGAAAATAATTTCCGGATATGAATTAATGCTCGAATGCAGATTCGGTAAGAAAATCGTAACGCCACAAATCCTCACAGTTAGGTTGGTCTACCTACAAAAAATTTCCAAGAAATTTTTTTATTGTCTTGGTTACGGCTTGTGAACTAATTTTTCTATTGGGCATTAATGAGTGTCGTACGATTTTCACATATAATCTCATAAGAGCATGAATTCTTTCTGGAAATTTTTTTGAGTGCGTTCCAACAACGTCGTATTAATTTGCCTGAGCGGGACGCGAGGGCAAATTAGGACGTTGTTGAATGCACGAAAAATTATTTCCGGATATGAATTAATGCTCGAATGGAGATTCG
The DNA here is from genome assembly GCA_940337035.1 of Agriotes lineatus. NCBI lineage: Eukaryota > Metazoa > Arthropoda > Insecta > Coleoptera > Elateridae > Agriotes > Agriotes lineatus. The sequence goes on along the minus strand of OW679200.1, from coordinate 124,414,576 downwards.
GTAAGAAAATTGTAACGACACAAACCCTAAAAAGAAGTAATGTCTACCTACAAAAAATTTCCAATAAATTTTTTAGTTGTCTTGGTTACGACTCCTAAACTAATTTTTCTATTGGTCATTAATGAGAGTCGTACGATTTTCAACAAAATAATTCTAATAGATGACTGCAAAAAGTTCAGAATAAAAAAAAATTAATTTAGTGAAACAATTTTACAATATTTTGATTGTGTAACTGACATTGCAGCTCCTATAATAACATGCATCAATGTGCACTGTATAGTCAGTTTATTTCTAAGATAAAAAAATATAATGTTTATATTTATATATTTACATCCCAAACATTTTCAAATGAACAGAAAATTTTATATTGCATTTTTATATTTCACAAATTGCCAATTTATAAGAAATTGAACTTTTTCACATGTGTCATACATAATAAATTGAGTTCTAATAGAAATTCTTAGATTTTATATTAAACACTTGTCACAATGAAATAATCCATAGAAATCAGTAATGAAGGTTTTCCGTTTGTACGAACTTTAGTTGTACGAGGGTTAATTTTCTTTCAACCTCCGATTCAGTAGGAAAACAAGAATGAATATGAAATATATACATTTATATATAAAAAAATGTAGATATCTCTCTCAGCTACATTTCTGCATGATCGCCATTTCGATTAAGACACTTTTGAGACCGTGGCACGAGTTTTTCTATGCCCTCCTCAAGCAAGGTTGCCGCTTGGTCATTCAACCAACCGTTTTCATTACTTTTCAGCTTCTTCTTGAAACTTTCTGCACCATTCTCGCATACAGCCGTCGCTCATAAACTATACTCATCTGAAGATGAATTTCGGCTGCACTGAGCCCTTCAGCGTTAAGCTTTCAGCCAGAAGAAAACGAATTACGACTCACTGAACCCACCAAGTTTGAACTGCACGTCATAAGCCATAATTCGCTTTCCTCTGGCTGAAAACATAGACTCTGAAGGACATAATGTAGCCATAATTCATGGTCAGATGAGTATAGTCTATAAGCGATGGCTGTGTACGAGATGGTGCAGAAAGTTTAAAGAAAAGCTGAAAACCAACATGAACGGTTGGCAGAGTGACCAGGCGGCAACCTTGATTGAGGGCATAGAAAAACACGTGCCACAATTTCATAAGTCTTAATCGAAAAGGAGATTGTGTAGAAATGTAGCTGAGAGATATATCTACATTTTATATAGAATAAATGTTTCATATTCATTCTAGTTTTTTATTTAGACTAAATCGGAGCTTGAAAAATAAATAACTCTTGTAGGTACATATTATTGTTTTTTCTCTTTATAAGAAATGGTGTGAACTTGAATTATATTTTATATTTTTTTTATCAAATTTTAACCAAATTCACCTTTATGTTGATTCATTTACTTAGAAATTCAGAATGGTCAATCTTTGATATGTAAGAATTTACACAAGCTGTTCTCCTAATTGTTGACCATAAAGATGAGAATTTGTTGCAACTTTAACGAATAGTTTGGCTGGCAGCATATGATCCCATGGCAAAACCTGTTTAAAATCGACAAATCTAGACTACACTGGCACAGAGAAAAATGGGCACAGTACCAAGTGCTATAGAACATAAAAATCAACTTTCCAGTTAGAACAAATTGATCAATGCAATTAAAACAATAAAGTGGAATAATATACCTACATGTCCAAAGCTTTGATTTAAAATTAAAACAATTATAAAAAAATCGGTGCAGTGAAGTCACAAACAAGCTTCGCAAAAAAAACGACTTGTATTTTAAATATATAGATTTATATGAAGTTACTACTAAGATCACAGTCTGTAATTATAAATAACCAGCTTTACACTTTACATACATTATACACATAGCAGTTCACTTATATAAATGACGAAGCGATTCCCCAGGAGTAAAAGTCTTAATTTCCCGACCAAACGTTTTGTAATGAAATACATTTTGTTTCAGAGATGCCTCAATGAATTGATCTTTTCTATTAATCCTAATAATTCCTGTTACTTCTTGACTAACACCAGTTTTTAAAGGCGACACTTCGATATTTAAATCTGCTGTATAGCTCAGAATATTAGATACGATCTCGTCATTTGCGGTCGCAACATGGCAATTTATTACAACCGACACTCGCTCATTTGATGTTAAATTCATACAGCAATTAAGAAACGTTGCTAAATATTTAACGTCAACTCCTAAATCTAATAAATGGCTAACATCATCGATCATCAAATAAACTTGACCGCTATTTTCCATCTTGAGCAGCTCCTCGATTTTGTTATTTAAATCGAGAAATAGTTGCTTGACTATTACTTCCTTGTCGAGGGTTAAAAACGCCTTACACTTGTTTTCCTTGCCTATATCTTTGACGATCATTTTTAATGGTTCAATAGTGACAGCATCGCCACTTTCGATTTTCTGCAACAGGTCACATCCAAGCCTCTTTAGAACATTCTGGTAATGTCCTATTGTATTGTGCATAATAACGAGACACAACTTGCTGCTCTGCTCTGCGAAGATTTGCTGCATTAGATTAGTAAGTAGGAAATTCGCATCAGCCAATCCATTTTCCCTAATTGCAATCAGCCTTTCCGACTGCTTAATGTTGAGGGAAGTTAGTAAGCTGTTGAGTTTAACGCCCTGCAGAGAATTTGAGGCGAAGGATCCCATTTTTCCTGGTCAAAGTTTAATAGATCCTGCAAGGACAGCAATGTTGAAGTACCAAAGTTCAATCATTTAAATGGCCCTGAACGACGATCAATGGCAACATTGCATTCAATTATATTTTTTAAATTTAGGCTGACCGCGAGATACTATTACAAAAATTTGCATTTATGGATCTATTTTTAATAATATATTTAGGAAATATCAAATTAATGAATTTGCTATAACATTTCAGTCACATGATGGCAACACTGCTCAAAATCGTCGCCCTGGGCGTATTAATTGTGTCAATCAAAACCGAATCACGTTTCAGTGACATTCCGTAATTTAAAAAAATCAACGTCATGTAATCACTAACTTGCTAAGTACTAGTTTCCTGTGATATTATTTAATTTTAATTTTAACATATCTCCATGCATTTGCAATAATTAGTTATCAAAAACGGCCAATACAACCCAAACAATGTTTTAAGTGGTTACAAAACGTGCATTTAGAAGTGCAGTGACTAGAATTTTGAAATTTTCGCCTGCCTAGCAGTAATTCCTAACACCTAAGTAATGTTTTCATTGAAAATCGCTGTTAATCGATCCAAAATGTGTACCAGCATGGCAGTCTCTTAAGCAAACTTGAAATTCTACGCACCTGATAACGGCCGTACTTTAACTTAGGATCAAAATTTCGAAAGAGCCGAAATTAAGGTAAATATTTCAAAATTCTATCAACTAAAAACACGTATTAAAGGTCACAGAGCGTTTCCTAACCTCTTCGCAGACAACTCTTTAACAATTCAACATTGCACCAGAGGGCGTTGCAGTTGTTTTAAGCGCGAAAATTTAAACCGAACAGCCGTGAGTGGTGCTAACCGAAAGCGCAAACAAGGGCACAAAGCAGCCCCAATTAGCACCAGGTCGTTTCAAAAACATGTTTTCGCCTTCCGCCGCATTAGCGGCTCATTTTCGACCAATTTTACCGAACTAGCGCAAATGAAAAAGTCATGCAGCAACCACTGATGTCATTGCAAGGTTATCATTTCAGTATTCAGCGTGTCCAAAGGCGCCGAGATATTAGTTTAAAGTCAATTTGGCAGCGACTTTCGCCCACTAATAGATTCCGCGTAATTGGAATCGCCACTAATTTTAGTAACCTGTGATTTTTGTGATTAACGGACTTGACTATTCTTAGCAATGGATGACCACAAGAGGAGGGTTTCTCGGTGGTATTTTGGGGGTCTCGCCTCTGCTGGTGCTGCCTGTGTCACACATCCCCTAGATCTGCTAAAGGTGCATCTGCAGACTCAACAGGAAGGGAAGATTTCAGTACTGAAGCTAACAGGGAATATCATTAGGAAGCAAGGTAATTATAAGGTTTAAAGGTCTTTAAATTTAAGGTAGACAGGTTTTAAAGTTAGCTAAGAGGAATAAATAATTACTTTGAACTAACAATTTATTCAAATGTGGAAACATAAAATTTTATTTACTCAATACTTAAAAAGGCATTTGAAGAATATATGCCTCAAAAACGGAGTAATAATAAAAAAATTACGTACCTACTAGACCTAATAGTAATTTTGTTTTTGCCATATTTTATATTACATCACTCGATTGCGCTAGTTAAGTCAAATTTGCCTGATGATTAATTGTATTTCATTAGACATTTGCGTGCACCAAATCTCAATTTAAGACAAAATACAAAATTTTGTGAGTAAAAGCCAGGACACCCAGTATAATAACAGTCACATTTATATTTTCATATCAGAAATAAATGTTGATGATATTCATGTAAAAATCAAAAAAATTTTAAAACGTGCAATGAAAACCAGCAAGCATAAAGTATACTAGCAACTGATTTTTTTTTAAATAAATTTAGATGTATAATAGTGTTTGTAATAAAAATCAAAGCGCAAACATAGTAATCAGGTGAATGAAAGCAGATAGGTGAATGCTCTCATCAAGTAGTTTGATAGGCTGCAGACATATGGGGAGATAAAATTCATACTTTACTAATGGCATTTCATAAGCACTATCAATTTGGTTCTGTTATGTCTATTTTTAGCATTAAATAAAATATATTATTTTCCTGCAACACCCTTTTAGAAGTTTCTAGAGCTCATCCTCAATTGTGAAAAATTAGACACTAATAAAATGCATTTCTATTGAGTACATGAAAATTAAATATTAAAATTGATGAAAATGAATGAATATAACTATACATAGTTACATAATCTTAGTGTTTTTCCTTTCCTTGTCGTAATTGTAATGAATAATGACATACTAAACTTTACAATTACCTTTTTCATTATACTATTCTATGTTTAGAATTTTATACCCACTCAAATTAGCAAACCTTAAATTCTAAGTTTTAAAGTTGTACACACACTTCTATTTAATGGCATACCAAAAAGTGATAGGATCACGTGCAAGCGAAGCTACTGGACATTTGTGCAGCTTAAACAAAAAAAAAGTAATTTTAAATGAATTATTCATATGTTTTTATAATTTATTTAATAATTATTGTAACACAATTTCTTCTGCTGTTCACCCTGTATCCTCGATTGCTACACCACCATCTATAAAAATGTTCATGTCAAAAGGGTGTAATAAATTACAGACATTACAGACTTATAACCAGAGCTAGGCAAAATACTTCCAAAAAGTATTTAAATACTAAATACTTTTTACGACCAAAAAGTAGTTAAATAATAAATACTTATAATACTTTTTAATAGTTAAATACTTTTATTTGAAATCGGCATTAAAGTACCTCAAAATCGTCATTAAAATACGAGAAATCGGCAATAAAGTCATCCATTGTTTTACGACTTTTTTATAGGTGGTGAGATGACAAATAAACGTCAACCAACGTTAACATAACCTACAAAAGTTGGTTAAAATGTTGCAATTTTACGATTTCTCAATTTCAAATAAAACATAATGTACTCCTCGGCACTGAAGTTCCTGTTTATTCCTCATGTGGTTTATTTGCCTTGGCCCTACGGGCCTTGGCAACTAAAACCACATTCGTGAAAAAAAGCTCAACTTCATTGCCTTGGTATACAAACTACTATTATAGAAGTAATTAAATACTTGAAAAGTATTTAAATATTTATTAAGTATTTAAATATTTTAATAGTAATTTACGATACAAGTGCGTAAAGCTACTCTTTAGGCACGAGTGGGGTAGAATTAAAACGCGAGTGAGCGAGCGTTTTAAGCCTCGCGAGTGACTAAAGATGCTTTACGCATGTGTATCGTACAATATTTTATCTACGATAGAATCTAGAAAACGCGGGTAAATATGAAAAAACGATTAAATGCAAATTAGGATTACCAGCAACCGGTCGTAATTTTGGGTGTTTTAAAATTTTAAAACACGATGCTACTCACAACGTGCCTAATGAAATATTTTAAATACGTTACTACTGACGACGTAAACTAATGAAAACATGTTATTAAACAGTCGTTTTACAAACTTAAAACTGCCAACTTAAAAGCAATTTTACACACTGTCGTAGATAAAAGTATTTAAATATTTTAAAAGTATTTAAATATTTTAAAAGTATTTAAATACTTGGTAATGAAGTATTTATAAACTTTTTAGCAGTTTAACAGTTTTTCAAAACTAAATTTAAAGTTCATAGCTTCCTTTCATTCGAATATTTAGTAATAATTGTAGTAACCCAAGTAGTAAAGCTGGCATAGTTTAGACGCTATTCGGCAAATAATCTTAAAATCCAGTAAATATCAACCAAACTTACAAAGTAAGTGGTTACTATGATCGTTCTTTCTGTGTGTCTGTGTGTCTGTCGCACGGTTCCCGTTAAGGCAGAATACAACTGATTGATGGTGGATTCCTACGTATTTTTGTCCCCTGAATCCGAATCCACCACTGGCTTTTCGATATCTCAACCCGTTTTCGAAATATTCGACTTTAATGTTCGAATTTTCACATTTTAGGCTTTAATATCACTTTTATGTAGTTTTTTTCTCCTGATTCCAAATATGTCACTCATTTCACGATATCTTGAATAGTTTTCGAGATATTTGATTTTTAAAAATCCGAATTTTCTTTTGTAAGTTTGGTTTTCAGCCGTACATGCGCGGCTAAGATTTTTTTTTTTGCTAAAATTACTTATATTGAATATTAGCAAAAAAATAAATCCATAGTTAAACAAATATAAATTTAAAACAATATAAACGCTTTTTTTATTTTTCGCTTTCATATAACAGTTTTTTAATATCTTTGTCATAACACAAAGAACAGTATCTAAACCAAGGAAAATCAAAATAAAACAATAAACATACAGGGTGGTGAAAAACTAGCGCGTTATCCATACGTTAAGTTGTAGGCCTTCAACGAATAACAAATTTAAATATCAATTTTTTAGTTTAAATACAAAGTTGTTATCCTTCAAATTTAGCAGCTGCGGTTACATTTTTTATATTTGAGGAAGAAAAATACTTGAGATATTATGTTTTTAGTTTTTCCAGTAATTTTCATACTGGCGATTGTTGGTATCACGAATCCATAATATAGCGTATCCTTACGGAATAACTAATGCTAAAACCAGTGCCTTAGATAGTTTAACGTATTCTGTTAAATACTCGACTTCATTTGTATTCAAACAATATTGTTTAATTGAAAGCTTTCATATAAAATAAGTATTATTTTTTTTGCTAAACGTTGGATTACAGACCCATAGTGTGAATTCCAATGTGTAATAGCTCAAATGATGACCTATAGGACATTTAAAATTACGCAAAAAGTATTTACTAGTTAGAAATATATTTTTTAAGAAATAAACGTGGTTAAATACTCTCACTATATTTAAATACTCTCAAGGTATTTAATTACCTGTATTTCTTCAAAAAATATATTTTCAACTAGTAAATACTTTTTGCGTAATTTTAAACGTCCAATACGTCATCATTTGAGGGTATTTAAATACTTTGAGAATATTTAAATACTCTCAAAGTATTTAAATACTCTAAAAATATTTAAATAGCCTAAAAGTATTTAAATACTTTTAAAAATGTATTTAAATAGTAAATACTTTACAAAGTATTTGCACCTACAAATACAAATACAGCGCATTAAAAAGTATTGAGATACCTAGTATTTAAACACTACAAAGTATTTAAATATAAAAAAGTATTTACAAATACAAATACTGCCCAGCTCTGCTTATAACAACTTGTGCTGTGCTAATCGAATTGTATAGTTCTACGTTAATTTAGGTCTCGTTTTTGTATTTTTAGCGTTAACTGGAAACAGGGTTAACAATATGAAAGAAGGCCCAATATTATTTTTTAAATATTTTCGTGTAAAATATGCTACTTTCACCCTCAAAATATTGTACTATGCAACATAAAACAAACTAACTTTATTGTACATAGAGCAGTTCGTTGGACTGATGTTATCAAGTAATTAAACAGTAATATGCTCGAGAAATGTGAAATGACGTAAAATGGCACTTTATTTACTTTTTGCTTATTTTAAACTTTTTTTTTACATCCTATTTCTTTGATCTATAGCACCTTTTTATATATTCTATTTTTAATATTTTAAGGTCATAAATTTGGGCTCTACAGACCTAAGAGATAGATTAACAAGGTCAACACATCACCATGACACACACCTTACACAATGGTTGCTGCGCGAGCACAAAAGGCGCGCTCCAACTTTGTATCCCGAATCCGGGGAAAGTTGAGTATTGTACTGCCATATGTAAGCGCATAAAGCACCAGCCTCTACACCGCAAGGTAAAATGAGGTTATCGATAATACATACAAATCCGGGCTAAACTCATCATCACTCAGATGGATTAACGTCCTTCTCGAAATCGTTTTATCCATTCATAAACAGTTGTTTTCTTTGGAGTATTATCTCCATAAACTTTCTCCAGATCGCGAAGAATATTTGTCGGTTTCCACTCAAGTTTTGTCAAAAACTTCACGACTGCACGCACCTCAAACTTCAAATTTTCCATGTTGAAATTATGACAGTTCAACCATTAGAAAAACAACAGCAAATAAACAATTGCATGCATATGTAGGAGATACCATAGGCACATAGATTGTACAACATTTACGGGTACAGTCTTTTTTCCCTATTAGTGTATTGTTTACTTGATAATATATTTTGTTGGCTTTATTGATTCTATCTGTTACCTCTCGGTCTATTCGTCCATCTTTGCTAATTACTACTCCTAGCTATTCGTGTCTGCCTGCTTTAACCTGTTCCATCTATATGTATATCTAATTGCACATCGCTTTCCATTTTTTGTTATGTGCATTATTTTGCTTTTTGATATATTTATGGTCATTCCATGATGGTTTAGGTGATCCTTCCAAGTGTGTATTTTTGCTTGAAGTTATTGTGGCTTTTTGCTACTATCAATATATATGCCGTTCACGATCTTTTTGGGTCAGGTGAGGCTATGACCATCTAGTAATTTTGTTTGCAGTACGCAATACCTTTGTGGCAACTAAACTTAATGGAAATTGACACTTTTTGTGTTAGGTTAGGTTGTTTTTACTTTAAAGTTATATTTTTTGAATAGGTACATTGTTGCAAATTAAGGATGAAAAATTGAAATTATTTGACAATTGACAACAGAATTGTGTATATGATATGAATATGTCATGCTTACTGCATGCTTGCTTGCTTGCTGGTGTGGAAGGATAAAGACATAAACTGATGCCAAATAAATTTAGTAGAGCAATTGAGCAATATTGGTCTTATAGAAATTAACATTGAAAAATGTAAATATCTTGTCAAATGGATGGCTTGTAACATTTCAAAACTAAAATAGTAATAAGTAGGTAGGTAGTAAATTATTATATATTACGCTGGATTGTTTTTCCATTCCAAAATTTTTTAACGTACAGCATATATGCTCTAGTCTCCACATCAACTCGTGTTCTTTTACATCTGGTCTGTCCTTTTTAAATTGGAAGTAGTATCATTTAATGGAATTTTTTTTTGTAACAAAATTAGTTTGGGCATTTTTGAGTTTTCCTGTGACGGAAATTAAAATTATTTTTACATACTTGATAAATAATTTATTTTCTTACGAATATTAAAATAATAAATCTGGCAATGTGCTGGCAAGAACGTGTCGAACTGACACTGACAGAAAAAAAAAGTTGCATCCGCTGCATCACCGAATCAGTTAGTCCAACATGAAAAGAAAAAATCATAGCCAACTCTGTCCCAAAAAGGTCTTGAATGGATTATATATCGTCTATGTACAATAAGTCTTGCGTAAATACTGGGTTTAGATTGTAGTAACCCATAGTTGTTTTCTTTAGCTCATTTTTGCATTTCTTGTATATATAATCCATATACCGGGTGACCATAAATGGTTGTGATTTTTTTTTCTTAGGTTGGCAGGTTAAGTTTTGCGTCAGTTTGTGTCAAAACCGATGCAAAACCTAAACTGCTAACCTCGAATTTGACATAGACTTACAGTGTCACCAACATAAACAATGCCAACCTAAGAAAAAAAATCACAACCATTTATGGTCACCTGGTATATGATGATAGTCCAAAAGCCAGCAACGGGTTTGCTTACAGTATTTTTAACAAGCGTGTAACTGTTATGGAAGATCCCTTTGAATATACTGAGGAGGAAACCCAAAGTCTGGCAAGCCTGCGGTGGTGGTTTTAGCCCCCTTGCGTCCTTGAAGGATGAAAAAAAATAATAAGAAAAAAATATAACAATTCTGGTGCTTTGCTATGTTAAAGGTAATCATATCTTATGTAAGTAAAAAAATTGACAAACGCTTTCACGGGTGGTAAGTTTACCCCAGATTCACATAAAGTTGCATAATAAACTTAACCATCTATAATATAATTTTCCTTAATGTGTGTCTGTGGCACAAAATAAAATCTCACGTTCCGGCTTCACAGATGTTTATATTTGTTTAGGTTTTGTTTTTCTTAACTTAGCGCTCGGCTCGGAGCTTGACCTTTCGCGTATCCTATTTCACGTGCGCGTAGCGCGCAGTTTGCTTGTTTACAGTAAAATATTGAGAGATTAAAAAAAACTTATCCTCAGCGGGCTGTGGAAATCCAAACGTATGAATAATATGTTGGTGGCACTGTAAGTCTATGTCAAATTCGAGTTTATCAGGTTAAGTTTTTCGTCACTTTTGACACAGACTGACGCAATACCTAACCTGCTAACCTCGAATTTGACATAGACTTTGTTACCAACATATTATTTACAGGTTTTGTGTCAGTTTTGACACATTACTTTTTTCCACCCTTCAGGGACGCAAGGGGGCTAAAACCACCACCGCAGGCTTGCCAGACTTCGGGTTTCCTCCTCAGTATATTCAAAGGGATCTTCCATAACAGTTACACGCTTATTAAAAATACTGTAAGAAATCTGTTGCTGGCTCTTGGACTATGAAGAGTAAAGGACTTAAGCTGTCTTCTTGTTTGATTACTCTTGTTATTATAAATTCTTCTGATTTTTGCCCATTTAGTCGTACCTTTCCATATATATATTTGTGTAGGCTTTGTATTACTTTATTTATTTTTGGGGTCACCTGTAGTTCTGTTAGTGCATTCCATATGTATATTCTCTAGGGACTAGGTCAAAAGCGGATTTTAAGTCTAGGAAGGCTATGTGCAAGTCTTTACTTATTGATTTCTCCAATATTGTTCTTTTAGTATACAGGGTGTCCCGCATAGATTGCATAATAATGCACTGACGTGTTCTTTGGTAAAAAAGAAACAAAAAAGTCCTAATAAACATATATTCGCAAACGCATAGTTTTCGAGATACAGGGTGTTAAATGTTTTTTTAATTTGTTTTTTTTTATGTTATCTAAAAACGCTTTGAGCGATTTTAATGAAATGTTTAGAGTTTGTTTACAACTTTATGAGGTATCTTTAGGACCTATTACAATTGATGTAGCAATTCCAGGGGCGTCCCCAGGGGGCATAACGATTAGGTTTTTGCACACAAAAAATAACGCCCACGAGATTTTTTGCAATTTTTATAAATTTAAACCCCTTAACCCTTAACCGATTTTAGTAAAACTTTGAAGGTTTACTGGTGCTATTAATGATCATGTTTTGGCACACTTAGATTTAAATTATTTATTCCATAGGCGGTGGGGTTTTTTTTTTTTTGAAAACTTCAACACTGTATCTCAGAAACAAAGCATATCCGGACCCATGTTTATTAGGACTTCTTTGTTTCTTTTTGACCAAAGAACACGCCAGTGCATTATTATGCAATCTATGCGGGACACCCTGTATACAGTGAATTTATTTTAATGCGAAATATATAATGTATACAGTTTCCATGAAGACTTGATTGTTACTATTGGTTTCTAAGGGTACACCGCGCCATGTGTAAATGCGTTTATTTTAAAATGCAATATATGAACCGTAATTTTATTAAAAAAGAAGCATTAGAAAGAACAACAGGGCATGTAATAACCCACATACTGGCTGTATGTCTTCATACCATTTGATCAACATAATTTCTTCCCCCGTACAATATATTATGTTTTTACATACTGTAAAACGGGGTGAGTAGCAACAGTGGGGTATATAGAAACGAAACTTCATACTCATACAACAGTGTCAATAGAGGCTCACAGATAATTGAATTACTAAAACTAATATTTTTTATGTGTTGGTCAGATTGCAAACTAAAAGTAAAATTAGGTTCTATGTTGCTGGCAACACTGATTGTTGGAATTGGGGGAAACTGAAAAAGCTACTTGTATTTTGCACTTTTATGACCTGTGCGAAACTTCATTGGCAAGTCGAACACCGTACCACATACAAACCAAAAAATCATTGTTTATAGTATCTTAACTATTAATATAAAAGTTTACAACTTTATATAGTTATCTTTAACCCTATATTTTTGGTCAATTTTCAAAATTTTGAAGTTACGTTTTTGAGATGTGTGGGGTGAATAGATACGTGTTTCTATTGTGTTTCTACTCACTCCACAATAACTTTTTGTTTACACTAGTCGAAAATACTGTATAAAATAACATTTATCGCATTTCATTTGGAAATGTACTACATTCCTTCATCCAAAATCGTTAAGAAATGTGGTACTTTTCTCAATAGCAATACTTTTCCGCCTAGCAACGACGATTCGTTTTACGTTTGGCAATACTGAAGCGTGTTGTTGGTGACACTGTAAGTCTATGTCAAATTCGAGGTTAGTAGGTTAGGTTTTGCGTCACTGTTGACACAGATTGATGCAAAACCTCACCTGCTAACCCAAACTAACAAATTTACCTTGCCCGATGAAGATTCTTTGTTCTCTGTTGAGGACATCACAAAAAACTTTCAACACCAGTAGTGTGCTCTAGTTCTAAATTCAAAGACATGTTGGTGTTCAAGGAAGATCTGAGTGATTTTACTCTCTATTAATTGGGAGTAGTACCACCAGCAGTGGATTTTCGCTCGCCTAAGTGCTCACATTTTTGTTAATTTGATAATTTGTATTAATTGTATTATTGTGTAATATTTTATTAAAACTCCTAACATAAATAACCATATTTTGTTGTTTTCACTCACCCCATATCGTTCTAAAGGGAAACAAACATGAATTTACAGGCCTGTTTCTACTCACCCCTATTTGTGGGTGAGTAGAAACAGGGTGTTTTTATTTTTTTAAATTTTATTAAATAACATTGATGCGTAAACATGTTAGGAACTGATAGAGGGAACACAGACCGTAATTTTTGGGTAGAAATTTCTAATTTTATCAAAGCGTTTTAAAGGTGAAAATTAATCTCAAAGTTCTAAACTGTTCCTACTCACCCCATTTTACGGTACTCAGTAACGTTTCCATATTGCGTTTTAAAATAAACGCATTTACACATTGCACGTTATAGTAAACTCCCTGTATGTTGTCCTGTGTCTGTCTTCCTGGACGTAGAGCTGTTTGTTCGTCGCATATCTTATCTTCGACTTCTGTTCTTAATCGTTTTTCTACTATTCTAGTGTATAATTTTAAAGCTACTGGAGTTAAACAGATTCCTCTGTAGTTCTCACAGTTTGTGAAGTCGCCCTTTTTATATATTGGAATGATAGTATTTCTTTCCTAACTCTTTTGTAATTGTTCCTGATCTCATGCCCATTTAAAGTTATTTCTTAGTCATTTCGTAACTATTGATCCTTCTTTCTTAAACAGTTCCGGGGCTAGGTTGACTTCACCTGGCGATTTTTCATTTTTTGTTTTCCTCAGTGCCTCTTACTTCTTCTTCTGTTTCGTTTGCTCTGTCGTCTATTTCTTGTTTCTCTGGTGGGTTTAAATCAGCATTACCGTGGAATTTGGCCTCGTAGAATTCTTTTCATGTTTTCAAAATGTCTTTTGTATTTGTTTGTAGTTCTCCTCTTGTGTTTCTTACGTTTTTTACTTTTTAGGTTGGTTGTTCTTTTAGCCTCTTAACTACATTCCAGAATTCTTTCTGGTTTTCGATATGATTTTCTTCTATTTCTTGCTGAAATCTTCCCACGTTTTCTTCTTTGCTGCTTTCTGCTCTTCTTTGGCATCTTGTTTTTTAGATATGTATTCTCTTCTGTTTTGTTTCTTATATAAGTGTTCCAGGCCTCTTTCCTTTCTTTAATTTTTTGTTTTATTCGTTATTCTACCATTAAGTTCTTTTTGAGTTTGAACTCCATTTTACTGTCTTTATACCGTCTTGTTCCTCCTTGTGGAGTAAATTATTTGTGAGTGTTTCTACGGTCCAGGTCTTCAAGTGCTTCTAGCTTTATTCATGTGTGATTGCTTGTCTGTTCTCGAGTTGGTTTTTCTGTATTGGTATCTGTAATCAACAGTCTGTGTTTGGTTTTTAATTTGGCGCTTCTAATTACTTTGGCGTCTTGAATTGCAGATCTCGCATTTTTGGTATAAGTTATGTAGTCGATCATGCTCTTGTGTCCTAATTCTTCTGCTTCGTAAGTTATTTTATGTATTTCCTTATGTGGAAACCAAGTGTTCCCTATTAACATCTGATTTAATATACAGAAATCAAGCATTCTCTCTCCATTTGTGTTGATCTCTCCCTAGAATTTATGATTTCCTATTGTGTTACTTTTTTGTCTAATTCATTGCTAAGGATTATTGGTGTACCTGAGCAGTTGTGGTTTATATCTCGCCATTTCTTCTATAACTTCCACTTCCTTTCCGGTGAGGGATGTTATATTCCATATCCCAATTCCTAACGTTCTCGCTAGTCGTTTTCGGTTGGACCGTCCAGTTCCGAGGCTCGTTCTGTTTCTCTGAATCTCGATACTCAGTGCACTTGAATAGCTCAGTCACTTGAGACTCCATTACTTCGGGACCACTGGTATCGGGTTATACCCCCCGATGCTGGATTGCCAGAGCCCCGTTAGTTGCCTAGCAAGGTGTGCCGCATAGTTTAATTCTACCGCTCGTGCAGGAGGGGTTGACATTAAGGTCCATAGATGTTGGTGGACCCCTTATACCCCGTATATTGTGTATGACTGACAATAATCGGAATATTTAGAACACGGACTGTTACTCCATGTGTAAGTAGTCATGTTTTACTGTTTCTGCAGCGAGATCAGGCTGATGTTTTATAGTTTTGTAAAATTCTTATGTTAGAACTGTTATGAAACAGCAAGCGACTATGAAAAGTTTTATATTAATCAATTCTGCTTATTTTAACTTTAATTTCTGTGTACTTAACAACCAGTTCTTTGAATATTTCGTTCAATTAAAATTTATATAATTTGTGTAATTGAACCTCACGGTGTTCTAAAATGTGGCGCGGGTCGTACTGAAAGGTTAAAGTAACTAAAACAATTTTTTCTCCTTTTTATTTCTTTTTCTCTCGTCTCTATTCCATAGCCTTATTTTGGATGATACATGTAAACTCTTCCTAAATTGCATATTTTTTTAATACCTTGCAAAATATTTTGAAAAATATCAACTTCAAGCACATAGATAATTAACTAAGGAATACAAATATGCTAAAACATACTGAGTTTCCATTAAAAAAAATTGAATTAAATTCTTTTCAAAATGGCCCAAGTGGTTCCTTCTAAATAAACATCCTCTATAACTCAGCTGATCTTTTTAATGTTACATTATAGAAGCTTGCTACGACCACATGGACAGTTAATTTCATTCTTTAGTTAGCTCAAATGATGTTGCTACGATTTTTTAAAGAAACGTTTGTAGTTAGCTATTTTGTAACAAAAAAAATTGATAAATTGGCAATGCCCTCTAAGAATTTAAAAAACTAAATATCAGAAAAGGTAACGGATAAGAGTATCTAAACATATATAGGGAGTACCCTGTACTCCTTACAGTTGAAAATAGTTTTAGGTTATCAAGCTTAAAAAGTTATGAAACTTTTATATGTAAATGTTCGTTGTGTTTTAAATGATAAATAAGATATAAATCAACAACACACTATTAGCTCACCCTGTATAGTAGTTTTATACTTATAAACATGCATTGACTGTAACCATACATTTTGTATTCATTAATTTTAAAACTTCAGGTGCCCTTGCTCTATATAATGGCCTCTCAGCATCGCTGTGTCGGCAGCTGACCTACTCAACGACGCGGTTTGGCATGTACGAAATGGCCAAGCAGACCATAGAGGCATCGGGGGGCGAGTCTGGATTTGGAACTAAAGTAGCAATGGCGGCTGTGTCAGGAGCAGCGGGAGGCTTCGTCGGTACTCCAGCAGACATGGTGAACGTCAGGATGCAAAACGACATCAAGCTGCCGCCGGAAAAGCGAAGAAAGTACGTTTTGAATGATTGAAATATGTGGACAAGCTTAAAATTTGCTTTGCAGCTACAAACATGCTTTTGATGGCTTATGGCGGGTGTATCGGGAGGAAGGAGTGCGCCGGCTGTTTTCTGGCGCCACGACTGCCACGTCGAGAGCTGTGTTTATGACGATAGGGCAGTTATCATTCTATGACCAAGTCAAAATCCTCCTGCTAGGCTCCGGATATTTCCAGGATAACTTTCTCACTCATTTCTTGTCTAGTCTTACTGCTGTAAGTAGCGTTGTTTAACAAATATTCAAATTAAAATTGTTTACGTATTATACATAGGGAGCAATTGCGACGACTCTGACACAGCCCCTGGATGTGTTGAAAACGCGAGCAATGAACGCAAAGCCTGGCGAGTTTAAGGGCATGCTCGATCTGGTCCTTTACACTGCCAAATTAGGGCCCCTAGGATTTTTCAAAGGATACATTCCAGCTTTCGTAAGGCTGGCCCCTCACACTATCTTAACGTTTGTGTTCTTAGAGCAGTTGAGAATAAACCTTGGCTTTGTACCACCATTACGAGCATGATTTTGTCATCTTGGTGCATTTTAAAGCTAACATGGCTTTAAGACCATTGTAATGGCATTCCATCTAATCAGTGTTATTTTACTTCCATTTAGTTGTTATTATTTTACAGTTGTGTGTTCAACTATTTGTTTTTAAATTTGAAGTCTACTTAAAGGAATTTGTTAATTATTATTATAAGCAATAATTTTATATACGTTTATATATCGAATATTTTAATTATTTACATGGTAATGGAGACTACTAGCGATAATTTTAATACGTTACTGATCTTTTAAAAGATTAATCTGGTGAAAATGATAGAATTCTGTCAGATTCAGTAATTTTCATAAGCAATCTAATTAAGTAATTTTAAGTTTTAATAATTAGTAGCAACATTTTAATTGTTAATAACATTTTTCCAAGTGTTATTATGTTAATTTATCAGTCATGATACGACCACCATATACTTTTTAATTCCATAAGAGCACTAATAAGTGGATGTGCCAATAGTTAGGCAATATCAAGAAATGTACTGAACGTAGACGCTTTTTAATTAATTTTAGTAGTCCAATTGTTATTTGTTATATAGCATTTAAACGTTAAAATTATGTAGAGCTAATTATACTGTTCGGTGTTATACCAAGATATTTGGTGTTTTCCTAGGTAGTTGTTAAATGATTTAATAATAAGTTGACTAGAACAATTATTTGTAAAAAGACATTCAAGTACTTCCTCTAGCCATAAAACGAAAGTATTGTAATTAGCAACATGCGTACTAATCGGCCCAGTAGTGATTACTATAATCATATATACAACCATTCCAACATTTTCTAGGACAGAGTTTATTTTTAATATTTGTTATCTTCTATTTTGAAATGTATTTTCTTTACATAAATCCCAATAAATTGTTGTTCTTAATGTTCACAAGTGTTTTAAGTTAAATTTGCTTACACTTATAAAAGCCAATAGCCATTTGAAAATACGATGTGTTCATAACATTGTTTACAACAGGGCTGTCCAACATGTGGCCCGCAGGCTGCATGCGGCCCGCCAGGATATTTTTGCGGCCCGCGGATCGAAATTTCCCCTTGAGTCCACCAATCCTGATCCTGTTCTCTCCTTTTCTACCTGGGCCTTCCGGTCTGACACGCTAAACTGTCTAACGGAGTAGGCCTCCAACCTTTACCAGACCAGGCTTCAAGGGATATGACGTGTTGTACTGTCAGCCCGAGAAGTTCAAATTTTTCGCAAGAGCAAGACCGCTAGAGTTCGATTTTACCTTGATTGTTAAACTTTCTTGGAAAATCAAATCCCTGAGGCTTTAACCCTGTCTTAATACGCTGTACTGTCTTGCAGGGTAACTGCTTAAAAGCCATTTCCGACCGCCTAATTTTTAAACGTAAATTCCGGCGCCCTGAGAGGTGAAATACTTCTCATAACCTCATTGTACTAATATTTAAACGTGTAACCTGTAGCAATCGCAGCCTCTACCCCGCTTGTGAGCGGCTAGAGTCTTGTAGCCGCCCTTCATAAACTCACCTGCAGGGCCCTTCTTTGGTCATTAAAAGGCGAATTTCTGGACTTTGACGTTCGATTCCGCAGCCCGCAAATTCCCTACCGGGGGAATGTCAACATCATTTTTCCGGCTCAAGGCGAAAAAATTCCATCTGCAGGATTTGACTCCGCGTTCGCTCCAAGAACGACACCTAGCCGTCGTAAGGTACCAACAACCACCAGGATTTAGGCACTAACGCCCACCCCAGTTAATTATTAAAATCGCTAAATTCACCGGAAAATTACAGCATAAAATCACTGCTGAGTGGAAGGTCAAGTTTGCAGAAACAAAAGACCTACTCAGCCCATTTTCCGAGGAGTCGGCGTGCGTACCGGCGGACTACCAATAGGGACCCGCAACACTCGCCGGTGCATTGGGTTGCAGCTCGACCCACGAAACCAGATACCGTTCCAGAAGAACATGTTAATTTTATATATATAAATAATGTGCAACTCAGAGTTATTTTAATTAATCATTGTAACTAGCTAAAAACATATTTGTTTTGGTAATTATCTGGTGTTTTACCTAATCGAATATATATTTGAGTGAACGTATTTCTCTGATTTGAGCGTAACCCGAGGGGTAAATCTTTGATGCCCTTAGTAAGGGGGTGAAACATCACATCTCTATACATAAATTTACATTAATTGATGTAATTTTTTTCCTTTGTCAGTATCTTAAGAATGGAAAGGAATTAACCTAAAGTGAATATGGATTTTTTGTTTAGAATCACTTCTAGAACATACGGTGTAAGTCTGTCGGTTACCTCAGGGAACACCCTGTATATCTCTTTTATGTTTCAATGCTTTTTGTAATGTAACCTAAGCTTCTTGAATAAATTAAAATTAGTATTGAAATATACACGTTTTATATTTATTACAAATCACTCACAAAGTCGCATACGACACATTTTATGATGCGGCCCTCACAACCTTCAAATTTTTTACAGTGGCCCTTGGCCCCTTTGAAGTTGGACAGCCTGGTTTACAATATGGGGATCTTGTAAATAGGAAAAGATAGATTCGGTTAAATAATGACAAAATGATCAGCCTTCCTTTAGTTGTATAATTTAGTTTAATTTTCGCTACAGAGTGAATTTTTGAGTTTTTGTTTTTTGGGCATAATTCATATCAGGAGATCCAAAAAAAAACTGTTTCTCAGCGAGCTGTGGAAATTCAACGTATGAATAATATGTTGGTGACGCTGTACGTCAATGTCAAATTCGAGGTTAGCAGGTTAGGATTTGCGTCATTTTGTGTCAAAACTGACGGAAAACCTAACCTGATAACCTCGAATTTGACATTGAGGTACAGTGTCACCAACATATTATTCATACGTTGAATTTCCACAGCCCGCTGAGGAACAGTTTTTTTTGGATCTCTCGATATATTTATTGCCCTCAACAGCTGAAAGCAATTTTAAAGTTATTACTTTTAAGCAGACTAACTTGAATAAAGTAACATGCAAAAACCATTTTAAAAACAAGACTACAGTGCCACCAAGCACACAAAAACCCCGGAAAATATGTGAACTAAATCTAAAATTTCCGTAAGGGGAACTAGTAGAGAACCAATAAAAAACAAGCTTTGCAGAGAGGTACATTTAAACGAAAAACATAAATGTCATTTGCTATTGCGTCAGATAAAAGTGTCTAATTTCCAAGTTTTTAAGTGCTATTGTTCATTAGTTTCGTTGTTCTTTGATAATTTTTGTTAGTATTGCTTTTCTTTGTTAGTTCTGTTTATTATTGTTTACCTATACGTTGTTTAATTTTTGGCGGCTTGGTTATATAAGGTTAAATCGTAAGTATAAAATGCTACCTTAAATTACAGTTATATATTTATGTATTACTAAGTAAATTCGTTTTTACATAAGATTGCAATGAGCTGCAAGGAAGCTTCTGCATTCAGAAGTATCATTGCAAATGTCATAAAGTTTTTTGATGAACATAAGACTTCTGGAACACAACTAGCAGTCGCAGCAACTGGGAAATCAACGTCTCTGATAAAGAAAGTTCGTAAGGGGTATGTTACAGCAGGCAATACTTAAAAAATAACAATATTATTTCTCAGCATTATTATTAAAACCTTAATGCGGGTAATACTTTAGTCCATACTTCTTCCAGGCACTATACTTCTTTAACATCTTTGAAGAAGAAGAGACTCTAAGAAAATCATTCTGGACGATTTTGATTTGGAAGTTTTGCAAAGAACGGTTCATGAAATGTTCACTGTGGAACATAAAGTACCGAGTCTAAATGTATTATTAAACAGAATGAATGAAAAATGTAACTATACTGGCGGCCCAGAAACTGAGAAAACAATAAAAGAAATAGGCTGTAATTATAAAAAATGTTGTTACTAAAGAAAATTGCTCATGGAAAAGAGTGACATTGTAGATTGGTGTTCTAGGTATTTAAGGAAAATAAATAAAAATGAAGAATTAGGAGCGAACAAAAACCTGTAACGTTCGTAGACGAAACATATATTCAACCTAATTACGGAGTAGGAAAATGATGAACCAGGTGTTTACAAAAGTTACATTTAAATGACTCTTTAGTCGGTACTTTAGTAATCGGCCCATTGCAAACGAGAATCAATTACAAGCAAGACCGTTACAAGAAGAATATACTGTATTTGGGTCAGCATTCTTTCCCTCTTCAGCTTTTCTAGGTTCTGATAATCTTAAAGACTATTTCCCTTGTTTAAAAACTTTGTATTTTTTGCATTAGGCTTCAGGATAATTGATAATTAGGCAATCTAATATATTTATATTATACAGGGTGCCCATTTTAAAACTCCGAGCTTGAAGTTCTGTAAATAGGCAATACACAGCGTAATTGGACAAGTGGGCGTGGTCAACTGGGCGTGGCCATCTCGGCGCGGCCAACTTGGCGCAGGGACAACTGGGCGCAGGGACAACTCGGCGCGGGCCATCTCGGCACGAGCCAACTTGACGCGAGACAAGCGGGAGCGAAATAATTTTGAACGCGAATTTTTAAAGGAAGTACTTCTTTGCTTATCTGATGAGAATCTGCTGGCTGTTAATCCTTATCCACACAGAAATATTATCCTCTTAATACTTTCCACAAGAAGTGATTTATAGCTTTCTCGTAAAGCAGATTAGATGAAACATTGTACTTGCTCATTTCTATCCTTTTATGATACGTTTATTTTTACAAATAGCAAAGTTATAAATGAAAAAAAATTCCACAAAACAGAAAATAAAACAAATGTCAATTCCATATTTAGATAATATATCCTGATTTGTGTCCCCCGATGTACAACTGTTATTTACTCAAAATAAAAACTGGGAAAACAGGACCAAATTCTTCTGGAGATGATTAAACATGGATGAGAGGCAGTAGCTCAATGGTTACACAAAATTTTCAAGATGGCATGGAGGCAAAATAAACTACCAGAAGACTGGAAATGAACCACATACTACCCATACATAAAAATGAGGCAATGAATAACTGCGAGAACTACAGAGCAATCTGCCTGTCCTCAGTGGCTTTTAAGACCTACACAGAGATAATAGAAGTTAAATTACTGTTACGTTTTTACGTTTCGGGCTATTAAAAATTATACGCCGCTTCTTGTTTCAAGTATTTATTTACAACAATTTATCTTAACTATTTACAAAGCAACTATTAAACGCGGAACACAAACTATTTATAAACTACCGGAACTATTTCTAACAACGATACACTTATTTATTTTTATATGACTTAACATTAATGATTTATATGGTTATATTTATTTTATGAGCGTTATTTATGTGGCAGCTTTACGCCTTCGAGCTGGATCAGAACTGCCCGCTATTCCTGCGGGCGCGTATTTATATTGCCGGATAATTCCTTCTGGAAAACGTCTCGACCATTCCGGCAACGCTGGCGTGTCACGCGTATTAATCACCGAGGCCGCTGACTCATCCGTCGCAGCTGGTTCCAAGGTCGTTTCTCGAATATTCGGGCCACTGACTCACGCGTCTGCAACGGTCTGATCCCAACTCGTTACATTACGAACGGAAATACTAGATAAAATGGAAGATGAACAGGGAACATTTTGGGAAGCGAAACAAACTGCAGATCATGTCCATGTAATCAGGAAACTGATAGAAACAGCAATGAATACAGGAACGACCATCTACTTTGCATTCATAGACCTAAAGTCGGCATTGACTCTATTAAAAGGAGATTTATCTGGGAAAGTCTTAGAAGAATAGGTGTATCAACAAAATTCATAAATATAATCAAAAGCATATATGTATAATCAAACTTATGGAAGGGTACAACTAATGAGCCAAAAATCCCCAAAATTTGAGATTAAACAGTAAATTAAACATTAAACAACACAAACACTAATAGGATACTACAACATGAGATCTGTTTGGATAGAATCCCTTCTATACGCTGACGACATTATCCTAGTATGGCAGACAATAAAAAGAATCTACAGAAAAATCTCAACATATGGACAAACGAAATAGATCAAATGGAAATGGAAATAAATACGAACAAAACGAAAATAATGGTGGTGAATGGAAACAAAAATCCAATCGAAGATATAAGAATAACAAGCAGAGGAACACCAATACAAGAAACAGAAATAATGGATTATCTTGGAACAACAATAACAAAGCATGGAAAAACTGATATAGATGTAGCCAACAAAATTAATAAAGCAAATCAAATATACTATTTAATAAATCATACAATATTCAGGAAAAAAGAAATAACTAAGGAATATAAAACTAAAATATGTAACACGCTTATACCACCGATGTTAACATATAATATGGAAGTTATACCAATAACACCAACACAAAAAAGGAAATTCAGAGCAACAGAAATGAAATTTCGTGGAAGAATAATGGTAGTGACTGTAATGAGACAGACTTGTGGTGTCGTAAATGCGCACGTCGTTGTCTTCTGATGGCCTGTAGTGATCTATAACCCCCTACGTTGTGTACATCACTTTGTTTTAATTTAGCAGATTTTATGAATGCTTTAAACAAGTTCTCGTAACTTGTGTACCCTTAGGGTTCTTATAACCCTTGTAACTGCAAGTTCTTCATTTAAGTAGGCTCATACACACACTTTAATGAAATAAAACGCCAAAAACGCTTTATACATTTATTAAAGCAATAAACCCTATACTCTCGTATATAAAACTAAATTTAACAATCAAATTGTTCCCTTTACCTTTCTGCAGTGGGCACAGTCTAATGGGAAATGTAATGCTCTTCAATTTTTGGTGTAATAATAGCAATACGGTGACTTAGTCAGTGCAAGGACGGACTTGAGAGTTTGTAAAGGAAATTTATCAGTGAAGGAAATTGCGCCGCTGCTCTCCACCTGCTGTAGCGACAACCGCGCAATTAGAGATAAGGAAAACCACCGTCGTCTGCCCTTAACCTGCAGTAGCGAGAAGCTCGCCCGCCGATTAAAATGTAGCGACAACCGCGGAATCAGGGATAAGGAAAACCACCGTCGTCTGCCCTTAACCTTCAGTAGCGAGGATCTCGCCCGTTGATTAAAATGTAGCGACAACCGCGGAATTAGGGATAAGGAAAACCACGTCGTCTGCCCTTAACCTTCAGTAGCGGGAGGATCTCGCCCGTTGATTAAAATGTAGCGACAACCGCGGAATTAGGGATCAAGTAAGGTGCCCAAAACTGTTCTCTGACTCCCTCGAGTTTCCCTTTAAATAGCCGCTCGCAGTGGGTATCCCCTCTCGGGAATACAGTGGTGTTTCCACCCCATATCCAATCACAGCGTTTCCGCTGGGTAATCATCCAATCATAATGTTTCCATTATGACGCAGTATTTCTACCGCAATTTAAATCGTATTATAATATTTTCGGTGCCCTCGATGTGGGTGACTAACACCCTGAGTCGTAAATTGCCACTTTAATCCCTATTTGGCTTTCGCCGCGTGACGAATTTCCCAATTAGACTATGCCCAAATATCTCCAGTTTCCTGTAAGAAAAGTGTGAATTATGTGGCCACATAATTCACTATTAAGCTGAAAGCAAAAAACTCTACGGTTCAGGGCCCTGTGTGTGTAACTTAATACGCCCGCAGTCGCAGCTGTGGGCCGAACCTTAATCTATCATTAATATGCCTGCACGTGCAACAATTCCTTACATTGGGGAAAAAACCTTCTGCATATCGTAATTACTAAATTCAAACGAAAAACTTAAGCATCTAATAATAATTGTTCATGTTTGTGTCCATTACCTATAAGTCGCGTCCTCTCACATTGCCCCCAGATTTAAGGTGCTAGTAATACAATTATATGCAGCTTAAATCTGTAGAGAACGCGACTATTTGTTACCGCACACTCACCCCACTTCACCCTTTCACTTTATTGTTCTTTCTCACCGCACTCGTTTTATTCCACGCACCGTGATAAGCTCGGCGCGAAGCTTTTCCTCGTACTCGCCGTGATCGTTGCAGCTTACTCTTCCTCGGATGGTCGCCTGTTGCTGGTACTCCTCCAGGTGGTTCTCCTTTGGTATCACTGAATGTAGGTGGTTTCGTCGGCGAAACCGACGTTGAGGTTTCCCATTCTGTTTCCCTTGTCTCTTGCCCTTTATATTTGGCCTCCACTTCTCGGAATCGGTTTGTATCAGGTGTTGGTGGACGGCTATTCTCCTTGATAAACCTCTCCCAATCGGCTTCTTCTAACATTAGGTAGTCGTTGTCTCTGCCTGGGCCTGGTGTTTTCTTCTCCACCTCCTTCCCTCCTGACGATGTAACAACTGTTGGTTTACTCCTTTTTACCGTTTCATCCTTTCGTACTTCAGGGCAATCTACCCAGCTGAATGGCCGCAACCCTGTTGTGGGGTACCACTGAATGTGTTTAAATGTACTCTTTTGTTTGTCCTTCTCTCACCGGTTCCCCGTGGGTCACTCATATTACGTCCTCGTATTATTATTGTCGGTGCCATCTGTAACTTTGAACTCTCTAACTTTGAATGTCGCGCAGCACCTCTACTTCGGTATATCAACCCTATTTCCCGTCGATGTTGTTCTAAGCTGTGTTTTGATTGGTCCGATTTTTGTTTCTGGATATCTTTCCCCGTGATTGGCTGCGGCCCGAATTAGCATGCAAATGTGTGTGGTACCGTCGTAAATTCTTGAAATTATAAGTCCCTTTGACACG